>OY756984.1:15272802-15709409 GCA_963580505.1 Ennomos erosarius | reverse complement strand
CCTAACCTAACCTAACCTAACCTAACCTAACCTAACCTAACCTAACCTAACCTAACCTAACCTAACCTAACCTAACCTAACCTAACCTAACCTAACCTAACCTAACCTAACCTAACCTAACCTAACCTAACCTAACCTAACCTAACCTAACCTAACCTAACCTAACCTAACCTAACCTAACCTAACCTAACCTAACCTAACCTAACCTAACCTAACCTAACCTAACCTAACCTAACCTAACCTAACCTAACCTAACCTAACCTAACCTAACCTAACCTAACCTAACCTAACCTAACCTAACCTAACCTAACCTAACCTAACCTAACCTAACCTAACCTAACCTAACCTAACCTAACCTAACCTAACCTAACCTAACCTAACCTAACCTAACCTAACCTAACCTAACCTAACCTAACCTAACCTAACCTAACCTAACCTAACCTAACCTAACCTAACCTAACCTAACCTAACCTAACCTAACCTAACCTAACCTAACCTAACCTAACCTAACCTAACCTAACCTAACCTAACGCTAACCTAACCTAACCTAACCTAACCTAACCTAACCTAACCTAACCTAACCTAACCTAACCTAACCTAACCTAACCTAACCTAACCTAACCTAACCTAACCTAACCTAACCTAACCTAACCTAACCTAACCTAACCTAACCTAACCTAACCTAACCTAACCTAACCTAACCTAACCTAACCTAACCTAACCTAACCTAACCTAACCTAACCTAACCTAACCTAACCTAACCTAACCTAACCTAACCTAACCTAACCTAACCTAACCTAACCTAACCTAACCTAACCTAACCTAACCTAACCTAACCTAACCTAACCTAACCTAACCTAACCTAACCTAACCTAACCTAACCTAACCTAACCTAACCTAACCTAACCTAACCTAACCTAACCTAACCTAACCTAACCTAACCTAACCTAACCTAACCTAACCTAACCTAACCTAACCTAACCTAACCTAACCTAACCTAACCTAACCTAACCTAACCTAACCTAACCTAACCTAACCTAACCTAACCTAACCTAACCTAACCTAACCTAACCTAACCTAACCTAACCTAACCTAACCTAACCTAACCTAACCTAACCTAACCTAACCTAACCTAACCTAACCTAACCTAACCTAACCTAACCTAACCTAACCTAACCTAACCTAACCTAACCTAACCTAACCTAACCTAACCTAACCTAACCTAACCTAACCTAACCTAACCTAACCTAACCTAACCTAACCTAACCTAACCTAACCTAACCTAACCTAACCTAACCTAACCTAACCTAACCTAACCTAACCTAACCTAACCTAACCTAACCTAACCTAACCTAACCTAACCTAACCTAACCTAACCTAACCTAACCTAACCTAACCTAACCTAACCTAACCTAACCTAACCTAACCTAACCTAACCTAACCTAACCTAACCTAACCTAACCTAACCTAACCTAACCTAACCTAACCTAACCTAACCTAACCTAACCTAACCTAACCTAACCTAACCTAACCTAACCTAACCTAACCTAACCTAACCTAACCTAACCTAACCTAACCTAACCTAACCTAACCTAACCTAACCTAACCTAACCTAACCTAACCTAACCTAACCTAACCTAACCTAACCTAACCTAACCTAACCTAACCTAACCTAACCTAACCTAACCTAACCTAACCTAACCTAACCTAACCTAACCTAACCTAACCTAACCTAACCTAACCTAACCTAACCTAACCTAACCTAACCTAACCTAACCTAACCTAACCTAACCTAACCTAACCTAACCTAACCTAACCTAACCTAACCTAACCTAACCTAACCTAACCTAACCTAACCTAACCTAACCTAACCTAACCTAACCTAACCTAACCTAACCTAACCTAACCTAACCTAACCTAACCTAACCTAACCTAACCTAACCTAACCTAACCTAACCTAACCTAACCTAACCTAACCTAACCTAACCTAACCTAACCTAACCTAACCTAACCTAACCTAACCTAACCTAACCTAACCTAACCTAACCTAACCTAACCTAACCTAACCTAACCTAACCTAACCTAACCTAACCTAACCTAACCTAACCTAACCTAACCTAACCTAACCTAACCTAACCTAACCTAACCTAACCTAACCTAACCTAACCTAACCTAACCTAACCTAACCTAACCTAACCTAACCTAACCTAACCTAACCTAACCTAACCTAACCTAACCTAACCTAACCTAACCTAACCTAACCTAACCTAACCTAACCTAACCTAACCTAACCTAACCTAACCTAACCTAACCTAACCTAACCTAACCTAACCTAACCTAACCTAACCTAACCTAACCTAACCTAACCTAACCTAACCTAACCTAACCTAACCTAACCTAACCTAACCTAACCTAACCTAACCTAACCTAACCTAACCTAACCTAACCTAACCTAACCTAACCTAACCTAACCTAACCTAACCTAACCTAACCTAACCTAACCTAACCTAACCTAACCTAACCTAACCTAACCTAACCTAACCTAACCTAACCTAACCTAACCTAACCTAACCTAACCTAACCTAACCTAACCTAACCTAACCTAACCTAACCTAACCTAACCTAACCTAACCTAACCTAACCTAACCTAACCTAACCTAACCTAACCTAACCTAACCTAACCTAACCTAACCTAACCTAACCTAACCTAACCTAACCTAACCTAACCTAACCTAACCTAACCTAACCTAACCTAACCTAACCTAACCTAACCTAACCTAACCTAACCTAACCTAACCTAACCTAACCTAACCTAACCTAACCTAACCTAACCTAACCTAACCTAACCTAACCTAACCTAACCTAACCTAACCTAACCTAACCTAACCTAACCTAACCTAACCTAACCTAACCTAACCTAACCTAACCTAACCTAACCTAACCTAACCTAACCTAACCTAACCTAACCTAACCTAACCTAACCTAACCTAACCTAACCTAACCTAACCTAACCTAACCTAACCTAACCTAACCTAACCTAACCTAACCTAACCTAACCTAACCTAACCTAACCTAACCTAACCTAACCTAACCTAACCTAACCTAACCTAACCTAACCTAACCTAACCTAACCTAACCTAACCTAACCTAACCTAACCTAACCTAACCTAACCTAACCTAACCTAACCTAACCTAACCTAACCTAACCTAACCTAACCTAACCTAACCTAACCTAACCTAACCTAACCTAACCTAACCTAACCTAACCTAACCTAACCTAACCTAACCTAACCTAACCTAACCTAACCTAACCTAACCTAACCTAACCTAACCTAACCTAACCTAACCTAACCTAACCTAACCTAACCTAACCTAACCTAACCTAACCTAACCTAACCTAACCTAACCTAACCTAACCTAACCTAACCTAACCTAACCTAACCTAACCTAACCTAACCTAACCTAACCTAACCTAACCTAACCTAACCTAACCTAACCTAACCTAACCTAACCTAACCTAACCTAACCTAACCTAACCTAACCTAACCTAACCTAACCTAACCTAACCTAACCTAACCTAACCTAACCTAACCTAACCTAACCTAACCTAACCTAACCTAACCTAACCTAACCTAACCTAACCTAACCTAACCTAACCTAACCTAACCTAACCTAACCTAACCTAACCTAACCTAACCTAACCTAACCTAACCTAACCTAACCTAACCTAACCTAACCTAACCTAACCTAACCTAACCTAACCTAACCTAACCTAACCTAACCTAACCTAACCTAACCTAACCTAACCTAACCTAACCTAACCTAACCTAACCTAACCTAACCTAACCTAACCTAACCTAACCTAACCTAACCTAACCTAACCTAACCTAACCTAACCTAACCTAACCTAACCTAACCTAACCTAACCTAACCTAACCTAACCTAACCTAACCTAACCTAACCTAACCTAACCTAACCTAACCTAACCTAACCTAACCTAACCTAACCTAACCTAACCTAACCTAACCTAACCTAACCTAACCTAACCTAACCTAACCTAACCTAACCTAACCTAACCTAACCTAACCTAACCTAACCTAACCTAACCTAACCTAACCTAACCTAACCTAACCTAACCTAACCTAACCTAACCTAACCTAACCTAACCTAACCTAACCTAACCTAACCTAACCTAACCTAACCTAACCTAACCTAACCTAACCTAACCTAACCTAACCTAACCTAACCTAACCTAACCTAACCTAACCTAACCTAACCTAACCTAACCTAACCTAACCTAACCTAACCTAACCTAACCTAACCTAACCTAACCTAACCTAACCTAACCTAACCTAACCTAACCTAACCTAACCTAACCTAACCTAACCTAACCTAACCTAACCTAACCTAACCTAACCTAACCTAACCTAACCTAACCTAACCTAACCTAACCTAACCTAACCTAACCTAACCTAACCTAACCTAACCTAACCTAACCTAACCTAACCTAACCTAACCTAACCTAACCTAACCTAACCTAACCTAACCTAACCTAACCTAACCTAACCTAACCTAACCTAACCTAACCTAACCTAACCTAACCTAACCTAACCTAACCTAACCTAACCTAACCTAACCTAACCTAACCTAACCTAACCTAACCTAACCTAACCTAACCTAACCTAACCTAACCTAACCTAACCTAACCTAACCTAACCTAACCTAACCTAACCTAACCTAACCTAACCTAACCTAACCTAACCTAACCTAACCTAACCTAACCTAACCTAACCTAACCTAACCTAACCTAACCTAACCTAACCTAACCTAACCTAACCTAACCTAACCTAACCTAACCTAACCTAACCTAACCTAACCTAACCTAACCTAACCTAACCTAACCTAACCTAACCTAACCTAACCTAACCTAACCTAACCTAACCTAACCTAACCTAACCTAACCTAACCTAACCTAACCTAACCTAACCTAACCTAACCTAACCTAACCTAACCTAACCTAACCTAACCTAACCTAACCTAACCTAACCTAACCTAACCTAACCTAACCTAACCTAACCTAACCTAACCTAACCTAACCTAACCTAACCTAACCTAACCTAACCTAACCTAACCTAACCTAACCTAACCTAACCTAACCTAACCTAACCTAACCTAACCTAACCTAACCTAACCTAACCTAACCTAACCTAACCTAACCTAACCTAACCTAACCTAACCTAACCTAACCTAACCTAACCTAACCTAACCTAACCTAACCTAACCTAACCTAACCTAACCTAACCTAACCTAACCTAACCTAACCTAACCTAACCTAACCTAACCTAACCTAACCTAACCTAACCTAACCTAACCTAACCTAACCTAACCTAACCTAACCTAACCTAACCTAACCTAACCTAACCTAACCTAACCTAACCTAACCTAACCTAACCTAACCTAACCTAACCTAACCTAACCTAACCTAACCTAACCTAACCTAACCTAACCTAACCTAACCTAACCTAACCTAACCTAACCTAACCTAACCTAACCTAACCTAACCTAACCTAACCTAACCTAACCTAACCTAACCTAACCTAACCTAACCTAACCTAACCTAACCTAACCTAACCTAACCTAACCTAACCTAACCTAACCTAACCTAACCTAACCTAACCTAACCTAACCTAACCTAACCTAACCTAACCTAACCTAACCTAACCTAACCTAACCTAACCTAACCTAACCTAACCTAACCTAACCTAACCTAACCTAACCTAACCTAACCTAACCTAACCTAACCTAACCTAACCTAACCTAACCTAACCTAACCTAACCTAACCTAACCTAACCTAACCTAACCTAACCTAACCTAACCTAACCTAACCTAACCTAACCTAACCTAACCTAACCTAACCTAACCTAACCTAACCTAACCTAACCTAACCTAACCTAACCTAACCTAACCTAACCTAACCTAACCTAACCTAACCTAACCTAACCTAACCTAACCTAACCTAACCTAACCTAACCTAACCTAACCTAACCTAACCTAACCTAACCTAACCTAACCTAACCTAACCTAACCTAACCTAACCTAACCTAACCTAACCTAACCTAACCTAACCTAACCTAACCTAACCTAACCTAACCTAACCTAACCTAACCTAACCTAACCTAACCTAACCTAACCTAACCTAACCTAACCTAACCTAACCTAACCTAACCTAACCTAACCTAACCTAACCTAACCTAACCTAACCTAACCTAACCTAACCTAACCTAACCTAACCTAACCTAACCTAACCTAACCTAACCTAACCTAACCTAACCTAACCTAACCTAACCTAACCTAACCTAACCTAACCTAACCTAACCTAACCTAACCTAACCTAACCTAACCTAACCTAACCTAACCTAACCTAACCTAACCTAACCTAACCTAACCTAACCTAACCTAACCTAACCTAACCTAACCTAACCTAACCTAACCTAACCTAACCTAACCTAACCTAACCTAACCTAACCTAACCTAACCTAACCTAACCTAACCTAACCTAACCTAACCTAACCTAACCTAACCTAACCTAACCTAACCTAACCTAACCTAACCTAACCTAACCTAACCTAACCTAACCTAACCTAACCTAACCTAACCTAACCTAACCTAACCTAACCTAACCTAACCTAACCTAACCTAACCTAACCTAACCTAACCTAACCTAACCTAACCTAACCTAACCTAACCTAACCTAACCTAACCTAACCTAACCTAACCTAACCTAACCTAACCTAACCTAACCTAACCTAACCTAACCTAACCTAACCTAACCTAACCTAACCTAACCTAACCTAACCTAACCTAACCTAACCTAACCTAACCTAACCTAACCTAACCTAACCTAACCTAACCTAACCTAACCTAACCTAACCTAACCTAACCTAACCTAACCTAACCTAACCTAACCTAACCTAACCTAACCTAACCTAACCTAACCTAACCTAACCTAACCTAACCTAACCTAACCTAACCTAACCTAACCTAACCTAACCTAACCTAACCTAACCTAACCTAACCTAACCTAACCTAACCTAACCTAACCTAACCTAACCTAACCTAACCTAACCTAACCTAACCTAACCTAACCTAACCTAACCTAACCTAACCTAACCTAACCTAACCTAACCTAACCTAACCTAACCTAACCTAACCTAACCTAACCTAACCTAACCTAACCTAACCTAACCTAACCTAACCTAACCTAACCTAACCTAACCTAACCTAACCTAACCTAACCTAACCTAACCTAACCTAACCTAACCTAACCTAACCTAACCTAACCTAACCTAACCTAACCTAACCTAACCTAACCTAACCTAACCTAACCTAACCTAACCTAACCTAACCTAACCTAACCTAACCTAACCTAACCTAACCTAACCTAACCTAACCTAACCTAACCTAACCTAACCTAACCTAACCTAACCTAACCTAACCTAACCTAACCTAACCTAACCTAACCTAACCTAACCTAACCTAACCTAACCTAACCTAACCTAACCTAACCTAACCTAACCTAACCTAACCTAACCTAACCTAACCTAACCTAACCTAACCTAACCTAACCTAACCTAACCTAACCTAACCTAACCTAACCTAACCTAACCTAACCTAACCTAACCTAACCTAACCTAACCTAACCTAACCTAACCTAACCTAACCTAACCTAACCTAACCTAACCTAACCTAACCTAACCTAACCTAACCTAACCTAACCTAACCTAACCTAACCTAACCTAACCTAACCTAACCATTCGCGTTCCAACCGCGACCGTGAACGCCACGAAACTAAGCCACTCCGCAGTTTAAATTCCAAATAAATTGGAAAATTTTGACCGAGCAACCTGTGTTATATATCAAAAGTTGCGGAATCACACGGCGCACAAAGCTTCGAAAAGTGTTTTGTGAAAGTGATATTTTCCGAAGTGTTTTCAGCGAAAAAGTGATTTTTGTGAAAATTTTAGAAACAAAATTAAATACGCTGCGTGATTAAGATCGGTGACCCCCATCTTTTTTGGGGTCATCTGGTCGGCCTCGACGAGCGGCATCTTTTGGTGCATATTTTGGATTTTTTCCGCGGACCTCCGCGGAAATATTCGCAAAAAAACAAAAACCACGTGGCGGCGTGGTCAATGTTCCAGGACCAGCAGAGAGGAACAAACAACACCATCGAGTAGAAGACCAGAAAACGTCCAAGAAGGCGTTTTCAGAACTCGAAAAAGTTAAGTGGAAGCTTAGATATAAGGTTGTAAAGTTTTTTGCGGTTTTTTCTTTTGTTTATGTTATTATTAATCAAAATTATCAGCGGTGACCTACCTTTATTTTTTGGTCAAAGGTGGGTCAATTTATTTAAGATTTTTTAGTGAAAAAATTAGATTTTTAAATTTAAAGCGCTCGAAATTAAAAATATTATTATACTTTTACCAACTGCAAATAGATAATTTAAGTTTGTAATTAAAATATCTCCTAAACGAGAGGAGATAGGCAAATTTTGAGGTCGACCTCCATATACTATCCGTAGGATTAGTATATGAGCAAAGTCAACTTTTCATTCTGATATTTTTGAAATTTTTCCCCCCCCCCTACC
Organism: Ennomos erosarius; assembly: GCA_963580505.1. Lineage (NCBI taxonomy): Eukaryota > Metazoa > Arthropoda > Insecta > Lepidoptera > Geometridae > Ennomos > Ennomos erosarius. The sequence continues at coordinate 15,700,761 of OY756984.1, read as the reverse complement.
TCCAAAAATACTTTTCCCATACAAATAGTAAAAGTTTGGAAAATTAATTTGTAATAAAAATAAAATTTTGCTAAAATTGTATTCTGTGTATAAAAACTCGTGTAAAACTGTTGTGTAACCCCCCCTATACCCCCCCACCCGCCCCATTCCTCCCCCAAAAAATTTTTTGCAATCTGTGTCTTTCTGGTCAACGACGTTAGTGGAACGCGATTTTAGTTTTAGTTTTTAGATAGATTAAAGACCCAATACTCTCACCTAGAGTAATCGATCAAGACCTACTCTACCTAGAGTCAATATTACTTAAGAAAATAAAAATTTTTAAAATATTTTTAAATTACTTGGGTACTTACCTGTATTAATAAGACGTGACTTTAGACCACTGCACCCCAGTGGAACCTGCAACAAAAATACAGAGGTTAGATAATTTAGAGAAATCTAAATTATTTTACTTAAATTGTATTTTATATTATTTTTGTGTTTTGTGTTGTGTTTTATTTTGAGCTTAATTTAAATTTACACGTATTTACAACTTATACAAATTTATATCGACTAACCTGTTCCGCAAAGATGTTTGGTTTCCACTCCCCAAAACACAATGTGGAAAAACCCGCGAGAAAGGTAGAAGTTACCAGCCAAATCATGGCAGATGGGGTAGCCGGAAGGGCAGGACCCTCCAATAGGAGCGATAACGCATCCCAGCCTCAAAACGTAAAAAGGAGCATAGGGAAATGGGAAGCTGAGAATCCGGAAGCAAGAACCAAAGTTGCACATTCCCCAAAGAAGATGCTGGTGGAACCTATCAAACCAGTAGCAGCAAGGAGACAATCAGTAGAGGCGTCGGTGATCTCACCAAATCACCCAACGTACCCAGATAGAGCGCCTGAAGAAAGTGCGGAGAACTCACCAAATTCTGCAAGGATTACTTACGCTGACCGTATTACCGAGGCTCGAGAGTGCTTTAAAAGATTAGAATTTAATATGAGCAGCTCTAGGAACACCAAGATAAGCATAAAAAATGCAGTTCTTTCGGAGGCTGAACGGATCTATCAGCTGCTGAAAGAGTCGGAGGCGGTTAAGGCTGCAGCAATGTTGGAGGCTGATCGGGTCAGTCAGCAGCTGAACACGATGGAGGAGGAAAGAGACGATTACAAACGGCAATTCAATGAGTTGAACGATTTGATAGAGGAACGGCTCAATAAGGAACCAGAGGAGGATCCAGTGGAAATAGAAATATCCAAAATAACTGAGAAAGTAGAAGACTTGAAAAATGAGTTAATTAAAAAGCTTGAAGATCATACAAAGCAAATTAAGGGAAATACAGACAAAATGGAAGAGTTAAGAGAAACAATAGTTAAACAGACGTATGCTAGTGTTGTAGCGGCATCCCCCAAGAGGCAGCACTCAGAGCTGACTGCACTACACTCAGTAGCAGTGACTGCAAAGGACGAGACAGAGACAGGAGAAGAAGTCTTAAACAGGATTAGAAGTGTGGTTAATGCCAAAGAGGGAGGGATTATGGTCGAAAAAGTAAGAAAAGCAAAAGACAGGAAGGTGATATTGGGATGCAAGACAGTGGAAGGGAGGCAAAAACTAAAGGACAAGCTCAGTATGACGAAAGAGCTCAATGTCGAGGACATTAAAAATAAGGACCCATTAGTGATCCTCAAGGACGTCATGCAGTACAATACGGACGAAGACGTCCAAAGAGCGCTAAGAAACCAAAATGGGTCCATATTTCACGGCTTAGACATCGACGAGGACAGAATTCAGATAGCATATAGGAAGAAGACGCGAAATCCGCTTAGTAATCACATAGTGATGAGGGTCTCTCCGAAGATATATCAGCGCATGATCGATGCCGAGGCAGTTCATGTTGACCTCCAGCGAGTGAGAGTGATGGATCAATCACCGCTGGTACAATGCTCCCTCTGCCTCGGCTATGGTCATGGCCGCCGCTTTTGCAAGGGAACACAAGAAAAGTGTAGTCACTGTGGAGGCCCCCATCTGAAACAGCAATGTGAAGACTGGCTTACCGGTACAGCTCCGACGTGTTGCAATTGCGTTCATGCAAAATTGGACAATGCAGAGCACAATGCCTTTAGTGACGAATGCAGTATACGCAGAAAATGGGAGGCTCTAGCGAGAGCCACCATAGCCTACTGCTAAGGGCGTCTCTGTGGCAAACTCAGGTCAGAACAGTGCGAGGTCATACGTTGCAGTAACGAAAAAACTTACTCTGCTTGAGAATAGCAAAGAGACGATGGCTCTCGCACTGAACCAAAAACCGTATGAAGGAGCAGTAGCTGAAATGAGGGATGAAACCTTGAGCACCGGTTTCATTGCAATCGCTACCCCCGCATCGGAGATCCAAGACCCATATAGCAACTCAAGAACCGATGAAAGAAAGACGAGCTCGGAACACAAAGGCAACTGGTACCAGTTTCATAAGAAAATGGACGAGTTGGTAAACTTAAAATGGCAGTGTAATGAGTTCGGAAAGTTAAAACAGGTTATTTTGAGGAAATTCGGCACCCGATGCGGAGGCCTAGTACGGACAGCTAGAAAAATAACTTTGTACCTGCCAATATATGAGCGCACTCAACAAGAAGTTTTAAAAGCTATGACAGGGAATTGTTGCGATTCTTGTAGGAAGCAGGCAAAAACAAAACTAATAGCTTTATATAGAACAATTGACGGTACTAGTTGTAGCCCAGAAAGACACAAATTGCAAATTATCAAGGTTGTAAATGGTATAGAGAATAAAACAATAGATAAAAGCTATGAAAATAGCGCTATAAAAAATGTCGATATAATAGGTTATAAAATAATAGATATAAATAAAATAGATACATAAGTATGCTGAACAATATATATTGAGTATATATTTATACAGCATAGAGATAACTTTGTATTATTAAGAAACAATTGTAAACCTAGAAATAGAGTATGTAATAAGAAAACAAACAGAGAAATAAAAATTGTATGTTAGATTAATAACCTTGTTAAGTATTGTAAGCCTAGATATAGACTATGTATTACGAAAACAAACAAATAAATAAATATTGTAAGTTAGATTAATAATCTTGTAATGTAAAATTAGTTAATAAATAAAAATCGGATCACGTAATATAGAAATAAAACCCATAAGGGCAAATAAAATAAGTAGAAATAAGACGTTAAAACATAACAATAAAGATAATGAGTACTATAGAACCCCTAAATCCCAATCACAAAGAAAGTGAATTGTAATAGAAGTAAGAAAGAGAGATAATAAAAATGGTAGGAATAGACCCCTTAAGCCCTATCCTGGTACGAAATAGATTAAGATAGACAAAGTCTCTGACCTGCGTCAGAGGAAAATTAGCTCGCGGGCCGGGCCTGGCGCCCGGACAGGTTTAAAAAAAAAAAAAAAAAAACCTAACCTAACCTAACCTAACCTAACCTAACCTAACCTAACCTAACCTAACCTAACCTAACCTAACCTAACCTAACCTAACCTAACCTAACCTAACCTAACCTAACCTAACCTAACCTAACCTAACCTAACCTAACCTAACCTAACCTAACCTAACCTAACCTAACCTAACCTAACCTAACCTAACCTAACCTAACCTAACCTAACCTAACCTAACCTAACCTAACCTAACCTAACCTAACCTAACCTAACCTAACCTAACCTAACCTAACCTAACCTAACCTAACCTAACCTAACCTAACCTAACCTAACCTAACCTAACCTAACCTAACCTAACCTAACCTAACCTAACCTAACCTAACCTAACCTAACCTAACCTAACCTAACCTAACCTAACCTAACCTAACCTAACCTAACCTAACCTAACCTAACCTAACCTAACCTAACCTAACCTAACCTAACCTAACCTAACCTAACCTAACCTAACCTAACCTAACCTAACCTAACCTAACCTAACCTAACCTAACCTAACCTAACCTAACCTAACCTAACCTAACCTAACCTAACCTAACCTAACCTAACCTAACCTAACCTAACCTAACCTAACCTAACCTAACCTAACCTAACCTAACCTAACCTAACCTAACCTAACCTAACCTAACCTAACCTAACCTAACCTAACCTAACCTAACCTAACCTAACCTAACCTAACCTAACCTAACCTAACCTAACCTAACCTAACCTAACCTAACCTAACCTAACCTAACCTAACCTAACCTAACCTAACCTAACCTAACCTAACCTAACCTAACCTAACCTAACCTAACCTAACCTAACCTAACCTAACCTAACCTAACCTAACCTAACCTAACCTAACCTAACCTAACCTAACCTAACCTAACCTAACCTAACCTAACCTAACCTAACCTAACCTAACCTAACCTAACCTAACCTAACCTAACCTAACCTAACCTAACCTAACCTAACCTAACCTAACCTAACCTAACCTAACCTAACCTAACCTAACCTAACCTAACCTAACCTAACCTAACCTAACCTAACCTAACCTAACCTAACCTAACCTAACCTAACCTAACCTAACCTAACCTAACCTAACCTAACCTAACCTAACCTAACCTAACCTTTTTTTTTTTTTTTTTTTTTTTTTTTTTTTTTTTTTTTTTGAGGGGGGGAAATGCCCTCGCACTTCCCTGCCACCACGGGGGTGATGGCAGGGGGTATGTGGGACTCGAACCCACTAAAACCCCCCCGTGATCCGTCCGCCGCCGGGACGGGACGAGATAGGGTCGCGCTGGCATTCACTATCTCGCCCCAGCGGTAGGCCCTTCCGGGCCTCTGCGCCAGTGGGTGGGTAACCTTTCACCTCAGTTACCCACCAGACGTGTGGGACCGTGTGAGCGCAGCGGAGAGTCCCCCGACCCTCCGCCGCCGGCCCCACTACGGAGGACGAAGAAGGCGCCCGAAGCGCCTCCTCCGTCCCCCTCTCCGTCTGCGCCGGAGGGGGTCAGAGTTGGCATCGTCCTCTCTGACCCGCTCCGCAGCCTCCTTTTGCGACATCACCACCTCGCAAAAGGAGACCGTAGCCTGCCACGCTCTCTCGCTGTCGAGCATGGCGTTCACCACGCTCGGCAACGAGAGATCCCGGCCAACGACCGCTGAAAGTGTGCGCCGCTCAGACTCCCAAGCAGCGCACACCTCCAGCGTGTGGGGCGCCGTATCTTCCGGCGCCCCACATTCGTGGCAGGCTGGGGTCGCCTCCCGTCTCGCGATCTGGTGCAGGTACTTTCCGAAACATCCGTGTCCGGAAAGCACCTGCACCAATCGGAAGGTCAGCGACCCGAATGGCCGCCGCACCCACTCCCGGAGGACCGGGCGGATGGCCTCCACCGTCCTCTGCCCAGGCACCGGTGGAGCCAGGTCCTCCGTCCACCGCCGCAACAGGGCGGCCCGCGCCTGCCTCCGCAGGCGCCTGACCTCCTCCCACGCTGGGGGCTCTCCACGGGACCTCCTCGCCGCCACAAAGTGGTAAACTTCGGCGAGGGTTTCCGCTTCGAGCTCCCAGGGGGGATCACCGGCCAGCACGCACGCCGCCGTCCAGGACACCGTCCGGTATCCGCGGATCGCCCTCGTCGCAATGACCCGCTGCGGACGTCGCAGCAGGGCCTTGTTATTGCGACCGAGGGCGTCCACCCAGACCGGTGCCCCGTACATGGCCATACTCCGGATAACTCCGGAGTATAGCCGACGGCACGTGGCGTTCGGGCCACCCACGTTGGGCAGCAGCCTCCCCAGTGCGGCAGCCGCACCCAGGACTCTTGGGGCCAGTTGGGTAAAATGGGCCCCAAAAGTCCACCTCCCGTCCAGGATGAGACCCAGATATTTCATCTGGGTCCCAACCGGGACCGGGATCCCATCCAGGAGTACCCGAGTCCCTGGAGGGGGTCCCCCCCGAGGCCCGTGGAACAACAGGGCCTCAGTCTTGGAGAGGGCAACCTCCAGTCCCAGGGAGCGAATGCGGTCGACCACGAGGGTTGTACCCACCGTGGCCAGCCGCACCGTCTCCCTGAGGTCCCTCCCCTTGACTACGACCAGGGTGTCGTCCGCGTAGCACGCAACCTGCATATTTGCAGGAAGCGTGCCACGCAGCACCCAGTCGTAGCCAATGTTCCACAGAAGCGGTCCCAAGACCGACCCCTGTGGAACCCCGCAGGAGACGCGACGGTGCCTCAAACCGTCACGCCCTTCCACCAGGACCTCGCGGTCCTGGAGGTAATCAGCCAACAGCCTCCGCAGATACAGGGGCACTCCGTGATAACGGAGCGCCTCCTGTATCGTTCCATGCGGAAGGCTGTTGAAGGCGTTGGCTATGTCAAGCGACACAGCCAACGCCTTTTCCCCTCCACCGACCGCATCCTGCGTCCACCTCTTGAGCCAGAGCAGGGCGTCTATAGTAGACCGCCCTGCTCTGAACCCATACTGGGCCTCCGACAGCCCAGGCCCAGTACCCTCCAGGTGCCGGATGACACGAGAAGCTACTACACGCTCTAGCAGCTTCCCCGTGTCATCCAGCAAGACGATGGGCCTGTATGCGGAAGAAGAGTCGATAGGACGACCCTCCTTCCGCAACAGGCACAATCGGCCATCCTTCCACAGCTTCGGGAACCGTCCAGACGTAAGGCATGCGTCGAACAGTTCCCGAAGCCGATCGCCCATCTCCCTCAGGGCGATTGTGAGGACCCGTCCCGGTATCCCGTCGGGACCCGGAGCGGTCCTCTTGCCCCGTAGGCGTGCGACCGCGATCTCCATCTCCGCCTCTGAAAGAGGTGGGATGGAGTCCGCTAAGTCCGCCTCGGGGAGGGATGGCGCCATCGTCGGAGGGTTGTGGAGGGGATTTCTGTCGGGGAAAAGCCCCCCCAACACCCTGTCTAGGAGCTCCAGCTCCAGGGACTCCGCGACTGGGGACGTCTGGCCCCGGAACTTATTCCGGGCAGCCTTGTATGGACGTCCCCATGGGTCCCTGTTGAGGCCCTCGAGGGTTTCACCCCAGGATGGCCAGCTGTAGGTCCCACCGCGCATTGCGGTAGGCGCTGTACAGCTGGCCCTCAGCTGCCAGCTCCTCGGCTGACAGCTGCTCGTCCGTGCGGCCCCTGCGCCGCCTCCTGCAGCGGGTGTAGGGCCGCCGCGCCGCCGAGCAGGCGGCTCGGAGATCCGCGATCTCCGAGCTCCACCAGTACACCTGGCGGCGCTCAGGATGTCGCCGGGCCCTCGGCATGGCCGTGTCGCACACGGCCGTCACCGCCTCGCGGAAATGACCCGCCGCGACGTCCACGTCTGGGTGCGCGGGGCCAGCCTGCCACGCCTGCACTATAGCCGCCTCCTTTGCCAACTCGGCGTCGAGGCGACTAATGGCCCAGCGCGGGAAGGCCGCCCGCGCCACCCGCTGGGGCCCCCCTTGGCTGTCGGAGGTGAAGATCTCAAACCGTATATATTTGTGGTCCGAGAGAGTCTCCACCTCCGACAACACCCTCCAGGCCCGGACACGTGCTGCGACAGCTGGGGTGGCGAACGATACGTCCACCACGGACCCCCCACGCTGTCGCACGCAGGTGTGGACCGACCCTCTGTTGAGCAGGGTCAGTCCTGAGGCAACCGCCCACTCCCTGACGATCTCGCCACGGGAGTTAGTGGAGGGGTTGCCCCAATCCCGGGCCTTAGCGTTCAGGTCCCCCATAAGGAGGACCTGACGTGGCGCCTGACGTCTCACCGCCGCAGCCAGGAGGTCCACAAAGACCTCCAGCTCTGCAGCGGTTCTGTTGGGGGAGAAGTATGCGCCGACAATCGCATACTCTCCCCACCTGGCCACCACGTACCCCGAGCCCCTCTCCTCAACCGAGAGGGGGGAGGCACTTCCGGGCCGCCCCACAACAGCCACGGAGTCGTCCAAATCCCCAGCCCAGCAAGAATGTTGGGGGGGGACGTAGTACGGCTCCGCGGCTACCGCCACGTCTATCTGCCACTGCGCCAGGGACTGCATGAACAGATCTTGGGCCCGGGCGCAGTGGTTCAGATTCGTCTGAAGAAGGTTGTGATGTCCGACTTGATCCATCAATCAGACATCACAACCTCCTCACACGCCGCTTGGCGTGCTCCTTCCGGGGCGGCCCGGTTTGTGGCGGCCGGGGCAGCCTGGGTCCGAGTGGCCTTCCCCTTCGTCCTAGGGGGAACGCAGCTGCGTCCCCCCATTATGTGCCCGGAGGGCCTCCCCGATTCGGCGCATATTGCACAGCGCGGGGTGGTCTTCCCGCAGCTGGCCGCCCGGTGACCTGCGTCTCCACATCGGAAACACAGGTCACCCCTGTCCGCCGCAGCGGGACACTGGGGGCGAGTGTGCCCCAGCCCCAAGCACTTGTAGCAGCGCATGGGGCGTTCCCCCAGTGCCACCACCTTCACCGAGCTCCACCCTATCAGTAACTTACCCTTTTGCAGCAACACTTTGGCTGCTGCAACCGGGAGGGTTACGAGGGTGGAGCCAGTCCCAGCCACGCCAGTGCGGATCTCTCCGACCTTGACCACCTGCGGGTCACATGCCCCCGCCCGAGCGACCGCCGCCACCACCTTCTCTCTTGTGGTCGCGTCGTCCAGGTCCGTGATCCTCAGATCAGCGGTTTTGACGGGCCTGGTGACGGTGGCCACCTCCGTCACTATCCCGCGGAGCACTTCTGCGAGGCGATCCGCCTTTTCCGCGTTTTGGGAGCCAGGAATCTCCAGCTTCCTGGCTCCTGTCGCAGTCGAGCGGCAGCGGATCCGCTCGATCCCCAGCTCCAGCAGGTCAATCTTGTCCTGCGCCGTCTGGAGGACGGTGCCGTAGGTGACCCCCTTTTCCACGGCTTCGGGGCGCAACGATAGCACCACGACCGCGGACTTCGGGGGACTCTTCAGCACCGTCTTAGCTTTACCGGCAGGGGAGGCTGCCGGTTTAGCTGCAGGCAAACGAGCTGCTGGAGCTCCGACTGCAGGGGCACGAGCCGCAGGAGCACGGGCCACTGGGGGCTGGGCCGCACGGGCTCGGGCCACGGGGGCACGAACCGTGGGGGCACGGGCCGTGGAGGCACGAGCCGCGGGGGCTTGGGCCACAGGGGTACCAGGGGCTGGGACAGAGGAGGGAACGGAGGACTTCCCTTTCCCTTTCCCCTTGCCCTTTCCCACCACTTGCGCCCAGGTTTCCTTTTGGGGAACCTGGGCACTTGGAGTCCCCTTTGAGGTGGAGGGACCCGCAGTCACGGCCTGCTGGCGAGCCGGCTCAGCCCTTTTTGCCTCAGCCGCTGCCCGCTTGGCATCCGCTCTAAGTGGCGGGCGTACCGTCTGGGCTGGCAAGAGGCGGTCCTCGATCACCGCGAGTCGGGCATTAATCATTTGCCCGAGCGTGGCAGTCAAGGACCCCTTCAGCTCCTCAATCACATCTGCCCCCAGCGTGGTGGTGGGGGCAGCCGGTCTCTCAGCCGCAGCAGAGGCGGTGGCAGAGGCAGCGGCGGCAGCAGCGATGGTGGCGGCGGTTTCCGTCTTGGCTTCGGTGAAGCCAATACGTAACGCTTTCACCTCCGCCTTCAGCGACGCTATTTCCAGGCGCTGGCGGTTACTCACCGCCCTGAGCCGTTGCGTCTCCTCGACTTCGGTCCTCCCAGTTAAGGTGTCGACCACCTCTCCTAGGACCGACGCGGCTTTCTTGAGGCGACCAACAAACTCGCCTTTGAGGTTGCCAGACTTCCTGGCGACCTCCAAAACACCGGCAAGTTCCTCCCCCGCACGCGCCCTCAGCTCCTGAGCATTCAGGTCGTTTAGGTCGTCGATCAACGGGCGAGCATCGGAATCGGTTCCTGTGCTCAACCCGACGTCGCAAACCAGAGCGGCTGGAGACTTCCTGTACTTCCTGCCTTGCAGGACTACCTCCAACTCTCCGTCAACCGGAGCAGGCTTGAGGAAGGTTTCCCTGGAGGAGCTCGCCTGGGTGGCCTTCCTCCTGCCTCTCCTCGCCGTGCTGACTTTGGCAGCCGCCGTCTCTTCAGTCTCCGTGTCTGAGTCTAAATACCCAGGCACGAAGAATGAAGAGTGCGGCCGCTTCCGGCCAACACTTTCGTCTGCGGTGTCTACACCGCCCGACATCTCCATCTCGGAGAAGGAGTCGTCTGACTCCCTCGACCCTTCCAAAGAGGAAGCTCGGGAATGGCCCTGAGAAGGGCCTTTTGGTTGGCCCTGAGAAGGGCCTTTTGGTTGGCCCTGAGAAGGGCCTTTTGGTTGGCCCTGAGAAGGGCCTTTTAGTTGGCCCTGAGAAGGGCCTTTTGGTTGGCCCTGAGAAGGGCCTTTTGGTTGGCCCTGAGAAGGGCCTTTTATAAACTTCCCGAAGGAGTCTCGAGCCTGTTTAGGCATCACAACTTGGTCAGATGACGGCGTAGACATCGACGGCACAGTGCACTTTAGCCGAGCCCAGTCTGCCACTCCGTTACGGTGGTCAGAACTGGGTCGTTTCCAGGGAACACGACGAGGACGTAAGCACTGTGGGGGGTTCCCCAACCTAACCTAACCTAACCTAACCTAACCTAACCTAACCTAACCTAACCTAACCTAACCTAACCTAACCTAACCTAACCTAACCTAACCTAACCTAACCTAACCTAACCTAACCTAACCTAACCTAACCATTCGCGTTCCAACCGCGACCGTGAACGCCACGAAACTAAGCCACTCCGCAGTTTAAATTCCAAATAAATTGGAAAATTTTGACCGAGCAACCTGTGTTATATATCAAAAGTTGCGGAATCACACGGCGCACAAAGCTTCGAAAAGTGTTTTGTGAAAGTGATATTTTCCGAAGTGTTTTCAGCGAAAAAGTGATTTTTGTGAAAATTTTAGAAACAAAATTAAATACGCTGCGTGATTAAGATCGGTGACCCCCATCTTTTTTGGGGTCATCTGGTCGGCCTCGACGAGCGGCATCTTTTGGTGCATATTTTGGATTTTTTCCGCGGACCTCCGCGGAAATATTCGCAAAAAAACAAAAACCACGTGGCGGCGTGGTCAATGTTCCAGGACCAGCAGAGAGGAACAAACAACACCATCGAGTAGAAGACCAGAAAACGTCCAAGAAGGCGTTTTCAGAACTCGAAAAAGTTAAGTGGAAGCTTAGATATAAGGTTGTAAAGTTTTTTGCGGTTTTTTCTTTTGTTTATGTTATTATTAATCAAAATTATCAGCGGTGACCTACCTTTATTTTTTGGTCAAAGGTGGGTCAATTTATTTAAGATTTTTTAGTGAAAAAATTAGATTTTTAAATTTAAAGCGCTCGAAATTAAAAATATTATTATACTTTTACCAACTGCAAATAGATAATTTAAGTTTGTAATTAAAATATCTCCTAAACGAGAGGAGATAGGCAAATTTTGAGGTCGACCTCCATATACTATCCGTAGGATTAGTATATGAGCAAAGTCAACTTTTCATTCTGATATTTTTGAAATTTTTCCCCCCCCCCTACCTCCAAAAATACTTTTCCCATACAAATAGTAAAAGTTTGGAAAATTAATTTGTAATAAAAATAAAATTTTGCTAAAATTGTATTCTGTGTATAAAAACTCGTGTAAAACTGTTGTGTAACCCCCCCTATACCCCCCCACCCGCCCCATTCCTCCCCCAAAAAATTTTTTGCAATCTGTGTCTTTCTGGTCAACGACGTTAGTGGAACGCGATTTTAGTTTTAGTTTTTAGATAGATTAAAGACCCAATACTCTCACCTAGAGTAATCGATCAAGACCTACTCTACCTAGAGTCAATATTACTTAAGAAAATAAAAATTTTTAAAATATTTTTAAATTACTTGGGTACTTACCTGTATTAATAAGACGTGACTTTAGACCACTGCACCCCAGTGGAACCTGCAACAAAAATACAGAGGTTAGATAATTTAGATTTCTCTAAATTATTTTACTTAAATTGTATTTTATATTATTTTTGTGTTTTGTGTTGTGTTTTATTTTGAGCTTAATTTAAATTTACACGTATTTACAACTTATACAAATTTATATCGACTAACCTGTTCCGCAAAGATGTTTGGTTTCCACTCCCCAAAACACAATGTGGAAAAACCCGCGAGAAAGGTAGAAGTTACCAGCCAAATCATGGCAGATGGGGTAGCCGGAAGGGCAGGACCCTCCAATAGGAGCGATAACGCATCCCAGCCTCAAAACGTAAAAAGGAGCATAGGGAAATGGGAAGCTGAGAATCCGGAAGCAAGAACCAAAGTTGCACATTCCCCAAAGAAGATGCTGGTGGAACCTATCAAACCAGTAGCAGCAAGGAGACAATCAGTAGAGGCGTCGGTGATCTCACCAAATCACCCAACGTACCCAGATAGAGCGCCTGAAGAAAGTGCGGAGAACTCACCAAATTCTGCAAGGATTACTTACGCTGACCGTATTACCGAGGCTCGAGAGTGCTTTAAAAGATTAGAATTTAATATGAGCAGCTCTAGGAACACCAAGATAAGCATAAAAAATGCAGTTCTTTCGGAGGCTGAACGGATCTATCAGCTGCTGAAAGAGTCGGAGGCGGTTAAGGCTGCAGCAATGTTGGAGGCTGATCGGGTCAGTCAGCAGCTGAACACGATGGAGGAGGAAAGAGACGATTACAAACGGCAATTCAATGAGTTGAACGATTTGATAGAGGAACAGCTCAATAAGAAACCAGAGGAGGATCCAGTGGAAATAGAAATATCCAAAATAACTGAGAAAGTAGAAGACTTGAAAAATGAGTTAATTAAAAAGTTTGAAGATCATACAAAGCAAATTAAGGGAAATACAGACAAAATGGAAGAGTTAAGAGAAACAATAGTTAAACAGACGTATGCTAGTGTTGTAGCGGCATCCCCCAAGAGGCAGCACTCAGAGCTGACTGCACTACACTCAGTAGCAGTGACTGCAAAGGACGAGACAGAGACAGGAGAAGAAGTCTTAAACAGGATTAGAAGTGTGGTTAATGCCAAAGAGGGAGGGATTATGGTCGAAAAAGTAAGAAAAGCAAAAGACAGGAAGGTGATATTGGGATGCAAGACAGTGGAAGGGAGGCAAAAACTAAAGGACAAGCTCAGTATGACGAAAGAGCTCAATGTCGAGGACATTAAAAATAAGGACCCATTAGTGATCCTCAAGGACGTCATGCAGTACAATACGGACGAAGACGTCCAAAGAGCGCTAAGAAACCAAAATGGGTCCATATTTCACGGCTTAGACATCGACGAGGACAGAATTCAGATAGCATATAGGAAGAAGACGCGAAATCCGCTTAGTAATCACATAGTGATGAGGGTCTCTCCGAAGATATATCAGCGCATGATCGATGCCGAGGCAGTTCATGTTGACCTCCAGCGAGTGAGAGTGATGGATCAATCACCGCTGGTACAATGCTCCCTCTGCCTCGGCTATGGTCATGGCCGCCGCTTTTGCAAGGGAACACAAGAAAAGTGTAGTCACTGTGGAGGCCCCCATCTGAAACAGCAATGTGAAGACTGGCTTACCGGTACAGCTCCGACGTGTTGCAATTGCGTTCATGCAAAATTGGACAATGCAGAGCACAACGCCTTTAGTGACGAATGCAGTATACGCAGAAAATGGGAGGCTCTAGCGAGAGCCACCATAGCCTACTGCTAAGGGCGTCTCTGTGGCAAACTCAGGTCAGAACAGTGCGAGGTCATACGTTGCAGTAACGAAAAAACTTACTCTGCTTGAGAATAGCAAAGAGACGATGGCTCTCGCACTGAACCAAAAACCGTATGAAGGAGCAGTAGCTGAAATGAGGGATGAAACCTTGAGCACCGGTTTCATTGCAATCGCTACCCCCGCATCGGAGATCCAAGACCCATATAGCAACTCAAGAACCGATGAAAGAAAGACGAGCTCGGAACACAAAGGCAACTGGTACCAGTTTCATAAGAAAATGGACGAGTTGGTAAACTTAAAATGGCAGTGTAATGAGTTCGGAAAGTTAAAACAGGTTATTTTGAGGAAATTCGGCACCCGATGCGGAGGCCTAGTACGGACAGCTAGAAAAATAACTTTGTACCTGCCAATATATGAGCGCACTCAACAAGAAGTTTTAAAAGCTATGACAGGGAATTGTTGCGATTCTTGTAGGAAGCAGGCAAAAACAAAACTAATAGCTTTATATAGAACAATTGACGGTACTAGTTGTAGCCCAGAAAGACACAAATTGCAAATTATCAAGGTTGTAAATGGTATAGAGAATAAAACAATAGATAAAAGCTATGAAAATAGCGCTATAAAAAATGTCGATATAATAGGTTATAAAATAATAGATATAAATAAAATAGATACATAAGTATGCTGAACAATATATATTGAGTATATATTTATACAGCATAGAGATAACTTTGTATTATTAAGAAACAATTGTAAACCTAGAAATAGAGTATGTAATAAGAAAACAAACAGAGAAATAAAAATTGTATGTTAGATCAATAACCTTGTTAAGTATTGTAAGCCTAGATATAGACTATGTATTACGAAAACAAACAAATAAATAAATATTGTAAGTTAGATTAATAATCTTGTAATGTAAAATTAGTTAATAAATAAAAATCGGATCACGTAATATAGAAATAAAACCCATAAGGGCAAATAAAATAAGTAGAAATAAGACGTTAAAACATAACAATAAAGATAATGAGTACTATAGAACCCCTAAATCCCAATCACAAAGAAAGTGAATTGTAATAGAAGTAAGAAAGAGAGATAATAAAAATGGTAGGAATAGACCCCTTAAGCCCTATCCTGGTACGAAATAGATTAAGATAGACAAAGTCTCTGACCTGCGTCAGAGGAAAATTAGCTCGCGGGCCGGGCCTGGCGCCCGGACAGGTTTAAATAAAAAAAAAAAAAAAAACCTAACCTAACCTAACCTAACCTAACCTAACCTAACCTAACCTAACCTAACCTAACCTAACCTAACCTAACCTAACCTAACCTAACCTAACCTAACCTAACCTAACCTAACCTAACCTAACCTAACCTAACCTAACCTAACCTAACCTAACCTAACCTAACCTAACCTAACCTAACCTAACCTAACCTAACCTAACCTAACCTAACCTAACCTAACCTAACCTAACCTAACCTAACCTAACCTAACCTAACCTAACCTAACCTAACCTAACCTAACCTAACCTAACCTAACCTAACCTAACCTAACCTAACCTAACCTAACCTAACCTAACCTAACCTAACCTAACCTAACCTAACCTAACCTAACCTAACCTAACCTAACCTAACCTAACCTAACCTAACCTAACCTAACCTAACCTAACCTAACCTAACCTAACCTAACCTAACCTAACCTAACCTAACCTAACCTAACCTAACCTAACCTAACCTAACCTAACCTAACCTAACCTAACCGCACTACCCGCGGCTGGGTAGGCCGCGGGTAGTGTCGGGCTCGGCGCAAAAAGTGCACCCATACCGACTAAAACCTACACGGTGTTCCAGCTGCACCAGCCATGAGAAGGGTTTCGGGTCCGCTTGCGCATTGCTCCCGCCACCCCGCCCACGCTGCCGTCCGCCGTGTAAAACGTGGCGGACCCACCTCTGGAGGGGAAAAGGCCCCCTCCGTTCAACTCGAGTCGATGCCCCGGAACACCCGGGGGCATCAACATCTCTCTGATGACCTAAAGAGGGACGCTGGATGCACCCACATCCAGCGCCCCCGGTCCTCCTAGCGGAGACGGCGTCCGGGCCCTGTTGGCCCGTCTCCGTGTCCGCGTCCTCCGGAGCGGGGCAGCGAGAGGGTCTCTCTCTCTGTCCCGCTCTTCGGCCTCCCTCTGTGACATGACAGTTTCACAGAAGGAGACCATAGCGTCCCAAGACCTCTCATCGTCGAGCATCTTTGACAAGATGGTCGGCAATGTGAGGTCTGCCCCCACTACCGCGACTAAGGATCGCCGCGGCTCCTCTTCATTCGGGCATGCCTCCAGCACGTGTTGCGCGGTGTCTTCCGCACAGTCGCACCGATGACATGCCGGGGTTTCCTCCCGCCTGGCCACGTTACAAAGGTACCTCCCGAAGCAGCCATGCCCCGAGAGGACCTGTGTAAGGCGGAATGTCAGCCCTCCATGCTGCCGTTGGACCCACTGTTCGAGAAGGGGCTGGATCGCTCCAAGGAGACGTTGTGCTCCAGCCCCTCTCCGCTCGAGTCTCAACAGAAGCCGCTCCTTCCAGAGCACCAACGCCTGTTCTCTGGCTTCCGTGCGCCAGTGCGCAACCTCCTGTGGCATCGGCCGCAGGTCTTCAGCCCGCGCTCGGACTCTGCGCCGGAATACGGCCGCCAGGACTTCAGCCTCCTGGTCCCATGGAAGGGATCCCGCGATAACACAGGCCACCTCGTGGGAGAGTGTGCGATACCCTCGGCACACCCTCACTGCCATGACTCTCTGAGCCCTCAGGAGTGTAGATGTTTCCTGAGTGCTCAGAGAGCCAGCCCAAATCGGGGCTCCGTAGAGGGCCATCGACCTCACTACCGCCATGTATAGGTGGCGGCAGATCCCTCCTCCGCCTCCCAGATTCGGGAGTAGTCGGCTCAATGCGGCGGCAGTCCCCATGAGTTTGGGGGACAGCCGCCGCAGATGCTCTCCGAATCTCCATTTGCTGTCAAGCACAATGCCCAAATACTTGAGCGTTGAGCGGACAGCAATAGAGGTTCCTCCCACCACGATGTTGGAGTCCGCAGGTGGCGCCCTCCGAGGACCATGAAAACAGATGGCCTCGGATTTATGGAGCGCCACCTCCAGGCCCAACTGCCGAATCCTGGCCACGACCGTCGCTACTCCTGCCGTTGCCAGAAGCGACGCCTCGCGGTATGTCCCTCCCCGGGCGGTAACCAGCGTGTCATCAGCGTAACAAACGACGCCGATGCCACGCAGGTTAGCGCCCCGAAGGACCCAATCATAGCCGACGTTCCACAGCAGTGGCCCTAAAACAGACCCCTGTGGAACGCCGCGAGTCATGGGGCTCCGTCCTTCTCCCTGCGTCGTCGGAAAGATTACCTCTCTATATGAGAGGTAGTCCCCGACAAGGCGCTGCAGGTACTGGGGTACCTTATGGTACTTCAGTCCCTCTAAAATCGTGCTCCACGGCAGCGTGTTAAAAGCATTGGCAATGTCTAAAGACACCGCCAACATGACGCCACCACTGGAGCACGCCTCCACGGAGAGGTCGCGGACGCGGGATATGGCATCCAGCGTCGAGCGACCCCTTCGGAACCCGTACTGCTCCTCCGCTAGATCGGGTCCAGTCCTCTCCAGGTGCTTGACAAGGCGGGCAGCGACCACACGCTCCAACACGCTCCAACAGCTTGCCGGCCTCGTCAAGCAAAACAATCGGGCGATATCCCGCAGGCTCATCTGCCGGGCGTCCGTCCTTGCGAAGGAGAACGAGCCTGCCCCCCTTCCACCGCCGGGGGATGCAAGGCAACGACTGAACAGTGCGATCAGTCGAGGCCCCAAAGCATCCTGAGCGAGTGCCCACGCACGGCCGGGTATACCGTCTGGCCCCGGCGCCGTGTTCTTGGCTTTCATTTTCAGGATGGCTGCGCCGAGCTCCCCTTCCGAGACTTCGGGAGTAGAGTCAGGCGATTCTCGCTCTTCCACATCGCTTTGACCTGCCAACACCGTGGTGGTAGGTACAAATTCGGTTCCTGGCGCCGCCGGGAACAGTCCCTCAACCACCCGCTGCAATACTGCAGGCGCAAGCGTAGTGGTGACCGGGGGAGCCCAGGGGCGAAGTTTTTGCCTCGCCAGCCTGTACGGCCGACCCCATGGGTCCAGCTCGAGCGTCTGCAGCAGCTCACGCCAAGCTCGTGCCTTGGCCTCGTCGATGGCGACACGGAGGGCTTTCGAAGCCTCTCTATAGTCGGCGTACAGGCGGTCTAGCTCGACCGTCTCCTGGCGTCTTCTCCTACGGTACCGCTGGTATCGGCGGCGTTTCCTCACACAGCAACGCCGGAGTTCCGCGATTTCTTCCGACCACCAATATACCTGGCGCCTGGAATGTGGGGCTCTGAGACGAGGCATGGCCGCATCGCAAACCACCGCCATTGCCTTGCAGAGCTCGTCCGCCTCGGCATCGACCGTCATCGGCTCCACAGGTGGAGCGTTCCACGCCTGAACTATGGCTGCCTCCTGCAGCGCCTCCAAGTCCAAGCGTTTAAGGACCCACCTCGGGCCGGACTCAGCTGGTCCCTCTACAACGGCTGAGGACGAGGAAACACTAAACCGAATATATCGGTGGTCAGAGAGCGTTTCCTCGTCCACAAGCACCTCCCAATCGTGAACGCGCTGTGCCAGCTCAGGAGTGGCAAAGGTCACGTCGACCACTGAGCCACCCCATCGGCGCACGCACGTATGCTCCGACCCCCGGTTCAGGACGCACAAGCCTGCCACGGTCGACCACTCCGTAACTGCTCTGCCCCGCGCGTCAGTCGACGGAGATCCCCACGCGGTTGATTTCGCGTTGAGATCTCCGAGGACGATAACCGGTCTGGGTCGGTTTCTGCCTACGACCGTACCTATCTCGTCAAGGAGTGTTTCAAGCTCGTGGAGCGGCCTATTGGGGGAGTGATACACCCCCACAATCACGGTCTCTCCGACACTCACCGCGACGTATCCCTGACCCCTCGCAACTGCGTTCAGGGGCTTGGATCTGGCTGGCGACTGGGTGGTAATCGCCACCAAGCCGTCAAGGTCGCCTACCCAGTCGGATCTGTGTGGGACCGTATACGGCTCCGCAACAACACCGATTTGTATCAACCGCTCCGCCAGAGCCTGGAGCAAAAGATCCTGAGCTCGGGCGGAGCGGTTGATATTCGCCTGTAGGAAGGTAAGGGCCATCCTATGTCACTTCCATTAGGTTCCCCTGCTCCGTTGTGGGGCCGGTCAGCTGCGACTTGGCCATGGCCTTAGTCGCAGCCGACTTTCGTCGCGTCTCTGTCTTCGACGGGGGCTTGGCACATGCCTTGCCCCCGGAGAGGTGGTCCGCGGTCTTACCCACAGCTGCGCACAGGGTGCAGTGTGGAGGGGCGGAACACTCGTTGGCCTTATGGCCCTTCTGACCGCATCGGTGACACTCCTCACTGCGGTCAACCTCAGACTTACACTGGGCCCTCACGTGTCCCGTTGCAAGGCATCGGAAACACCTGCGTGGTCTGGCTTCCAGAACCTGGACTTGCACCGAGAACCACCCCATGCGGAGTTGTCCGCCAGCTGCAGCGATAGTCTTCGCGGCTGTCATGGGGCAGCGCACCACAGCCGTCCCCATGCCCCTCGGCCCCTTTCTTATCGTGCCAGATTTCACCTCCTGGGCTGAACACCCTCCAGCCTTGGCCAGCGCCTCCACCAGTTCTTCGGTGGTTACCGAGTCATCCAGGCCGGTCACCCGCACGTCGGTCGTGGTGACAGGTCTGGAGACCCGGATTTCATCTACCCCCTGGAACACCTCCCTTAACTTCGCAGCCAGGGAGTCCGCCTGTTGGGACTTTTCGACCCCAGGGACCTGTAGGAGGCGAGCTCCCGTCGCTGCAGTCCTAATCTTTATGGGGGGCAACCCCAATGCGCCCAGGTCAACACGACCTTTGGCCTCAGCCAGCACTTTGGCATATGTGATGCCCTTCTCCGCCGCCTCTGGCTGTAGTGTAATCACCACAGCTGCAGTGCGAGGCGGACGGAGTTTTGGCGTCTTAGCCTTGGAGGTGGCGGGCGGAGGTCTCTTCGCCGCGACCACGCTTGTTCCCGATGTCTGGGACCGCTGTGGAGCAGCAGACCTGGGCCTGGGATTGGCTGGACCGGAGGCTTGGGCGCGCTTCTTGGAGCGCTTCACAACCTCGGTCCATGTCGCCGGGGCTGCTGGAGCCGGAGCCGGAATCGGCACCGTCTCTATAGGGCTGGCAGCGGCAGGAGCCGGTAAACCTTTGCCTTTTGTCTTCCCTTTCCCTCCAGCCTTGCCCTTTTTGGGCTTGGCGGTTTGGGATGGGCCAGGCAATGGCTCTACTGCCGGGGCCGACGAGGCGGCTGAGGTGCTCGGCACAGCTAGGCTGCGTTCAGCTTCCTCTCTGCGCCTGTCGGCGGCTAGTGGCGGTCGGAGGCGTTTTTCTGGCAACAGCCTCTCTTCCATTCCCTCGAAACGTGCATTGATCATGGTCCCGACTTGGACCATGATCATCTGCATCATCTCTTCTAGAGACGGTGCTTGGACCGCCGCTGGGGGCTGAACCGGTAGAGCCGGGGCAGGGGCCGGCCGCTGCTGGGAAGCCCGCATCTCCTCCATCTCACGGCGAAGTTGTTTAAGCTCCGCCGTGAGCTGCTTGTTTGCCTCCATAAGGAGGCGAACCTCCTCGGGCATACTACGAGCCTGCGTCTCTTCGAAAGAGGCCCGGAGTATGCCCGCCGCTTTTTTGAGGGCTTTGACGTAGGTGCCCTTCAGGTTACTGGACTTGGTGGCGATCTTGTTTATCGTGTCCGCCGAATCCGCCACCATCCACTGTATTTGCGCGGCATCTCTGCCGCGCACCTCGTCTGCGGGCAAGGGAGACGGGGCAGCCTTCTTGAAGAAGGCGATGTTTGCCTCCTTCTTCCGCTGCAGTTCGTCTGCCAGCTCCTTCTCCGCCATGAGTCGGAGCTCCTCCTCTCGGGCCTTGTTTAGCTCGGCCTTGGCTTTCGCCAGGCCGACGTACTGGCCTGTGGTTGGCGGACGGCCGCGTTTACGACGCGCCGCTGCCGCTTTCGGTGTCGACACCTCGTCAGAGGTGTCTTCATCATTAGTTGCCCTTTGGCGTTTTCGCCTTAGGCTACCGCTTCCTAATGACATCCCAGAAGCCCGGGATGCCACAGTTCGCATACTCCCGTCGGAATCTGACGACTCCGACAGGCTTTTAAATAGCGGGCACGAATCCCCGCTACTTCCCTCTTTTGCGCCCAGCGCCTTACTGCTATATTTAGCATTCCCACTAAGGGTTAAATTGTTTTTATTAAAAAGCTCCATTTTGATTCCCACGAGTCGGGCCGATATAAAGGTCAATCCCCCAGGTGACGCCCATTCCGGGGGATAAGGGTATATACTGCGGAGGTCCCCAGGTATCCGCAGGTTTTTACGTGTCCTCTCACGGGTTTTGTTTCGAGTTTTCCATACTCTGAGGCCGGCCAGCCAAGGCAAGCCCCCTTCGGATCTTAATGTCCCCACATACCCTCTTAACACAACCGCGAGGGTCGTTGTGAAGGGCATTAAGATTACCGGGAGAGTAGCTAGTGTGGGCTACTCTCGCACCTGGTGGCAGTGTTAGTGCCACAAACGCCGTTGCCGGCTCCGCCAACGCATCATGAATGAAGGTGGATGATAAGATGAATGAATGAGTGAATGAGTGAGCGAATGAATGAAGACGAGTGATAGTGGATGAAGATGAAGTCTGGTGCTTGCTTATATGTCTGATCCATAAGGGAACAAACCAAGATGATCAGCAAACACCAGACCTGCCTTGGGGATCTACACGACCTGCGCTCTCCCCCAAGACAGATGCTTCCCTACTCATCCGAAAATGACTAAGAAAGCATCCCCCCCCCCCCGGCCTCTCCACTGCGTCCTATGCTAAGTCATAGAGACGCGTGGAGCAGCCTCGCCAGGAATTTCGCCAACGACTAACAAGAGCCCCGAAGGGAAGTTATTACACGGATGCAAGCATCCATAAGGGACTGGCAACACTCGAGGCAACGTGGAGGTATCCTGGCCCGCACCCCAACCTTTTTTTTTTTTTTTTTTTTTTTTTTTTTTTTTTTTTTTTTTTTTTTTTTTAACGTGTAGGAAATGCTGTTACGCACACCCGCGGCTGGGTAGGCCGCGGGTAGTGTCGGGCTCGGCGCAAAAAGTGCACCCATACCGACTAAAACCTACACGGTGTTCCAGCTGCACCAGCCATGAGAAGGGTTTCGGGTCCGCTTGCGCATTGCTCCCGCCACCCCGCCCACGCTGCCGTCCGCCGTGTATAACGTGGCGGACCCACCTCTGGAGGGGAAAAGGCCCCCTCCGTTCAACTCGAGTCGATGCCCCGGAACACCCGGGGGCATCAACATCTCTCTGATGACCTAAAGAGGGACGCTGGATGCACCCACATCCAGCGCCCCCGGTCCTCCTAGCGGAGACGGCGTCCGGGCCCTGTTGGCCCGTCTCCGTGTCCGCGCCCTCCGGAGCGGGGCAGCGAGAGGGTCTCTCTCTCTGTCCCGCTCTTCGGCCTCCCTCTGTGACATGACAGTTTCACAGAAGGAGACCATAGCGTCCCAAGACCTCTCATCGTCGAGCATCTTTGACAAGATGGTCGGCAATGTGAGGTCTGCCCCCACTACCGCGACTAAGGATCGCCGCGGCTCCTCTTCATTCGGGCATGCCTCCAGCACGTGTTGCGCGGTGTCTTCCGCACAGTCGCACCGATGACATGCCGGGGTTTCCTCCCGCCTGGCCACGTTACAAAGGTACCTCCCGAAGCAGCCATGCCCCGAGAGGACCTGTGTAAGGCGGAATGTCAGCCCTCCATGCTGCCGTTGGACCCACTGTTCGAGAAGGGGCTGGATCGCTCCAAGGAGACGTTGTGCTCCAGCCCCTCTCCGCTCGAGTCTCAACAGAAGCCGCTCCTTCCAGAGCACCAACGCCTGTTCTCTGGCTTCCGTGCGCCAGTGCGCAACCTCCTGTGGCATCGGCCGCAGGTCTTCAGCCCGCGCTCGGACTCTGCGCCGGAATACGGCCGCCAGGACTTCAGCCTCCTGGTCCCATGGAAGGGATCCCGCGATAACACAGGCCACCTCGTGGGAGAGTGTGCGATACCCTCGGCACACCCTCACTGCCATGACTCTCTGAGCCCTCAGGAGTGTAGATGTTTCCTGAGTGCTCAGAGAGCCAGCCCAAATCGGGGCTCCGTAGAGGGCCATCGACCTCACTACCGCCATGTATAGGTGGCGGCAGATCCCTCCTCCGCCTCCCAGATTCGGGAGTAGTCGGCTCAATGCGGCGGCAGTCCCCATGAGTTTGGGGGACAGCCGCCGCAGATGCTCTCCGAATCTCCATTTGCTGTCAAGCACAATGCCCAAATACTTGAGCGTTGAGCGGACAGCAATAGAGGTTCCTCCCACCACGATGTTGGAGTCCGCAGGTGGCGCCCTCCGAGGACCATGAAAACAGATGGCCTCGGATTTATGGAGCGCCACCTCCAGGCCCAACTGCCGAATCCTGGCCACGACCGTCGCTACTCCTGCCGTTGCCAGAAGCGACGCCTCGCGGTATGTCCCTCCCCGGGCGGTAACCAGCGTGTCATCAGCGTAACAAACGACGCCGATGCCACGCAGGTTAGCGCCCCGAAGGACCCAATCATAGCCGACGTTCCACAGCAGTGGCCCTAAAACAGACCCCTGTGGAACGCCGCGAGTCATGGGGCTCCGTCCTTCTCCCTGCGTCGTCGGAAAGATTACCTCTCTATATGAGAGGTAGTCCCCGACAAGGCGCTGCAGGTACTGGGGTACCTTATGGTACTTCAGTCCCTCTAAAATCGTGCTCCACGGCAGCGTGTTAAAAGCATTGGCAATGTCTAAAGACACCGCCAACATGACGCCGCCACTGGAGCACGCCTCCACGGAGAGGTCGCGGACGCGGGATATGGCATCCAGCGTCGAGCGACCCCTTCGGAACCCGTACTGCTCCTCCGCTAGATCGGGTCCAGTCCTCTCCAGGTGCTTGACAAGGCGGGCAGCGACCACACGCTCCAACAGCTTGCCGGCCTCGTCAAGCAAAACAATCGGGCGATATCCCGCAGGCTCATCCGCCGGGCGTCCGTCCTTGCGAAGGAGAACGAGCCTGCCCCCCTTCCACCGCCGGGGGAACTTTCCCTCTGCAAGGCAACGACTGAACAGTGCGATCAGTCGAGGCCCCAAAGCATCCTGAGCGAGTGCCCACGCACGGCCGGGTATACCGTCTGGCCCCGGCGCCGTGTTCTTGGCTTTCATTTTCAGGATGGCTGCGCCGAGCTCCCCTTCCGAGACTTCGGGAGTAGAGTCAGGCGATTCTCGCTCTTCCACATCGCTTTGACCTGCCAACACCGTGGTGGGAGGTACAAATTCGGTTCCTGGCGCCGCCGGGAACAGTCCCTCAACCACCCGCTGCAATACTGCAGGCGCAAGCGTAGTGGTGACCGGGGGAGCCCAGGGGCGAAGTTTTTGCCTCGCCAGCCTGTACGGCCGACCCCATGGGTCCAGCTCGAGCGTCTGCAGCAGCTCACGCCAAGCTCGTGCCTTGGCCTCGTCGATGGCGACACGGAGGGCTTTCGAAGCCTCTCTATAGTCGGCGTACAGGCGGTCTAGCTCGACCGTCTCCTGGCGTCTTCTCCTACGGTACCGCTGGTATCGGCGGCGTTTCCTCACACAGCAACGCCGGAGTTCCGCGATTTCTTCCGACCACCAATATACCTGGCGCCTGGAATGTGGGGCTCTGAGACGAGGCATGGCCGCATCGCAAACCACCGCCATTGCCTTGCAGAGCTCGTCCGCCTCGGCATCGACCGTCATCGGCTCCACAGGTGGAGCGTTCCACGCCTGAACTATGGCTGCCTCCTGCAGCGCCTCCAAGTCCAAGCGTTTAAGGACCCACCTCGGGCCGGACTCAGCTGGTCCCTCTACAACGGCTGAGGACGAGGAAACACTAAACCGAATATATCGGTGGTCAGAGAGCGTTTCCTCGTCCACAAGCACCTCCCAATCGTGAACGCGCTGTGCCAGCTCAGGAGTGGCAAAGGTCACGTCGACCACTGAGCCACCCCATCGGCGCACGCACGTATGCTCCGACCCCCGGTTCAGGACGCACAAGCCTGCCACGGTCGACCACTCCGTAACTGCTCTGCCCCGCGCGTCAGTCGACGGAGATCCCCACGCGGTTGATTTCGCGTTGAGATCTCCGAGGACGATAACCGGTCTGGGTCGGTTTCTGCCTACGACCGTACCTATCTCGTCAAGGAGTGTTTCAAGCTCGTGGAGCGGCCTATTGGGGGAGTGATACACCCCCACAATCACGGTCTCTCCGACACTCACCGCGACGTATCCCTGACCCCTCGCAACTGCGTTCAGGGGCTTGGATCTGGCTGGCGACTGGGTGGTAATCGCCACCAAGCCGTCAAGGTCGCCTACCCAGTCGGATCTGTGTGGGACCGTATACGGCTCCGCAACAACACCGATTTGTATCAACCGCTCCGCCAGAGCCTGGAGCAAAAGATCCTGAGCTCGGGCGGAGCGGTTGATATTCGCCTGTAGGAAGGTAAGGGCCATCCTATGTCACTTCCATTAGGTTCCCCTGCTCCGTTGTGGGGCCGGTCAGCTGCGACTTGGCCATGGCCTTAGTCGCAGCCGACTTTCGTCGCGTCTCTGTCTTCGACGGGGGCTTGGCACATGCCTTGCCCCCGGAGAGGTGGTCCGCGGTCTTACCCACAGCTGCGCACAGGGTGCAGTGTGGAGGGGCGGAACACTCGTTGGCCTTATGGCCCTTCTGACCGCATCGGTGACACTCCTCACTGCGGTCAACCTCAGACTTACACTGGGCCCTCACGTGTCCCGTTGCAAGGCATCGGAAACACCTGCGTGGTCTGGCTTCCAGAACCTGGACTTGCACCGAGAACCACCCCATGCGGAGTTGTCCGCCAGCTGCAGCGATAGTCTTCGCGGCTGTCATGGGGCAGCGCACCACAGCCGTCCCCATGCCCCTCGGCCCCTTTCTTATCGTGCCAGATTTCACCTCCTGGGCTGAACACCCTCCAGCCTTGGCCAGCGCCTCCACCAGTTCTTCGGTGGTTACCGAGTCATCCAGGCCGGTCACCCGCACGTCGGTCGTGGTGACAGGTCTGGAGACCCGGATTTCATCTACCCCCTGGAACACCTCCCTTAACTTCGCAGCCAGGGAGTCCGCCTGTTGGGACTTTTCGACCCCAGGGACCTGTAGGAGGCGAGCTCCCGTCGCTGCAGTCCTAATCTTTATGGGGGGCAACCCCAATGCGCCCAGGTCAACACGACCTTTGGCCTCAGCCAGCACTTTGGCATATGTGATGCCCTTCTCCGCCGCCTCTGGCTGTAGTGTAATCACCACAGCTGCAGTGCGAGGCGGACGGAGTTTTGGCGTCTTAGCCTTGGAGGTGGCGGGCGGAGGTCTCTTCGCCGCGACCACGCTTGTTCCCGATGTCTGGGACCGCTGTGGAGCAGCAGACCTGGGCCTGGGATTGGCTGGACCGGAGGCTTGGGCGCGCTTCTTGGAGCGCTTCACAACCTCGGTCCATGTCGCCGGGGCTGCTGGAGCCGGAGCCGGAATCGGCACCGTCTCTATAGGGCTGGCAGCGGCAGGAGCCGGTAAACCTTTGCCTTTTGTCTTCCCTTTCCCTCCAGCCTTGCCCTTTTTGGGCTTGGCGGTTTGGGATGGGCCAGGCAATGGCTCTACTGCCGGGGCCGACGAGGCGGCTGAGGTGCTCGGCACAGCTAGGCTGCGTTCAGCTTCCTCTCTGCGCCTGTCGGCGGCTAGTGGCGGTCGGAGGCGTTTTTCTGGCAACAGCCTCTCTTCCATTCCCTCGAAACGTGCATTGATCATGGTCCCGACTTGGACCATGATCATCTGCATCATCTCTTCTAGAGACGGTGCTTGGACCGCCGCTGGGGGCTGAACCGGTAGAGCCGGGGCAGGGGCCGGCCGCTGCTGGGAAGCCCGCATCTCCTCCATCTCACGGCGAAGTTGTTTAAGCTCCGCCGTGAGCTGCTTGTTTGCTTCCATAAGGAGGCGAACCTCCTCGGGCATACTACGAGCCTGCGTCTCTTCGAAAGAGGCCCGGAGTATGCCCGCCGCTTTTTTGAGGGCTTTGACGTAGGTGCCCTTCAGGTTACTGGACTTGGTGGCGATCTTGTTTATCGTGTCCGCCGAATCCGCCACCATCCACTGTATTTGCGCGGCATCTCTGCCGCGCACCTCGTCTGCGGGCAAGGGAGACGGGGCAGCCTTCTTGAAGAAGGCGATGTTTGCCTCCTTCTTCCGCTGCAGTTCGTCTGCCAGCTCCTTCTCCGCCATGAGTCGGAGCTCCTCCTCTCGGGCCTTGTTTAGCTCGGCCTTGGCTTTCGCCAGGCCGACGTACTGGCCTGTGGTTGGCGGACGGCCGCGTTTACGACGCGCCGCTGCCGCTTTCGGTGTCGACACCTCGTCAGAGGTGTCTTCATCATTAGTTGCCCTTTGGCGTTTTCGCCTTAGGCTACCGCTTCCTAATGACATCCCAGAAGCCCGGGATGCCACAGTTCGCATACTCCCGTCGGAATCTGACGACTCCGACAGGCTTTTAAATAGCGGGCACGAATCCCCGCTACTTCCCTCTTTTGCGCCCAGCGCCTTACTGCTATATTTAGCATTCCCACTAAGGGTTAAATTGTTTTTATTAAAAAGCTCCATTTTGATTCCCACGAGTCGGGCCGATATAAAGGTCAATCCCCCAGGTGACGCCCATTCCGGGGGATAAGGGTATATACTGCGGAGGTCCCCAGGTATCCGCAGGTTTTTACGTGTCCTCTCACGGGTTTTGTTTCGAGTTTTCCATACTCTGAGGCCGGCCAGCCAAGGCAAGCCCCCTTCGGATCTTAATGTCCCCACATACCCTCTTAACACAACCGCGAGGGTCGTTATGAAGGGCATTAAGATTACCGGGAGAGTAGCTAGTGTGGGCTACTCTCGCACCTGGTGGCAGTGTTAGTGCCACAAACGCCGTTGCCGGCTCCGCCAACGCATCATGAATGAAGGTGGATGATAAGATGAATGAATGAGTGAATGAGTGAGCGAATGAATGAAGACGAGTGATAGTGGATGAAGATGAAGTCTGGTGCTTGCTTATATGTCTGATCCATAAGGGAACAAACCAAGATGATCAGCAAACACCAGACCTGCCTTGGGGATCTACACGACCTGCGCTCTCCCCCAAGACAGATGCTTCCCTACTCATCCGAAAATGACTAAGAAAGCATCCCCCCCCCCCCGGCCTCTCCACTGCGTCCTATGCTAAGTCATAGAGACGCGTGGAGCAGCCTCGCCAGGAATTTCGCCAACGACTAACAAGAGCCCCGAAGGGAAGTTATTACACGGATGCAAGCATCCATAAGGGACTGGCAACACTCGAGGCAACGTGGAGGTATCCTGGCCCGCACCCCAACCTTTTTTTTTTTTTTTTTTTTTTTTTTTTTTTTTTTTTTTTTTTTTTTTTTAACGTGTAGGAAATGCTGTTACGCACACCCGCGGCTGGGTAGGCCGCGGGTAGTGTCGGGCTCGGCGCAAAAAGTGCACCCATACCGACTAAAACCTACACGGTGTTCCAGCTGCACCAGCCATGAGAAGGGTTTCGGGTCCGCTTGCGCATTGCTCCCGCCACCCCGCCCACGCTGCCGTCCGCCGTGTATAACGTGGCGGACCCACCTCTGGAGGGGAAAAGGCCCCCTCCGTTCAACTCGAGTCGATGCCCCGGAACACCCGGGGGCATCAACATCTCTCTGATGACCTAAAGAGGGACGCTGGATGCACCCACATCCAGCGCCCCCGGTCCTCCTAGCGGAGACGGCGTCCGGGCCCTGTTGGCCCGTCTCCGTGTCCGCGCCCTCCGGAGCGGGGCAGCGAGAGGGTCTCTCTCTCTGTCCCGCTCTTCGGCCTCCCTCTGTGACATGACAGTTTCACAGAAGGAGACCATAGCGTCCCAAGACCTCTCATCGTCGAGCATCTTTGACAAGATGGTCGGCAATGTGAGGTCTGCCCCCACTACCGCGACTAAGGATCGCCGCGGCTCCTCTTCATTCGGGCATGCCTCCAGCACGTGTTGCGCGGTGTCTTCCGCACAGTCGCACCGATGACATGCCGGGGTTTCCTCCCGCCTGGCCACGTTACAAAGGTACCTCCCGAAGCAGCCATGCCCCGAGAGGACCTGTGTAAGGCGGAATGTCAGCCCTCCATGCTGCCGTTGGACCCACTGTTCGAGAAGGGGCTGGATCGCTCCAAGGA
Organism: Ennomos erosarius; assembly: GCA_963580505.1. Lineage (NCBI taxonomy): Eukaryota > Metazoa > Arthropoda > Insecta > Lepidoptera > Geometridae > Ennomos > Ennomos erosarius. Next base: position 15,671,691 of record OY756984.1, on the reverse strand, counting down.
GACGTTGTGCTCCAGCCCCTCTCCGCTCGAGTCTCAACAGAAGCCGCTCCTTCCAGAGCACCAACGCCTGTTCTCTGGCTTCCGTGCGCCAGTGCGCAACCTCCTGTGGCATCGGCCGCAGGTCTTCAGCCCGCGCTCGGACTCTGCGCCGGAATACGGCCGCCAGGACTTCAGCCTCCTGGTCCCATGGAAGGGATCCCGCGATAACACAGGCCACCTCGTGGGAGAGTGTGCGATACCCTCGGCACACCCTCACTGCCATGACTCTCTGAGCCCTCAGGAGTGTAGATGTTTCCTGAGTGCTCAGAGAGCCAGCCCAAATCGGGGCTCCGTAGAGGGCCATCGACCTCACTACCGCCATGTATAGGTGGCGGCAGATCCCTCCTCCGCCTCCCAGATTCGGGAGTAGTCGGCTCAATGCGGCGGCAGTCCCCATGAGTTTGGGGGACAGCCGCCGCAGATGCTCTCCGAATCTCCATTTGCTGTCAAGCACAATGCCCAAATACTTGAGCGTTGAGCGGACAGCAATAGAGGTTCCTCCCACCACGATGTTGGAGTCCGCAGGTGGCGCCCTCCGAGGACCATGAAAACAGATGGCCTCGGATTTATGGAGCGCCACCTCCAGGCCCAACTGCCGAATCCTGGCCACGACCGTCGCTACTCCTGCCGTTGCCAGAAGCGACGCCTCGCGGTATGTCCCTCCCCGGGCGGTAACCAGCGTGTCATCAGCGTAACAAACGACGCCGATGCCACGCAGGTTAGCGCCCCGAAGGACCCAATCATAGCCGACGTTCCACAGCAGTGGCCCTAAAACAGACCCCTGTGGAACGCCGCGAGTCATGGGGCTCCGTCCTTCTCCCTGCGTCGTCGGAAAGATTACCTCTCTATATGAGAGGTAGTCCCCGACAAGGCGCTGCAGGTACTGGGGTACCTTATGGTACTTCAGTCCCTCTAAAATCGTGCTCCACGGCAGCGTGTTAAAAGCATTGGCAATGTCTAAAGACACCGCCAACATGACGCCACCACTGGAGCACGCCTCCACGGAGAGGTCGCGGACGCGGGATATGGCATCCAGCGTCGAGCGACCCCTTCGGAACCCGTACTGCTCCTCCGCTAGATCGGGTCCAGTCCTCTCCAGGTGCTTGACAAGGCGGGCAGCGACCACACGCTCCAACAGCTTGCCGGCCTCGTCAAGCAAAACAATCGGGCGATATCCCGCAGGCTCATCTGCCGGGCGTCCGTCCTTGCGAAGGAGAACGAGCCTGCCCCCCTTCCACCGCCGGGGGAACTTTCCCTCTGCAAGGCAACGACTGAACAGTGCGATCAGTCGAGGCCCCAAAGCATCCTGAGCGAGTGCCCACGCACGGCCGGGTATACCGTCTGGCCCCGGCGCCGTGTTCTTGGCTTTCATTTTCAGGATGGCTGCGCCGAGCTCCCCTTCCGAGACTTCGGGAGTAGAGTCAGGCGATTCTCGCTCTTCCACATCGCTTTGACCTGCCAACACCGTGGTGGGAGGTACAAATTCGGTTCCTGGCGCCGCCGGGAACAGTCCCTCAACCACCCGCTGCAATACTGCAGGCGCAAGCGTAGTGGTGACCGGGGGAGCCCAGGGGCGAAGTTTTTGCCTCGCCAGCCTGTACGGCCGACCCCATGGGTCCAGCTCGAGCGTCTGCAGCAGCTCCCGCCAGGCTCGTGCCTTGGCCTCGTCGATGGCGACACGGAGGGCTTTCGAAGCCTCTCTATAGTCGGCGTACAGGCGGTCTAGCTCGACCGTCTCCTGGCGTCTTCTCCTACGGTACCGCTGGTATCGGCGGCGTTTCCTCACACAGCAACGCCGGAGTTCCGCGATTTCTTCCGACCACCAATATACCTGGCGCCTGGAATGTGGGGCTCTGAGACGAGGCATGGCCGCATCGCAAACCACCGCCATTGCCTTGCAGAGCTCGTCCGCCTCGGCATCGACCGTCATCGGCTCCACAGGTGGAGCGTTCCACGCCTGAACTATGGCTGCCTCCTGCAGCGCCTCCAAGTCCAAGCGTTTAAGGACCCACCTCGGGCCGGACTCAGCTGGTCCCTCTACAACGGCTGAGGACGAGGAAACACTAAACCGAATATATCGGTGGTCAGAGAGCGTTTCCTCGTCCACAAGCACCTCCCAATCGTGAACGCGCTGTGCCAGCTCAGGAGTGGCAAAGGTCACGTCGACCACTGAGCCACCCCATCGGCGCACGCACGTATGCTCCGACCCCCGGTTCAGGACGCACAAGCCTGCCACGGTCGACCACTCCGTAACTGCTCTGCCCCGCGCGTCAGTCGACGGAGATCCCCACGCGGTTGATTTCGCGTTGAGATCTCCGAGGACGATAACCGGTCTGGGTCGGTTTCTGCCTACGACCGTACCTATCTCGTCAAGGAGTGTTTCAAGCTCGTGGAGCGGCCTATTGGGGGAGTGATACACCCCCACAATCACGGTCTCTCCGACACTCACCGCGACGTATCCCTGACCCCTCGCAACTGCGTTCAGGGGCTTGGATCTGGCTGGCGACTGGGTGGTAATCGCCACCAAGCCGTCAAGGTCGCCTACCCAGTCGGATCTGTGTGGGACCGTATACGGCTCCGCAACAACACCGATTTGTATCAACCGCTCCGCCAGAGCCTGGAGCAAAAGATCCTGAGCTCGGGCGGAGCGGTTGATATTCGCCTGTAGGAAGGTAAGGGCCATCCTATGTCACTTCCATTAGGTTCCCCTGCTCCGTTGTGGGGCCGGTCAGCTGCGACTTGGCCATGGCCTTAGTCGCAGCCGACTTTCGTCGCGTCTCTGTCTTCGACGGGGGCTTGGCACATGCCTTGCCCCCGGAGAGGTGGTCCGCGGTCTTACCCACAGCTGCGCACAGGGTGCAGTGTGGAGGGGCGGAACACTCGTTGGCCTTATGGCCCTTCTGACCGCATCGGTGACACTCCTCACTGCGGTCAACCTCAGACTTACACTGGGCCCTCACGTGTCCCGTTGCAAGGCATCGGAAACACCTGCGTGGTCTGGCTTCCAGAACCTGGACTTGCACCGAGAACCACCCCATGCGGAGTTGTCCGCCAGCTGCAGCGATAGTCTTCGCGGCTGTCATGGGGCAGCGCACCACAGCCGTCCCCATGCCCCTCGGCCCCTTTCTTATCGTGCCAGATTTCACCTCCTGGGCTGAACACCCTCCAGCCTTGGCCAGCGCCTCCACCAGTTCTTCGGTGGTTACCGAGTCATCCAGGCCGGTCACCCGCACGTCGGTCGTGGTGACAGGTCTGGAGACCCGGATTTCATCTACCCCCTGGAACACCTCCCTTAACTTCGCAGCCAGGGAGTCCGCCTGTTGGGACTTTTCGACCCCAGGGACCTGTAGGAGGCGAGCTCCCGTCGCTGCAGTCCTAATCTTTATGGGGGGCAACCCCAATGCGCCCAGGTCAACACGACCTTTGGCCTCAGCCAGCACTTTGGCATATGTGATGCCCTTCTCCGCCGCCTCTGGCTGTAGTGTAATCACCACAGCTGCAGTGCGAGGCGGACGGAGTTTTGGCGTCTTAGCCTTGGAGGTGGCGGGCGGAGGTCTCTTCGCCGCGACCACGCTTGTTCCCGATGTCTGGGACCGCTGTGGAGCAGCAGACCTGGGCCTGGGATTGGCTGGACCGGAGGCTTGGGCGCGCTTCTTGGAGCGCTTCACAACCTCGGTCCATGTCGCCGGGGCTGCTGGAGCCGGAGCCGGAATCGGCACCGTCTCTATAGGGCTGGCAGCGGCAGGAGCCGGTAAACCTTTGCCTTTTGTCTTCCCTTTCCCTCCAGCCTTGCCCTTTTTGGGCTTGGCGGTTTGGGATGGGCCAGGCAATGGCTCTACTGCCGGGGCCGACGAGGCGGCTGAGGTGCTCGGCACAGCTAGGCTGCGTTCAGCTTCCTCTCTGCGCCTGTCGGCGGCTAGTGGCGGTCGGAGGCGTTTTTCTGGCAACAGCCTCTCTTCCATTCCCTCGAAACGTGCATTGATCATGGTCCCGACTTGGACCATGATCATCTGCATCATCTCTTCTAGAGACGGTGCTTGGACCGCCGCTGGGGGCTGAACCGGTAGAGCCGGGGCAGGGGCCGGCCGCTGCTGGGAAGCCCGCATCTCCTCCATCTCACGGCGAAGTTGTTTAAGCTCCGCCGTGAGCTGCTTGTTTGCCTCCATAAGGAGGCGAACCTCCTCGGGCATACTACGAGCCTGCGTCTCTTCGAAAGAGGCCCGGAGTATGCCCGCCGCTTTTTTGAGGGCTTTGTCGTAGGTGCCCTTCAGGTTACTGGACTTGGTGGCGATCTTGTTTATCGTGTCCGCCGAATCCGCCACCATCCACTGTATTTGCGCGGCATCTCTGCCGCGCACCTCGTCTGCGGGCAAGGGAGACGGGGCAGCCTTCTTGAAGAAGGCGATGTTTGCCTCCTTCTTCCGCTGCAGTTCGTCTGCCAGCTCCTTCTCCGCCATGAGTCGGAGCTCCTCCTCTCGGGCCTTGTTTAGCTCGGCCTTGGCTTTCGCCAGGCCGACGTACTGGCCTGTGGTTGGCGGACGGCCGCGTTTACGACGCGCCGCTGCCGCTTTCGGTGTCGACACCTCGTCAGAGGTGTCTTCATCATTAGTTGCCCTTTGGCGTTTTCGCCTTAGGCTACCGCTTCCTGATGACATCCCAGAAGCCCGGGATGCCACAGTTCGCATACTCCCGTCGGAATCTGACGACTCCGACAGGCTTTTAAATAGCGGGCACGAATCCCCGCTACTTCCCTCTTTTGCGCCCAGCGCCTTACTGCTATATTTAGCATTCCCACTAAGGGTTAAATTGTTTTTATTAAAAAGCTCCATTTCGATTCCCACGAGTCGGGCCGATATAAAGGTCAATCCCCCAGGTGACGCCCATTCCGGGGGATAAGGGTATATACTGCGGAGGTCCCCAGGTATCCGCAGGTTTTTACGTGTGCTCTCACGGGTTTTGTTTCGAGTTTTCCATACTCTGAGGCCGGCCAGCCAAGGCAAGCCCCCTTCGGATCTTAATGTCCCCACATACCCTCTTAACACAACCGCGAGGGTCGTTGTGAAGGGCATTAAGATTACCGGGAGAGTAGCTAGTGTGGGCTACTCTCGCACCTGGTGGCAGTGTTAGTGCCACAAACGCCGTTGCCGGCTCCGCCAACGCATCATGAATGAAGGTGGATGATAAGATGAATGAATGAGTGAATGAGTGAGCGAATGAATGAAGACGAGTGATAGTGGATGAAGATGAAGTCTGGTGCTTGCTTATATGTCTGATCCATAAGGGAACAAACCAAGATGATCAGCAAACACCAGACCTGCCTTGGGGATCTACACGACCTGCGCTCTCCCCCAAGACAGATGCTTCCCTACTCATCCGAAAATGACTAAGAAAGCATCCCCCCCCCCGGCCTCTCCACTGCGTCCTATGCTAAGTCATAGAGACGCGTGGAGCAGCCTCGCCAGGAATTTCGCCAACGACTAACAAGAGCCCGTAACCACGGAGCACGGGCCCCGTGGTTATGTCCGACTCCGCCAACTTCCGCCATTGACGACCTACGGACTAAACCCCCCTCCCTTTGTCCAAAATCCTCTGACAAGAGTCAGAGACCTTTTTTTACTTTTAATTTTTACCAAATGTGTCTGTTACAAGATTACAAATTTTGTCTAAATTATAAATTTACAATTTACAATCATTATCGTATTAAGCTAACATCATATATTATTATCAATATACATATATAGCTTTGTCATTAATAATTATTATTAATTAAACTCTATTTTATTTCAATATTCATTCAGATCATTTCAATATCACATAATTATTATATTATTGCACTGGTTTATTTAATATTTATTCTATTTTATTTTATATCCATTCTATTTATACATATATATATAACATTTTTTTTTTTTTATTTTTTTTTTTTTTTTTTTTTTTTTCCAGCTTTGGTTGTAGTACAAATCAATAATAAATAATATTTGAGTTGTCATAATAATAATATTCATAATAAAGAAATGCAATGCAATTACATTTAGTCATACATTAATTCAAATCATAATAAATTTTTGTCATTTTGAAGAATACAATAATTGTCACAATAAATTCAAAGCAATATAGTATCGTCACAACATAATTAGATTTTATAAATTTTTGTCAAATGCGTAATAATAAATAATTTAATACCAAATGTTTTAATGATTTGTTTTAATACCAAATGTCTTATTCCTATTTATTACATCCTGCGCTATTTTTGTGCAGAATGCTAGCAGGCGCGGCCTGGATTCTTTTCCAGCCATCATTTCGCACAATGAGGTTCTGGTCAACGCTGTGTCCGTTGCGGATTCCAGGTCGTGCCTGTCAGCACCATATTTCGGGCACTCGAGAATCAAGTGCTCGACCGATTCTTCCTTTTCAGGGTCGCATACACATGAGGGATTGTCCTTGCACTTAAACCGGGTTAAGTACGCGGAGAATCCTCCATGGCCCGTCAACACCTGCGTCAAAATGGGGGTAAGTTTAAATTTATTTACAATTTTATAGGCAGCCATAACGTTCGGCAGAAAGAGTTTGGTGAGTTGAGCTGTGTCTCCTTTGTACATCCCATTTTTCCACAGTTTGCCTCCTTATCTCACTCTTTGCGTACGATGTAGGACACCTGTCGTAGTGCGCGGAAGTCTTTATGTTTAGGGCTGCTTGCTTAGCTAATTCATCCGCCCGTTCATTACCGGGAACTCCGACGTGCGCTTTTACCCAGTACATTCTTATGTCGCACCCTTTGGCCTTCAATGCGGCTATGTTCCGTCTGATTTCGAAGGCCAGGGGGTGAAAGGTGTCTGGGTTCTGGATTATTTGAAGAGCAGATCTCGAGTCACTCAGCACAGCAACCGCGCTTTGCTTTTCTTTCAGCAACTGCTCTGTGGCTTGATAGAGTGCATACAGCTCGGCTTGGAAGACTGTGCAGAACGACTCGAGTCTCATCTTCTTCGTCTTTATCTCTGTGCCATTTTCCCAGTAAGTGTAGGCTGCGCCGACTTTCCCCTCCATTTTACTCCCATCTGTGTATATTTGGATCTCCGGTAGGTGGTGTTGTTCCAAAGTTTCGGGCAGCATATCTTCCAGGCAGGTGAACTCCACATATTCTTCCTCGGCTGGATGTTGGGCTTTGAGGAAGCTTACTCGTTTCTCCATTTCCCTTTTGCCATAGTCCAGGTTAGTCGGTTTTCCTCTTTTCGCCTCGTAGAGTTGAGCCGCCTCTTGGATCCGAAGGTCCAAGGGAAGTAGCCCAGCCAAGACGAGTGCTCCATGGAGAGGCACCGTGCGGTAGGCTTTGCAGATTTTCTGCACAAACCCACGCTGGATAGTATTCAGCTGTTTCTGCACCATGATCTTTTCCGCCGCTGGTGCCCACACGCTCGAGGCGTACATGACAATGGGCTCTATCACCGCGACGTAGATTGCCCTGATGATCTCCGGGTTCAGCCCCCATTCGATTTTCGCCGTCTTCGCGAGCTGCTTGTAGATGTCAGCGGCCTTACGACAGACATTTCCCACGTGTTTGTTAAAGGTGAGTTTTTTGTCTATTGTAAGGCCGAGCAGCTTTATTTCATCCACGACGGGTATGTCTACCCCGCCCATGTGCATAATTGGGGTATCAAACTTGAGTTTATTGGTAATTATCATTGCGTGGGTTTTGTGTGCCGCAAATCTAAGTTTGCTTTTGATTCCCCATTCATGCACATACGCGAGGGTGTCGTTGACTTGGCCCTGTATATTGATGGCTAAATTCCCGGAAAACATCAGGACAACGTCGTCCGCGAACGCCTGTACATGTACTCCTCGAGCGACTAGGTCGTCCAGCAGCGGATTCAGCAGCAAGTTCCAGAACGTGGGTCCCCCTATTGACCCCTGGATACAGCCCTTCTCAGTGGTCTTGCTAAGAGACTTGCCCGCGTAATTCACCACTACTCTCCTCTCCTCCAAGTAGTGGCTCACGAGTCTTCTCAGGTTCAGCGGACATTTCATGTTCATGAGCTGGCATTTGATAGCTGGCCACCATGCACTGTCAAACGCCCCCTCGATGTCGAGTGACACGATGACCATGAGCTTTTTCTGCCGCAGGTTCTCCTGGATTTTCTGCATTAGGTCGTATAGTGCGTCCTCGGTACTTCGCTGTGGGACAAAGCCGTACTGTCTGGGGTTAGACTTTGGTGATAAGTGCCATCTGATCCTCCTTACCATCATTTTTTCAAGGACTTTCCCCAGAACTGACAATAGCCCAATCGGTCGGTACGACTTTGCCTGGCTGTAATCGCTTTTCCCGGGTTTCCGCAACACTACGACCGCTGCCTCCTTCCAGGGTGACGGGAAGCAGGACAGGGACAGGCACTTGTTGAGCACTGCCAGGAAGACTTCTTTCGCGGCGAATATTGCTCTCAAGCAGATATCCGCCGTGAATCCATCCGGTCCTGGGGCTTTCTTAGGATCGAAGCTATCGAGGGTTCTTTTTAGTTCGGCCATTGAGAACGGTGGGTCATTCTGGTCGTCGGGTACTGCCTCGCAAATTGCACCAGCCGTTCTTCGAATAGTTTTGTGAATACCACTATCCACACTGCTATTGTCATTCGGGAAAAATGTGTTTGCGAGCAATTCTACCGATCTTTCCGGACCCAGTACCGTTCCGTTTTCCTCTAATAGCTGATCGTCATGCCTCCCTGTCTTCCTTCTTATCACCCTGTATACCCTATCCCACATGCTCTCCTTGTCCTGTTTTGTGCAGTTCTCTTTCCAGCTTTCCGTTTGTGCCTTGTCTGCTGCTAACTCAAACGTTTGAACTGCTTCCAGGTAGTCTCTCACTACGTGATCCCGTCTTCGAGGCGCTGCGCAACGGATCCGGCGTCTCATCGTGATCGTAACACCCTTCAAGCGTTCCAGTTCATCGGTCCACCAGGGTAAGTAATCTTTTTTTGTGGTATTTTTAATTAACGGTAGTGAATTTTGACATGCTTTCCGTATGCTGTTTATATATTTACTAATTAATGTCTCTAAGTGTTCTTTTGTTTCTAATCTTTCTACGTTTTCTAAATTTATGCAGTTTTCTTCTAATGATGTTTTTACTTCCTCAGTGAACCGACTCCAGTCCGCTTTTCGGGTGCTGTATACACGCGTGGACACCCGTTTTCTTGGCTCTGAAGGCTTTTCCAGACGAAGGGTGAACGTGATGGCTTTGTGGTCTGAACTGGTTACCGTCGCATCAACCCTCCAGTCCGTGACTTGCCGCAGTAAGCGCGAGGAACAGACCGTTATATCCACGTTACTGGTGTAACGGCGTCCCCCTCGAATAGTGTCGAAGGTAGGGTCAGCACCACAGTTCAGGATATTCATGTCCACCTCGTCCAGGAACTCCTTACAGAGCATGCCTCTCTCGTTTTCCACATCACTCCCCCACCATGTGTTCCATGCGTTGACATCGCCTCCGATCAGGACTTTGTCTGTCCGCACCGAGTCCAGGAGTTCCTTGAGCCGGTCTAGATAAGGCTCAAGCGGTACGCTATCCTCGAAATAGACCGAAACCACTGTAACCACCCATTTGTCGGTTTTAAGCGTGGTGAGGACAATGTTTTCGGTTATGGTGGTTTGGTCATTCAGTAGTTCGATGTCATCGTCGAAGACGACGACTGCTGCCTTTACTGGCTTCGTCCTATTTCGTTCGCACTGGATGATGCGAGTACCCTTATACCGCTTGAGCTCCTCTCCAGCCCCTACGTAAGGCTCCTGTACTAGCGCAAAACTTACACCTCTCGATCGGGCTTCCAGGAAGAGTTCGTCTGTGGCGAGCCGTTTGCGCTGAAGGTTAGCCTGTATTCCTTTATATCTATGTTCTGAGGCTGTTCTTAAGAAATCTGTAGTCCCTGGGGTGCCCTTAGCAATACGCCACACTTGACCTCGCTATGGCGTCCCACTTCTTACGCATAGGGCACTCACCGTCAAACGCGTTGTGATTGGTCTCATGACACTTGGCCATGGTACAGTTGCGGCAGGTTGGAGCCTCACACGCTTGGTACGATGGACAGTCCATCCGAAGGTGCGGGCCGGCGCAATAACTGCACAAATCGGCCGCCTCCTTACAGAGCCTGCGCCCGTGCCCATACCCCAGGCATCGCGTGCACTGTACGAGCGGGCTCTGATCATGGACTGTCACGTACTGGAGGTCGATGTGTATGCGCCCGGCCAAGGTCAGCTTCTGCCAGACCTTTGGTGAGACCTGTAAGACGACGTGGTTCTCATGGGGGTTCCTGGCTCTACGCCTGTACCTCACCATGGCTCTGAACTCGTCGTCTCGCAGGTCCCCCAGCAGGCTGGCGTTTTGGGTCCTGAGCGACGTCACAATCTCATCGTCCTTGTTGAAGGTGAGGAGGTTTTTAATAATTATCAGCGGGTCCTTGTTTTTTGCCTCCTCCACACTGAGATTTTTATTTTTGGCCGTGATCTTCTCGCTCACCTTCTTCAATTCCTCCTTTGTGGCGCAGCTCAGGACAACCTTTTGATTCCTGACCTTTTGGACTCGGGTCACTTGTAGGCCGTTGGTCTTAGCTTCGAGCGCAGCTCTCACTTTTCCCAAGACTTCATCACTTGTGTCTCTCTCAATGTCGGAGGACACAATGATGGAGTGCTTGGGGAGGTTTGTAGGTGGGGCTGCGCCCGTTGGTCTTGAGAGGACTTCAGCATAGGACGGGATGGTCTCCTGCATGGTGCAAACTCTGCGACCCGTCTCCTCGGTCTTTTGGCGCAACTCCTGGATCTCCTCCACAAGTTTGTCGATACCTCCAGGTGACATATCCTGGAGGGCCCTCCTCTGCGTGTTCATCTCCTTTTTGAGCTCACGCATCTTCACATTACTCTCCCTCACCAGCCGGCTATGCTCAGCCAGGGAGTCATAGAGCTGAGAGAGAATGAGCTTTTCCCTTCCGTCCTTAGTTAAGGAAGCAGCACCGGGAACAACAGCATTCGGTACTGTCTCGGTCGCCTGGATCTTTCCCCACCCTGCGCCACCCGGCTTCTCCACCTCTCCCTCCTTTACAAGTTGGTAGAGGCGGTCGAGTTGCTGCGTGACACTGTCTTTGATGTCGGTCCTCAGGTTCCTCGAGGTTAGGTTAGGTTAGGTTAGGTTAGGTTAGGTTAGGTTAGGTTAGGTTGAGGTTACTTGGGGAACCCCCCACAGTGCTTACGTCCTCGTCGTGTTCCCTGGAAACGACCCAGTTCTGACCACCGTAACGGAGTGGCAGACTGGGCTCGGCTAAAGTGCACTGTGCCGTCGATGTCTACGCCGTCATCTGACCAAGTTGTGATGCCTAAACAGGCTCGAGACTCCTTCGGGAAGTTTATAAAAGGCCCTTCTCAGGGCCAACCAAAAGGCCCTTCTCAGGGCCAACCAAAAGGCCCTTCTCAGGGCCAACTAAAAGGCCCTTCTCAGGGCCAACCAAAAGGCCCTTCTCAGGGCCAACCAAAAGGCCCTTCTCAGGGCCAACCAAAAGGCCCTTCTCAGGGCCATTCCCGAGCTTCCTCTTTGGAAGGGTCGAGGGAGTCAGACGACTCCTTCTCCGAGATGGAGATGTCGGGCGGTGTAGACACCGCAGACGAAAGTGTTGGCCGGAAGCGGCCGCACTCTTCATTCTTCGTGCCTGGGTATTTAGACTCAGACACGGAGACTGAAGAGACGGCGGCTGCCAAAGTCAGCACGGCGAGGAGAGGCAGGAGGAAGGCCACCCAGGCGAGCTCCTCCAGGGAAACCTTCCTCAAGCCTGCTCCGGTTGACGGAGAGTTGGAGGTAGTCCTGCAAGGCAGGAAGTACAGGAAGTCTCCAGCCGCTCTGGTTTGCGACGTCGGGTTGAGCACAGGAACCGATTCCGATGCTCGCCCGTTGATCGACGACCTAAACGACCTGAATGCTCAGGAGCTGAGGGCGCGTGCGGGGGAGGAACTTGCCGGTGTTTTGGAGGTCGCCAGGAAGTCTGGCAACCTCAAAGGCGAGTTTGTTGGTCGCCTCAAGAAAGCCGCGTCGGTCCTAGGAGAGGTGGTCGACACCTTAACTGGGAGGACCGAAGTCGAGGAGACGCAACGGCTCAGGGCGGTGAGTAACCGCCAGCGCCTGGAAATAGCGTCGCTGAAGGCGGAGGTGAAAGCGTTACGTATTGGCTTCACCGAAGCCAAGACGGAAACCGCCGCCACCATCGCTGCTGCCGCCGCTGCCTCTGCCACCGCCTCTGCTGCGGCTGAGAGACCGGCTGCCCCCACCACCACGCTGGGGGCAGATGTGATTGAGGAGCTGAAGGGGTCCTTGACTGCCACGCTCGGGCAAATGATTAATGCCCGACTCGCGGTGATCGAGGACCGCCTCTTGCCAGCCCAGACGGTACGCCCGCCACTTAGAGCGGATGCCAAGCGGGCAGCGGCTGAGGCAAAAAGGGCTGAGCCGGCTCGCCAGCAGGCCGTGACTGCGGGTCCCTCCACCTCAAAGGGGACTCCAAGTGCCCAGGTTCCCCAAAAGGAAACCTGGGCGCAAGTGGTGGGAAAGGGCAAGGGGAAAGGGAAAGGGAAGTCCTCCGTTCCCTCCTCTGTCCCAGCCCCTGGTACCCCTGTGGCCCAAGCCCCCGCGGCTCGTGCCTCCACGGCCCGTGCCCCCACGGTTCGTGCCCCCGTGGCCCGAGCCCGTGCGGCCCAGCCCCCAGTGGCCCGTGCTCCTGCGGCTCGTGCCCCTGCAGTCGGAGCTCCAGCAGCTCGTTTGCCTGCAGCTAAACCGGCAGCCTCCCCTGCCGGTAAAGCTAAGACGGTGCTGAAGAGTCCCCCGAAGTCCGCGGTCGTGGTGCTATCGTTGCGCCCCGAAGCCGTGGAAAAGGGGGTCACCTACGGCACCGTCCTCCAGACGGCGCAGGACAAGATTGACCTGCTGGAGCTGGGGATCGAGCGGATCCGCTGCCGCTCGACTGCGACAGGAGCCAGGAAGCTGGAGATTCCTGGCTCCCAAAACGCGGAAAAGGCGGATCGCCTCGCAGAAGTGCTCCGCGGGATAGTGACGGAGGTGGCCACCGTCACCAGGCCCGTCAAAACCGCTGATCTGAGGATCACGGACCTGGACGACGCGACCACAAGAGAGAAGGTGGTGGCGGCGGTCGCTCGGGCGGGGGCATGTGACCCGCAGGTGGTCAAGGTCGGAGAGATCCGCACTGGCGTGGCTGGGACTGGCTCCACCCTCGTAACCCTCCCGGTTGCAGCAGCCAAAGTGTTGCTGCAAAAGGGTAAGTTACTGATAGGGTGGAGCTCGGTGAAGGTGGTGGCACTGGGGGAACGCCCCATGCGCTGCTACAAGTGCTTGGGGCTGGGGCACACTCGCCCCCAGTGTCCCGCTGCGGCGGACAGGGGTGACCTGTGTTTCCGATGTGGAGACGCAGGTCACCGGGCGGCCAGCTGCGGGAAGACCACCCCGCGCTGTGCAATATGCGCCGAATCGGGGAGGCCCTCCGGGCACATAATGGGGGGACGCAGCTGCGTTCCCCCTAGGACGAAGGGGAAGGCCACTCGGACCCAGGCTGCCCCGGCCGCCACAAACCGGGCCGCCCCGGAAGGAGCACGCCAAGCGGCGTGTGAGGAGGTTGTGATGTCTGATTGATGGATCAAGTCGGACATCACAACCTTCTTCAGACGAATCTGAACCACTGCGCCCGGGCCCAAGATCTGTTCATGCAGTCCCTGGCGCAGTGGCAGATAGACGTGGCGGTAGCCGCGGAGCCGTACTACGTCCCCCCCCAACATTCTTGCTGGGCTGGGGATTTGGACGACTCCGTGGCTGTTGTGGGGCGGCCCGGAAGTGCCTCCCCCCTCTCGGTTGAGGAGAGGGGCTCGGGGTACGTGGTGGCCAGGTGGGGAGAGTATGCGATTGTCGGCGCATACTTCTCCCCCAACAGAACCGCTGCAGAGCTGGAGGTCTTTGTGGACCTCCTGGCTGCGGCGGTGAGACGTCAGGCGCCACGTCAGGTCCTCCTTATGGGGGACCTGAACGCTAAGGCCCGGGATTGGGGCAACCCCTCCACTAACTCCCGTGGCGAGATCGTCAGGGAGTGGGCGGTTGCCTCAGGACTGACCCTGCTCAACAGAGGGTCGGTCCACACCTGCGTGCGACAGCGTGGGGGGTCCGTGGTGGACGTATCGTTCGCCACCCCAGCTGTCGCAGCACGTGTCCGGGCCTGGAGGGTGTTGTCGGAGGTGGAGACTCTCTCGGACCACAAATATATACGGTTTGAGATCTTCACCTCCGACAGCCAAGGGGGGCCCCAGCGGGTGGCGCGGGCGGCCTTCCCGCGCTGGGCCATTAGTCGCCTCGACGCCGAGTTGGCAAAGGAGGCGGCTATAGTGCAGGCGTGGCAGGCTGGCCCCGCGCACCCAGACGTGGACGTCGCGGCGGGTCATTTCCGCGAGGCGGTGACGGCCGTGTGCGACACGGCCATGCCGAGGGCCCGGCGACATCCTGAGCGCCGCCAGGTGTACTGGTGGAGCTCGGAGATCGCGGATCTCCGAGCCGCCTGCTCGGCGGCGCGGCGGCCCTACACCCGCTGCAGGAGGCGGCGCAGGGGCCGCACGGACGAGCAGCTGTCAGCCGAGGAGCTGGCAGCTGAGGGCCAGCTGTACAGCGCCTACCGCAATGCGCGGTGGGACCTACAGCTGGCCATAGAAAGGCGGAAGTCGGAGGCCTGGGGTGAAACCCTCGAGGGCCTCAACAGGGACCCATGGGGACGTCCATACAAGGCTGCCCGGAATAAGTTCCGGGGCCAGACGTCCCCAGTCGCGGAGTCCCTGGAGCCGGAGCTCCTAGACAGGGTGTTGGGGGGGCTTTTCCCCGACAGAAATCCCCTCCACAACCCTCCGACGATGGCGCCATCCCTCCCCGAGGCGGACTTAGCGGACTCCATCCCACCTCTTTCAGAGGCGGAGATGGAGATCGCGGTCGCACGCCTACGGGGCAAGAGGACCGCTCCGGGTCCCGACGGGATACCGGGACGGGTCCTCACAATCGCCCTGAGGGAGATGGGCGATCGGCTTCGGGAACTGTTCGACGCATGCCTTACGTCTGGACGGTTCCCGAAGCTGTGGAAGGATGGCCGATTGTGCCTGTTGCGGAAGGAGGGTCGTCCTATCGACTCTTCTTCCGCATACAGGCCCATCGTCTTGCTGGATGACACGGGGAAGCTGCTAGAGCGTGTAGTAGCTTCTCGTGTCATCCGGCACCTGGAGGGTACTGGGCCTGGGCTGTCGGAGGCCCAGTATGGGTTCAGAGCAGGGCGGTCTACTATAGACGCCCTGCTCTGGCTCAAGAGGTGGACGCAGGATGCGGTCGGTGGAGGGGAAAAGGCGTTGGCTGTGTCGCTTGACATAGCCAACGCCTTCAACAGCCTTCCGCATGGAACGATACAGGAGGCGCTCCGTTATCACGGAGTGCCCCTGTATCTGCGGAGGCTGTTGGCTGATTACCTCCAGGACCGCGAGGTCCTGGTGGAAGGGCGTGACGGTTTGAGGCACCGTCGCGTCTCCTGCGGGGTTCCACAGGGGTCGGTCTTGGGACCGCTTCTGTGGAACATTGGCTACGACTGGGTGCTGCGTGGCACGCTTCCTGCAAATATGCAGGTTGCGTGCTACGCGGACGACACCCTGGTCGTAGTCAAGGGGAGGGACCTCAGGGAGACGGTGCGGCTGGCCACGGTGGGTACAACCCTCGTGGTCGACCGCATTCGCTCCCTGGGACTGGAGGTTGCCCTCTCCAAGACTGAGGCCCTGTTGTTCCACGGGCCTCGGGGGGGACCCCCTCCAGGGACTCGGGTACTCCTGGATGGGATCCCGGTCCCGGTTGGGACCCAGATGAAATATCTGGGTCTCATCCTGGACGGGAGGTGGACTTTTGGGGCCCATTTTACCCAACTGGCCCCAAGAGTCCTGGGTGCGGCTGCCGCACTGGGGAGGCTGCTGCCCAACGTGGGTGGCCCGAACGCTACGTGCCGTCGGCTATACTCCGGAGTTATCCGGAGTATGGCCATGTACGGGGCACCGGTCTGGGTGGACGCCCTCGGTCGCAATAACAAGGCCCTGCTGCGACGTCCGCAGCGGGTCATTGCGACGAGGGCGATCCGCGGATACCGGACGGTGTCCTGGACGGCGGCGTGCGTGCTGGCCGGTGATCCCCCCTGGGAGCTCGAAGCGGAAACCCTCGCCGAAGTTTACCACTTTGTGGCGGCGAGGAGGTCCCGTGGAGAGCCCCCAGCGTGGGAGGAGGTCAGGCGCCTGCGGAGGCAGGCGCGGGCCGCCCTGTTGCGGCGGTGGACGGAGGACCTGGCTCCACCGGTGCCTGGGCAGAGGACGGTGGAGGCCATCCGCCCGGTCCTCCGGGAGTGGGTGCGGCGGCCATTCGGGTCGCTGACCTTCCGATTGGTGCAGGTGCTTTCCGGACACGGATGTTTCGGAAAGTACCTGCACCAGATCGCGAGACGGGAGGCGACCCCAGCCTGCCACGAATGTGGGGCGCCGGAAGATACGGCGCCCCACACGCTGGAGGTGTGCGCTGCTTGGGAGTCTGAGCGGCGCACACTTTCAGCGGTCGTTGGCCGGGATCTCTCGTTGCCGAGCGTGGTGAACGCCATGCTCGACAGCGAGAGAGCGTGGCAGGCTACGGTCTCCTTTTGCGAGGTGGTGATGTCGCAAAAGGAGGCTGCGGAGCGGGTCAGAGAGGACGATGCCAACTCTGACCCCCTCCGGCGCAGACGGAGAGGGGGACGGAGGAGGCGCTTCGGGCGCCTTCTTCGTCCTCCGTAGTGGGGCCGGCGGCGGAGGGTCGGGGGACTCTCCGCTGCGCTCACACGGTCCCACACGTCTGGTGGGTAACTGAGGTGAAAGGTTACCCACCCACTGGCGCAGAGGCCCGGAAGGGCCTACCGCTGGGGCGAGATAGTGAATGCCAGCGCGACCCTATCTCGTCCCGTCCCGGCGGCGGACGGATCACGGGGGGTTTTAGTGGGTTCGAGTCCCACATACCCCCTGCCATCACCCCCGTGGTGGCAGGGAAGTGCGAGGGCATTTCCCCCCCTCAAAAAAAAAAAAAAAAAAAGGTTGAGGTTACTTCTCCCCTAATCGGACTGCTGCGGAACTGGAGATCTTTGTAGACCTCCTGTCCGCAGCAGTGAGGAGGCAGGTGCCGCATCAGGTCCTCCTAATGGGGGACCTGAATGCAAAGGCCACGGACTGGGGGAACCTCTCCACTAACAGTCGCGGGGAGATTGTTAGAGAGTGGGCGGTTGCCACGGGGCTGACCCTGTTGAACAGGGGCTCGGCCCATACGTGCGTGCGACATAATGGGGGATCTGTGGTGGATCTGTCGTTCGCCACCCCATCTATCGCAGCACGTATCCGAGGCTGGAGGGTAATGTCGGAGGTGGAGACTCTCTCGGACCACAAATATGTGCGGTTCGAGGTCTCCACCTCCCACAATCAGGGAGAGGCCCAACGCGTGACACGGGCCAACTTTCCGCGCTGGACTGTCAGCTGCCTTGACCCCGACCTGGCGGAAGAGGCTGCGATCGTCCAGTTGTGGTTTGCTGGTCCCATGAACACGGACGTAGACGTAGCGGCAAGCCAGTTCCGGATGGCAATGACGGCCGTGTGTGACACGGCTATGCCAAGGTCCCAACGCCGCTCCCGCCGCCGCCGCGAGGTCTATTGGTGGTCCCAGGAGATTGCCGGCCTCCGGATGGCCTGTATAGCGGCGAGGCGGCTCTACAGCCACCGGAGGAGATTGCGCCATGGCCGGACTGATGACGAGCTGTCGGCCCAGGAGCTGGCGGACGAGGCTCTCTTATATGAGGGTTATCGCACCGCCAAGCAGACGCTACAACTCGCCATCAGTGGGGCCAAGGCTCAGGCGTGGGGCGAGGCTCTTGAGGGACTGGAGAGAGACCCATGGGGACGTCCGTACAGGGCTGCCCGGAACAAGTTCCGGGGCCAGACGTCCCCAGTGGCCGAGTCCCTCGAGCCGGAGGTCCTCGATGCGGTGTTGGAGGGGCTATTCCCCGATGGCCCCTCCCACACCCCGCCGACAATGGCGGTGCCCGTTCCTTTCCCCGAGGAGCTGGACGCGGCCTCCATCCCGCCTGTTTCTGAGGTGGAGATGGAGGTCGCCGTCAATCGGCTGCGCGGAAAGAGGACGGCCCCTGGTCCAGACGGAGTCCCCGGGCGAGTCCTGAGGATCGCTCTACAAGAGATGAGTGGCCGGCTTCGGGACCTGTTCGATGCGTGCCTTACATCAGGACGGTTCCCGAAGCTGTGGAAGGACGGTCGGTTGTGCCTGTTGCGGAAGGAGGGTCGACCCGTCGATTCGCCTTCCGCATACAGGCCCATAGTGCTGCTGGATGATACGGGAAAGCTATTGGAGAGGGTGGTAGCTTCCCGTGTTATTCAGCACCTGGAAGGGACGGGGCCTGGGCTGTCTGAAGCCCAGCACGGGTTCAGAGAAGGGCGATCTACAATAGACGCCCTTCTCTGGCTTAAGAGATGGACGCAGGAGGCGGTCCGCGAGAGGGAAAAGGCATTGGCTGTATCGCTTGATATAGCCAATGCCTTCAACAGCCTCCCGCATGGAACTATACAGGAGGCGCTCCGTTATCACGGAGTGCCCCTGTATTTGCGGAGGCTGTTGGCAGACTACCTCCAGGACCGCGAGGTCCTCGTGGAGGGACGCGATGGCTTAAGGCACCGTCGCGTCTCCTGCGGGGTTCCACAGGGGTCGGTGTTGGGGCCGCTCCTGTGGAATATAGGCTACGACTGGGTGCTGCGTGGCACGCTTCCCGCAAACATGCAGGTTGCGTGCTACGCAGACGACACCCTGGTCGTAGCGAGAGGGAAAAAACCTCGGGGAGTCGGTGCGGCTGGCCACGGTAGGCACTAGCCTCGTGGTTGACCGCATACGCGCCCTTGGTCTAAAGGTCGCCCTCTCAAAACCCGAGGCCCTCCTGTTCCATGGGCCTCGAGGAGGACCCCCTCCAGGAACACGGGTGGTACTGGATGGGGTTCCCGTCCCGGTTAAGGCCCAGATGAAATATCTGGGCCTTACCCTGGACGGGAGATGGAAATTTGGAGCCCACTTTGCCCAGTTGGCCCCAAAAGTAGTGGGAGCTGCGGCCGCCTTAGGGAGGCTGCTGCCCAATGTGGGTGGCCCAAGCGCCGTATGTCGCCGTTTATACTCCGGAGTAATCCGGAGTATGGCATTGTACGGGGCACCGGTTTGGGTGGACGCCCTCGATCGAAGTAACCAGACCCTGCTGCGACGTCCGCAGCGGGTTATTGCGACGAGGGCGATACGCGGGTACCGAACGGTGTCCTGGACGGCAGCATGCGTCCTGGCCGGTGACCCACCCTGGGAGCTCCAAGCCGAGATCCTCGCCGAAGTGTACCACTTCGTGGCGGCGAGGAGGTCTCGGGGGGAGCCTCCGGGATGGGAAGAGGTTAGGCGCATGCGGCGGCAGGCGCGGGCCGCCCTGTTGCGGCGGTGGGTGGAGGACCTGGCTCCACCGACTCCTGGGCAAAGGACGGTGGAGGCCATCCGTCCTGTCCTCCAGAGGTGGGTGAGGCGGCCCCACGGGTCGCTGACGTTCCGATTGGTGCAGGTGCTTTCCGGGCATGGCTGCTTCGGAAAGTACCTGCACCAGATCGCGAGACGGGAGGCGACCCACGTCTGCCATGAGTGTGGAGCGCTGGAGGACACGGCGCCCCACACGATGGAAGTGTGTGCCGCATGGGACCCGCAGCGGCACACACTTTCAATGGCAGTAGGCCATGATCTCTCGCTGCCGAACGTGGTGAACACCATGCTCGAGAGCGAGAGATCGTGGCAGGCGGTGGTTTCCTTCTGCGAAGAGGTGATGCTGCAGAAGGAGACCGCGGAGCGGGTCAGAGAGGATGCCGCGGGAGCTGACCAGCTCCGGCGCAGACGTACGGGAGGGAGGAGGAGGCGTTACGCGCACCTCCTCCCTCCTCCGTAGTGGGGCCACTGGTGGAGAGTCGGGGGACTCTCCACCATATAGCACGGTCCCCACAAGTCTGGTGGATGGCCTAATGAGCAAGGTCATCCACCCCTAGACGCAATAAGGCCTGTAAAGGCCTACCGCCGGGGCGGGGTGGCCCCATGCTAACGCGACCCCATCTCGCCCCACATGGCGGAAGACGGCTCAAGGGGAGGTTTTTAGTGGGTTCGAGTCCCACATACCCCCTGCCTCCACCCCCGTGTTGGCAGGGGGATGCGCGGGCATTTTCCTCCCCCCAAAAAAAAAAAAAAAAAAAAAGGTTAGGTTAGGTTTTTTTTTTTTTTTGGGGGGAGCGGAGGTATGCATTGGTGGGGGTCCGATGCTATTGTATACTTCTTTCCCCCACCGCATGGATGTTGGGTGGGAGTGGGGTAAGGATGTTAGGATGGGGTTGCGGACAGGAGGGTAGGGGGGGGGTTGTGTTACGTGGTCTAGTCTACAAGACTGGGGATTTGGTGGTGGGGGTGTGTTGGGTTGGTTGGGTGGTCTGGGGAGATGTTGGGTTGGGTGGGAGTGTGGGGAGGTGTTGGGGGAGGATGTTTAGAGAAATTAAATAAATACATGTCATAATATATATATCATAATATAATATATATGGGTATATACGTAAGCTATATATTGTTACTTGTGACGTACTTGGGATGTACTTGGGGCGTACATAAACATTACATAAACATTACATTTTTTTTTTTTTTTTTTATTTTTTTTTTTATTTTATACGTTTACATAATATGTGATAGGGATTATACGTTTTTACATGTGTGTATGTGCATGTGTACGTGCATTGTGACGTACGGCCCGTGCATACATGTTTCCATGCACACACACACTGGTATATATATATATACATAAGATATCATAGACATACATATGTGTACTCAGTAATACTTGGGCGTGTATCATTTTGACATTAATTTACATATTTGTTACCTTAGTTACATTAAGTTTAAACATTACTTTATATAGTCATAACGCTACCTATACTACTATTATATAGTATTTACAATATATATGTGCTTTCCTTTTTACATTAATTTATATATTTCTTACTTCAAATGCGATATGTTTCAGACGTTATATACGTCTTAACTTAACACTACCTAAATATATATATTTATTTACTGTTTTTTTTTTTTTTTTTTTTTTTTATTTATTTATTATTATTATTATTATTTTTTTTTTTTTTTTGGTTAGGTTAGGTTAGGTTAGGTTAGGTTAGGTTAGGTTAGGTTAGGTTAGGTTAGGTTAGGTTAGGTTAGGTTAGGTTAGGTTGGGGTGGGGTGCGGGCCAGGATACCTCCACGTTTGCCCTGAGTGTTGCCAGTCCCTTATGGATGCTTGCATCCGGGGGGAAGGGCAGCACTTGGACCGGTGCACCCTGGGCAACGGCTAATGACTTTCCTTCGGGGATCTTGTTAGTCGTTGGCTAAATTCCTGGCGAGGCCGCTCCACGCGTCTCTATGACTTAGCATAGGGCGCAGTGGAGAGGTCGGGGGGGGGGATGCTTTCTTAGTCATTTTCGGATGAGTAGGGAAGCATCTGTCTTGGGGGAGAGCGCAGGTCGTGTAGATCCCCAAGGCAGGTCTGGTGTTTACTGATCATCTTGGTTTGTTCCCTTCTGGAGCAGACGTATAAGCAAGCACCAGACTTCATCTTCATCCACTATCACTCGTCTTCATTCATTCGCTCACTCATTCACTCATTCATTCATCTTATCATCCACCTTCATTCATGATGCGTTGGCGGAGCCGGCAACGGCGTTTGTGGCACTAACACTGCCACCAGGTGCGAGAGTAGCCCACACTAGCTACTCTCCCGGTAATCTTAATGCCTTCCATAACGACCCTCGTGGTTGTGTTAAGAGGGTATGTGGGGACATTAAGATCCGAAGGGGGCTTGCCTTAGCTGGCCGGCCTCAGAGTAAGGAAAACTCGAAACAAAACCCGTGAGAGCACACGTAAACACCTGCGGATACCTGGGGACCTCCGCAGTATATACCCTTATCCCCCGGAATGGGCGTCACCTGGGGGATTGACCTTTATATCGGCCCGACTCGTGGGAATCAAAATGGAGCTTTTTAATAAAAACAATTTAACCCTTAGTGGGAATGCTAAATATAGCAGTAAGGCGCTGGGCGCAAAAGAGGGAAGTAGCGGGGATTCATGCCCGCTATTTAAAAGCCTGTCGGAGTCGTCAGATTCTGACGGGAGTATGCGAACTGTGGCATCCCGGGCTTCTGGGATGTCATCAGGAAGCGGTAGCCTAAGGCGGAAACGCCAAAGGGCAACTAATGATGGAGACACCTCAGACGAGGTGTCGACACCGAAAGCGGCAGCGGCGCGTCGTAAACGCGGCCGTCCGCCAACCACAGGCCAGTACGTCGGCCTGGCGAAAGCCAAGGCCGAGCTAAACAAGGCCCGAGAGGAGGAGCTCCGACTGATGGCGGAGAAGGAGCTGGCAGACGAACTGCAGCGCAAGAAGGAGGCAAACATCGCCTTCTTCAAGAAAGCTGCCCCGTCTCCCTTGCCCGCAGATGAGGTGCGCGGCAGAGATGCCGCGCAAATACAGTGGATGGTTGCGGACTCGGCGGACACGATCAACAAGATCGCCACCAAGTCCAGCAACCTCAAGGGCACCTACGTCAAAGCCCTGAAAAAAGCGGCGGGCATACTCCGGGCCTCTTTCGAAGAGACGCAGGCTCGTAGTATGCCCGAGGAGGTCCGCCTCCTTATGGAGGCAAACAAGCAGCTCACGGCGGAGCTTAAGCAACTTCGCCGTGAGATGGAGGAGCTGCGAGCTTCCCAGCAGCGGCCGGCCCCTGCCCCAGCTCTACCGGTTCAGCCCCCAGCAGCGGTCCTAGCACCGTCTCTAGAAGAGATGATGCAGACGATCATGGTCCAAGTCGGGACCATGATCAATGCACGTTTCGAGGCAATGGAGGAGAGGCTGCTGCCGGAAAAACGCCTCCGACCGCCACTAGCCGCCGACAGGCGCAGAGAGGAAGCTGAACGCAGCCTAGCTGTGCCGAGCACCTCAGCCGCCTCGTCGGCCCCGGCAGTAGAGCCATTGCCTGGCCCATCCCAAACCGCCAAGCCCAAAAAGGGCAAGGCTGGAGGGAAAGGGAAGGCAAAAGGCAAAGGCGTACCGGCTCCTGCCGCTGCCAGCCCTATAGAGACGGTGCCGGTTCCGGCTCCGGCTCCAGCAGCCCCGGCGACATGGACCGAGGTCGTGAAACGCTCCAAGAAGCGCGCCCAAGTCGCTGGTCCAGCCAATCCCAGGCCCAGGTCTGCTGCTCCACAGCGGGCCCACACATCGGGAACAAGCGAAGTCGCGGCGAAGAGACCTCCGCCCGCCACCAACAAGGCTAAGGCGCCAAAACTCCGTCCGCCTCGCACCGCAGCTGTGGTCATTACAATACAGCCAGAGGCGGCGGAGAAGGGCATCACGTATGCCAAAGTGCTGGCTGAGGCCAAGGGTCGTGTTGACCTAGGCGCATTGGGGTTGCCCCCAATAAAGATTAGGACTGCAGCGACGGGAGCTCGCCTCCTACAGGTCCCTGGGGCCGAAAAGTCCCAACAGGCGGACTCCCTGGCTGCAAAGTTAAGGGAGGTGTTCCAGGGGGTGGATGAAATCCGGGTCTCCAGACCTGTCACTACGACCGACGTGCGGGTGACGGGCCTGGATGACTCGGTCACAACCGAAGAACTGGTGGTGGCGCTGGCCAAAGCTGGAGGGTGTTCGGCCCAGGACGTAACCGCTGGTACGATAAGAAAGGGGCCGAGGGGCATGGGGACGGCTGTGGTGCGCTGCCCCATGACAGCCGCGAAGACTATCGCTGCAGCTGGCGGACAACTCCGCATGGGGTGGTTCTCGGTGCAAGTCCAGGTTCTGGAAGCAAGACCACGCAGGTGTTTCCGCTGCCTTGCAACGGGACACGTGAGGGCCCAGTGTAAGTCTGAGGTTGACCGCAGTGAGGAGTGTCACCGATGCGGTCAGAAGGGCCATAAGGCCAACGAGTGTTCCGCCCCTCCACACTGCACCCTGTGCGCAGCTGTGGGTAAGACCGCGGACCACCTCTCCGGGGGCAAGGCATGTGCCAAGCCCCCGTCGAAGACAGAGACGCGACGAAAGTCGGCTGCGACTAAGGCCATGGCCAAGTCGCAGCTGACCGGCCCCACAACGGAGCAGGGGAACCTAATGGAAGTGACATAGGATGGCCCTTACCTTCCTACAGGCGAATATCAACCGCTCCGCCCGAGCTCAGGATCTTTTGCTCCAGGCTCTGGCGGAGCGGTTGATACAAATCGGTGTTGTTGCGGAGCCGTATACGGTCCCACACAGATCCGACTGGGTAGGCGACCTTGATGGCTTGGTGGCTATTACCACCCAGTCGCCAGCCAGATCCAAGCCCCTGAACGCAGTTGCGAGGGGTCAGGGATACGTCGCGGTGAGTGTCGGAGAGACCGTGATTGTGGGGGTGTATCACTCCCCCAATAGGCCGCTCCACGAGCTTGAAACACTCCTTGACGAGATAGGTACGGTCGTAGGCAGAAACCGACCCAGACCGGTTATCGTCCTCGGAGATCTCAACGCGAAATCAACCGCGTGGGGATCTCCGTCGACTGACGCGCGGGGCAGAGCAGTTACGGAGTGGTCGACCGTGGCAGGCTTGTGCGTCCTGAACCGGGGGTCGGAGCATACGTGCGTGCGCCGATGGGGTGGCTCAGTGGTCGACGTGACCTTTGCCACTCCTGAGCTGGCACAGCGCGTTCACGATTGGGAGGTAATTGTGGACGAGGAAACGCTCTCTGACCACCGATATATTCGGTTTAGTGTATCCTCGTCCTCAGCCGTTGTAGAGGGACCAGCTGAGTCCGGCCCGAGGTGGGTCCTTAAACGCTTGGACTTGGAGGCGCTGCAGGAGGCAGC
The DNA here is from genome assembly GCA_963580505.1 of Ennomos erosarius. Lineage (NCBI taxonomy): Eukaryota > Metazoa > Arthropoda > Insecta > Lepidoptera > Geometridae > Ennomos > Ennomos erosarius. The sequence goes on along the minus strand of OY756984.1, from coordinate 15,646,613 downwards.
CATAGTTCAGGCGTGGAACGCTCCACCTGTGGAGCCGATGACGGTCGATGCCGAGGCGGACGAGCTCTGCAAGGCAATGGCGGTGGTTTGCGATGCGGCCATGCCTCGTCTCAGAGCCCCACATTCCAGGCGCCAGGTATATTGGTGGTCGGAAGAAATCGCGGAACTCCGGCGTTGCTGTGTGAGGAAACGCCGCCGATACCAGCGGTACCGTAGGAGAAGACGCCAGGAGACGGTCGAGCTAGACCGCCTGTACGCCGACTATAGAGAGGCTTCGAAAGCCCTCCGTGTCGCCATCGACGAAGCCAAGGCACGAGCTTGGCGTGAGCTGCTGCAGACGCTCGAGCTGGACCCATGGGGTCGGCCGTACAGGCTGGCGAGGCAAAAACTTCGCCCCTGGGCTCCCCCGGTCACCACTACGCTTGCGCCTGCAGTATTGCAGCGGGTGGTTGAGGGACTGTTCCCGGCGGCGCCAGGAACCGAATTTGTACCTCCCACCACGGTGTTGGCAGGTCAAAGCGATGTGGAAGAGCGAGAATCGCCTGACTCTACTCCCGAAGTCTCGGAAGGGGAGCTCGGCGCAGCCATTCTGAAAATGAAAGCCAGGAACACGGCGCCGGGGCCAGACGGTATACCCGGCCGTGCGTGGGCACTCGCTCAGGATGCTTTGGGGCCTCGACTGATCGCACTGTTCAGTCGTTGCCTTGCAGAGGGAAAGTTCCCCCGGCGGTGGAAGGGGGGCAGGCTCGTTCTCCTTCGCAAGGACGGACGCCCGGCGGATGAGCCTGCGGGATATCGCCCGATTGTTTTGCTTGACGAGGCCGGCAAGCTGTTGGAGCGTGTGGTCGCTGCCCGCCTTGTCAAGCACCTGGAGAGGACTGGACCCGATCTAGCGGAGGAGCAGTACGGGTTCCGAAGGGGTCGCTCGACGCTGGATGCCATATCCCGCGTCCGCGACCTCTCCGTGGAGGCGTGCTCCAGTGGCGGCGTCATGTTGGCGGTGTCTTTAGACATTGCCAATGCTTTTAACACGTTGCCGTGGAGCACGATTTTAGAGGGACTGAAGTACCATAAGGTACCCCAGTACCTGCAGCGCCTTGTCGGGGACTACCTCTCATATAGAGAGGTAATCTTTCCGACGACGCAGGGAGAAGGACGGAGCCCCATGACTCGCGGCGTTCCACAGGGGTCTGTTTTAGGGCCACTGCTGTGGAACGTCGGCTATGATTGGGTCCTTCGGGGCGCTAACCTGCGTGGCATCGGCGTCGTTTGTTACGCTGATGACACGCTGGTTACCGCCCGGGGAGGGACATACCGCGAGGCGTCGCTTCTGGCAACGGCAGGAGTAGCGACGGTCGTGGCCAGGATTCGGCAGTTGGGCCTGGAGGTGGCGCTCCATAAATCCGAGGCCATCTGTTTTCATGGTCCTCGGAGGGCGCCACCTGCGGACTCCAAAATCGTGGTGGGAGGAACCTCTATTGCTGTCCGCTCAACGCTCAAGTATTTGGGCATTGTGCTTGACAGCAAATGGAGATTCGGAGAGCATCTGCGGCGGCTGTCCCCCAAACTCATGGGGACTGCCGCCGCATTGAGCCGACTACTCCCGAATCTGGGAGGCGGAGGAGGGATCTGCCGCCACCTATACATGGCGGTAGTGAGGTCGATGGCCCTCTACGGAGCCCCGATTTGGGCTGGCTCTCTGAGCACTCAGGAAACATCTACACTCCTGAGGGCTCAGAGAGTCATGGCAGTGAGGGTGTGCCGAGGGTATCGCACACTCTCCCACGAGGTGGCCTGTGTTATCGCAGGATCCCTTCCATGGGACCAGGAGGCTGAAGTCCTGGCGGCCGTATTCCGGCGCAGAGTCCGAGCGCGGGCTGAAGACCTGCGGCCGATGCCACAGGAGGTTGCGCACTGGCGCACGGAAGCCAGAGAACAGGCGTTGGTGCTCTGGAAGGAGCGGCTTCTGTTGGGACTCGAGCGGAGAGGGGCTGGAGCACAACGTCTCCTTGGAGCGATCCAGCCCCTTCTCGAACAGTGGGTCCAACGGCAGCATGGAGGGCTGACATTCCGCCTTACACAGGTCCTCTCGGGGCATGGCTGCTTCGGGAGGTACCTCTGTAACGTAGCCAGGCGGGAGGAGACCCCGGCGTGTCATCGGTGTGACTGCGCGGAAGACACCGCGCAACACGTACTGGAGGCATGCCCGAATGAAGAGGAGCCGCGGCGATCCTTAGTCGCGGTAGTGGGGGCAGACCTCACATTGCCGACCATCTTGTCAAAGATGCTCGACGATGAGAGGTCTTGGGACGCTATGGTCTCCTTCTGTGAAACTGTCATGTCACAGAGGGAGGCCGAAGAGCGGGACAGAGAGAGAGACCCTCTCGCTGGCCCACTCCGGAGGGCGCGGACACGGAGACGGGCCAACAGGGCCCGGACGCCGTCTCCGCTAGGAGGACCGGGGGCGCTGGATGTGGGTGCATCCAGCGTCCCTCTCTAGGTCGTCAGAGAGGTATTGATGCCCCCGGGTGTTCCGGGGCATCGACTCGAGTTGAACGGAGGGGGCCTTTTCCCCTCCAGAGGTGGGTCTGCCACGTTATACACGGCGGACGGCAGCGTGGGCAGGGTGGCGGGAGCAATGCGCAAGCGGACCCGAAACCCTTCTCATTGCTGGTTCAGCTGGAACACCGTGTAGGTTTTAGTCGGTATGGGTGCACTTTTTGCACCGAGCCCGACACTACCTGCGGCCTACCCAGCCGCGGGTGTGCGTAACAGCATTTCCTACACGTAAAAAAAAAAAAAAAAAAAAAAAAAAAAAAAAAAAAAAAAAAAAAAAAAAGGTTAGGTTGGGGTGGGGTGCGGGCCAGGATACCTCCACGTTGCCTCGAGTGTTGCCAGTCCCTTATGGATGCTTGCATCCGTGGGGAAGGGCAGCACTTGGACCGGTGCACCCCGGGCAACGGCTAATAACTTCCCTTCGGGGCTCTTGTTAGTCGTTGGCGAAATTCCTGGCGAGGCTGCTCCACGCGTCTCTATGACTTAGCATAGGACGCAGTGGAGAGGCCGGGGGGGGGGGGGATGCTTTCTTAGTCATTTTCGGATGAGTAGGGAAGCATCTGTCTTGGGGGAGAGCGCAGGTCGTGTAGATCCCCAAGGCAGGTCTGGTGTTTGCTGATCATCTTGGTTTGTTCCCTTATGGATCAGACATATAAGCAAGCACCAGACTTCATCTTCATCCACTATCACTCGTCTTCATTCATTCGCTCACTCATTCACTCATTCATTCATCTTATCATCCACCTTCATTCATGATGCGTTGGCGGAGCCGGCAACGGCGTTTGTGGCACTAACACTGCCACCAGGTGCGAGAGTAGCCCACACTAGCTACTCTCCCGGTAATCTTAATGCCCTTCACAACGACCCTCGCGGTTGTGTTAAGAGGGTATGTGGGGACATTAAGATCCGAAGGGGGCTTGCCTTGGCTGGCCGGCCTCAGAGTATGGAAAACTCGAAACAAAACCCGTGAGAGGACACGTAAAAACCTGCGGATACCTGGGGACCTCCGCAGTATATACCCTTATCCCCCGGAATGGGCGTCACCTGGGGGATTGACCTTTATATCGGCCCGACTCGTGGGAATCAAAATGGAGCTTTTTAATAAAAACAATTTAACCCTTAGTGGGAATGCTAAATATAGCAGTAAGGCGCTGGGCGCAAAAGAGGGAAGTAGCGGGGATTCGTGCCCGCTATTTAAAAGCCTGTCGGAGTCGTCAGATTCCGACGGGAGTATGCGAACTGTGGCATCCCGGGCTTCTGGGATGTCATTAGGAAGCGGTAGCCTAAGGCGAAAACGCCAAAGGGCAACTAATGATGAAGACACCTCTGACGAGGTGTCGACACCGAAAGCGGCAGCGGCGCGTCGTAAACGCGGCCGTCCGCCAACCACAGGCCAGTACGTCGGCCTGGCGAAAGCCAAGGCCGAGCTAAACAAGGCCCGAGAGGAGGAGCTCCGACTCATGGCGGAGAAGGAGCTGGCAGACGAACTGCAGCGGAAGAAGGAGGCAAACATCGCCTTCTTCAAGAAGGCTGCCCCGTCTCCCTTGCCCGCAGACGAGGTGCGCGGCAGAGATGCCGCGCAAATACAGTGGATGGTGGCGGATTCGGCGGACACGATAAACAAGATCGCCACCAAGTCCAGTAACCTGAAGGGCACCTACGTCAAAGCCCTCAAAAAAGCGGCGGGCATACTCCGGGCCTCTTTCGAAGAGACGCAGGCTCGTAGTATGCCCGAGGAGGTTCGCCTCCTTATGGAGGCAAACAAGCAGCTCACGGCGGAGCTTAAACAACTTCGCCGTGAGATGGAGGAGATGCGGGCTTCCCAGCAGCGGCCGGCCCCTGCCCCGGCTCTACCGGTTCAGCCCCCAGCGGCGGTCCAAGCACCGTCTCTAGAAGAGATGATGCAGATGATCATGGTCCAAGTCGGGACCATGATCAATGCACGTTTCGAGGGAATGGAAGAGAGGCTGTTGCCAGAAAAACGCCTCCGACCGCCACTAGCCGCCGACAGGCGCAGAGAGGAAGCTGAACGCAGCCTAGCTGTGCCGAGCACCTCAGCCACCTCGTCGGCCCCGGCAGTAGAGCCATTGCCTGGCCCATCCCAAACCGCCAAGCCCAAAAAGGGCAAGGCTGGAGGGAAAGGGAAGACAAAAGGCAAAGGTTTACCGGCTCCTGCCGCTGCCAGCCCTATAGAGACGGTGCCGATTCCGGCTCCGGCTCCAGCAGCCCCGGCGACATGGACCGAGGTTGTGAAGCGCTCCAAGAAGCGCGCCCAAGCCTCCGGTCCAGCCAATCCCAGGCCCAGGTCTGCTGCTCCACAGCGGTCCCAGACATCGGGAACAAGCGTGGTCGCGGCGAAGAGACCTCCGCCCGCCACCTCCAAGGCTAAGACGCCAAAACTCCGTCCGCCTCGCACTGCAGCTGTGGTGATTACACTACAGCCAGAGGCGGCGGAGAAGGGCATCACATATGCCAAAGTGCTGGCTGAGGCCAAAGGTCGTGTTGACCTGGGCGCATTGGGGTTGCCCCCCATAAAGATTAGGACTGCAGCGACGGGAGCTCGCCTCCTACAGGTCCCTGGGGTCGAAAAGTCCCAACAGGCGGACTCCCTGGCTGCGAAGTTAAGGGAGGTGTTCCAGGGGGTAGATGAAATCCGGGTCTCCAGACCTGTCACCACGACCGACGTGCGGGTGACCGGCCTGGATGACTCGGTAACCACCGAAGAACTGGTGGAGGCGCTGGCCAAGGCTGGAGGGTGTTCAGCCCAGGAGGTGAAATCTGGCACGATAAGAAAGGGGCCGAGGGGCATGGGGACGGCTGTGGTGCGCTGCCCCATGACAGCCGCGAAGACTATCGCTGCAGCTGGCGGACAACTCCGCATGGGGTGGTTCTCGGTGCAAGTCCAGGTTCTGGAAGCCAGACCACGCAGGTGTTTCCGATGCCTTGCAACGGGACACGTGAGGGCCCAGTGTAAGTCTGAGGTTGACCGCAGTGAGGAGTGTCACCGATGCGGTCAGAAGGGCCATAAGGCCAACGAGTGTTCCGCCCCTCCACACTGCACCCTGTGCGCAGCTGTGGGTAAGACCGCGGACCACCTCTCCGGGGGCAAGGCATGTGCCAAGCCCCCGTCGAAGACAGAGACGCGACGAAAGTCGGCTGCGACTAAGGCCATGGCCAAGTCGCAGCTGACCGGCCCCACAACGGAGCAGGGGAACCTAATGGAAGTGACATAGGATGGCCCTTACCTTCCTACAGGCGAATATCAACCGCTCCGCCCGAGCTCAGGATCTTTTGCTCCAGGCTCTGGCGGAGCGGTTGATACAAATCGGTGTTGTTGCGGAGCCGTATACGGTCCCACACAGATCCGACTGGGTAGGCGACCTTGACGGCTTGGTGGCGATTACCACCCAGTCGCCAGCCAGATCCAAGCCCCTGAACGCAGTTGCGAGGGGTCAGGGATACGTCGCGGTGAGTGTCGGAGAGACCGTGATTGTGGGGGTGTATCACTCCCCCAATAGGCCGCTCCACGAGCTTGAAACACTCCTTGACGAGATAGGTACGGTCGTAGGCAGAAACCGACCCAGACCGGTTATCGTCCTCGGAGATCTCAACGCGAAATCAACCGCGTGGGGATCTCCGTCGACTGACGCGCGGGGCAGAGCAGTTACGGAGTGGTCGACCGTGGCAGGCTTGTGCGTCCTGAACCGGGGGTCGGAGCATACGTGCGTGCGCCGATGGGGTGGCTCAGTGGTCGACGTGACTTTTGCCACTCCTGAGCTGGCACAGCGCGTTCACGATTGGGAGGTGCTTGTGGACGAGGAAACGCTCTCTGACCACCGATATATTCGGTTTAGTGTTTCCTCGTCCTCAGCCGTTGTAGAGGGACCAGCTGAGTCCGGCCCGAGGTGGGTCCTTAAACGCTTGGACTTGGAGGCGCTGCAGGAGGCAGCCATAGTTCAGGCGTGGAACGCTCCACCTGTGGAGCCGATGACGGTCGATGCCGAGGCGGACGAGCTCTGCAAGGCAATGGCGGTGGTTTGCGATGCGGCCATGCCTCGTCTCAGAGCCCCACATTCCAGGCGCCAGGTATATTGGTGGTCGGAAGAAATCGCGGAACTCCGGCGTTGCTGTGTGAGGAAACGCCGCCGATACCAGCGGTACCGTAGGAGAAGACGCCAGGAGACGGTCGAGCTAGACCGCCTGTACGCCGACTATAGAGAGGCTTCGAAAGCCCTCCGTGTCGCCATCGACGAGGCCAAGGCACGAGCTTGGCGTGAGCTGCTGCAGACGCTCGAGCTGGACCCATGGGGTCGGCCGTACAGGCTGGCGAGGCAAAAACTTCGCCCCTGGGCTCCCCCGGGCACCACTACGCTTGCGCCTGCAGTATTGCAGCGGGTGGTTGAGGGACTGTTCCCGGCGGCGCCAGGAACCGAATTTGTACCTCCCACCACGGTGTTGGCAGGTCAAAGCGATGTGGAAGAGCGAGAATCGCCTGACTCTACTCCCGAAGTCTCGGAAGGGGAGCTCGGCGCAGCCATCCTGAAAATGAAAGCCAAGAACACGGCGCCGGGGCCAGACGGTATACCCGGCCGTGCGTGGGCACTCGCTCAGGATGCTTTGGGGCCTCGACTGATCGCACTGTTCAGTCGTTGCCTTGCAGAGGGAAAGTTCCCCCGGCGGTGGAAGGGGGGCAGGCTCGTTCTCCTTCGCAAGGACGGACGCCCGGCAGATGAGCCTGCGGGATATCGCCCGATTGTTTTGCTTGACGAGGCCGGCAAGCTGTTGGAGCGTGTGGTCGCTGCCCGCCTTGTCAAGCACCTGGAGAGGACTGGACCCGATCTAGCGGAGGAGCAGTACGGGTTCCGAAGGGGTCGCTCGACGCTGGATGCCATATCCCGCGTCCGCGACCTCTCCGTGGAGGCGTGCTCCAGTGGTGGCGTCATGTTGGCGGTGTCTTTAGACATTGCCAATGCTTTTAACACGCTGCCGTGGAGCACGATTTTAGAGGGACTGAAGTACCATAAGGTACCCCAGTACCTGCAGCGCCTTGTCGGGGACTACCTCTCATATAGAAAGGTAATCTTTCCGACGACGCAGGGAGAAGGACGGAGCCCCATGACTCGCGGCGTTCCACAGGGGTCTGTTTTAGGGCCACTGCTGGAGTGTGGGAAGTTAGCCCCCAACTTTTTGAAATCAGGATTTTTTTTTGTTGTGCTGAATTGTTCTCGGTTTGTTCTATATTGTTCCAAAATAAAAAAAATCTAGGGTGAAAATTGTAGAAGAAAAACAAAAAAAAAACAATTTTTTACCGTAGCCCCCATATTTTGAAAAATCCAATTTTTCTTTTTTGTTCTAGATTGTTCTAGGTTTGTTCTCAATTGTTCCAAAATATAACGATCCTAGCATAAAAACTGAAGCCAGAAAATAAAAAAAAACTTTTTTGTCGTAGCCCCCCTTTTTTGGAAAATCCAAAATTTTAATTTTGTTCTAGATTGTTCTAGATTTGTTCTACATTGTTCCAAAATAAAAAACTTCTAGAGCCATAATTGAGGCCAAAAATTAATAAAAACCTTTTCATGGTAGCCCCTCATTCTTGGATATTCATTATTTTTTTTATTGTGCTGGGTTGTTCTAGGTCTATTCTACATTGTTCCAGAACATGGTTCGTCTAGAACGAAAGCTGCGGCCAGAAAATGAGAATAAGTAAATTGAGGACCAGCATGACGTCGTCTAGATAAACAAAGCAAAAAGTTAGCCCCCAATTTTTTAAATTTCTTAAATTTCTCTTTTGTGCTGGACTATGATAGGCCCATGTTACATTGTTCCAGAATATGAGACTTCTAAAGCAAGTATTGGTGTCAGAACACAAACAATAAATTTCCATAAAAATTTGACGGTAGGCATAATTTTATGGCGTAGGTAGATAATCTTTATTTTTTTTATTGTGCTGGATTGTTCTAGGTCTATTCTACATTGTTCCAGAACATGGGTCGTCTAGAACGAAAGCTGCGGCCAGAAAATGAGAATTAGTAAATTGAGAACCAGCATGACGTCGTCTAGATAAACCAAGCAAAAAGTTAGCCCCCAATTTTTTTAATTTCTTAAATTTCTCTTTTGTGCTGGACTATGATAGGCTCATGTTACATTGTTCCAGAGTATGAGACTTCTAAAGCAAGTATTGGTGTCAGAACACAAACAATAAATTTCTATAATAATTTGACGGTAGGCATAATTTTATGGCGTAGGTAGATAATCTTTATTTTTTTTTATTGTGCTGGTTTGTTCTAGGTCTATTCTACATTGTTCCAGAACATGGGTCGTCTAGAACGAAAGCTGCGGCCAGAAAATGAGAATAAGTAAATTAATAACCAGCGTGACGTCGTCTAGATAAACAAAGCAAAAAGTTAGCCCCCAATTTTTTTAATTTCTTAAATTTCTCTTTTGTGCTGGACTATGATAGGCTCATGTTACATTGTTCCAGAGTATGAGACTTCTAAAGCAAGTATTGGTGTCAGAACACAAACAATAAATTTCCATAATAATTTGACGGTAGGCATAATTTTATGGCGTAGGTAGATAATCTTTATTTTTTTTTATTGTGCTGGATTGTTCTAGGTCTATTCTACATTGTTCCAGAACATGGTTCGTCTAGAACGAAAGCTGCGGCCAGAAAATGAGAATAAGTAAATTAATAACCAGCATGACGTCGTCTAGATAAACAAAGCAAAAAGTTAGCCCCCACTTTTTTCAATTTCTTAAATTTCTCTTTTGTGCTGGACTATGATAGGCCCATGTTACATTGTTCCAGAATATGAGACTTCTAAAGCCAATATTGGTGACAGAACACAAAAAAACCAATTTCCATAATAATTTGACGGTAGGCATAATTTTATGGCGTAGGTAGATAATCTTTATTTTTTTTATTGTGCTGGATTGTTCTAGGTCTATTCTACATTGTTCCAGAACATGGTTCGTCTAGAACGAAAGCTGCGGCCAGAAAATGAGAATAAGTAAATTGAGGACCAGCATGACGTCGTCTAGATAAACAAAGCAAAAAGTTAGCCCCCAATTTTTTAAATTTCTTAAATTTCTCTTTTGTGCTGGACTATGATAGGCCCATGTTACATTGTTCCAGAATATGAGACTTCTAAAGCAAGTATTGGTGTCAGAACACAAACAATAAATTTCCATAACAATTTGACGGTAGGCATAATTTTATGGCGTAGGTAGATAATCTTTATTTTTTTTATTGTGCTGGATTGTTCTAGGTCTATTCTACATTGTTCCAGAACATGGGTCGTCTAGAACGAAAGCTGCGGCCAGAAAATGAGAATAAGTAAATTGAGAACCAGCATGACGTCGTCTAGATAAACAAAGCAAAAAGTTAGCCCCCAATTTTTTTAATTTCTTAAATTTCTCTTTTGTGCTGGACTATGATAGGCTCATGTTACATTGTTCCAGAGTATGATACTTCTAAAGCAAGTATTGGTGTCAGAACACAAACAATAAATTTCTATAATAATTTGACGGTAGGCATAATTTTATGGCGTAGGTAGATAATCTTTATTTTTTTTTATTGTGCTGGATTGTTCTAGGTCTATTCTACATTGTTCCAGAACATGGGTCGTCTAGAACGAAAGCTGCGGCCAGAATTTTTTTTTTAAAATTTCTGTTTTAACAGTGACACCGATATGTATGGAAAATCTGTTTTGAAATGCCCATTGGTTTTTGATGTGTGTTTTGAAATGCCCAATAATCACCTACTGCCGCTCTAAGTGGCGCTCCCTGGGGGAGGCCTATGTTCACCAGTGGACGTCTTCAGGCTGTTAATGATGATGATGATGATCTCAAAACGTATACCATTTACAGGATTGAAATAAATGCACGTTAATACTGGTTATATATCTTCTTTCCATATGCCGAAACCGAAACACGTTTACGAAAAATTTCTCAATAGAAAAAAATCGTGAAGTGACCTCTAAAAAATCATTCAGACGTTCTAAAATGTTACATTATAATAAGACACCCCATTGAAATAAATCATAGTGATAAACTATGTTTCAATGCATCCGTCTATAAGCTTATTTTTTTTATAACAATAAGCATTTCTTTTAAAACTCATTATTTGTACCGCAAAATGGAAAAGTCGAAGTGCAACGCAACGTAATCGCCATATTTTTGCTATGCATAAAGCGACCCTATTAGGTACAAAATAAGTTTCAAGTTTGTCTGCTGTAATAAACGTGCTCGCATTGGGTCCTGTCAGGGCCTTAAGTATTACTAATAAGTACTAAGTATTAATAATAGCTATGTTTTTTGCACATGTACTTACCAATTTTGTGACAGCTCAAAAAAATAAAGATTATCTACCTACGCCATAAAATTATGCCTACCGTCAAATTATTATGGAAATTTGTTTTTTGTGTTCTGACACCAATATTGGCTTTAGAAGTCTCATATTCTGGAACAATGTAACATGGGCCTATCATAGTCCAGCACAAAAGAGAAATTTAAGAAATTAAAAAAATTGGGGGCTAACTTTTTGCTTGGTTTATCTAGACGACGTCATGCTGGTTCTCAATTTACTTATTCTCATTTTCTGGCCGCAGCTTTCGTTCTAGACGACCCATGTTCTGGAACAATATAGAATAGACCTAGAACAATCCAGCACAATAAAAAAAATAAAGATTATCTACCTACGCCATAAAATTATGCCTACCGTCAAATTATTATGGAAATTTATTTTTTGTGTTCTGTCACCAATATTGGCTTTAGAAGTCTCATATTCTGGAACAATGTAACATGGGCCTATCATAGTCCAGCACAAATGAGAAATTTAAGAAATTTAAAAAAGTGGGGGCTAACTTTTTGCTTTGTTTATCTAGACGACGTCATGCTGGTTATTAATTTACTTATTCTCATTTTCTCGCCGCAGCTTTCGTTCTAGACGACCCATGTTCTGGAACAATATAGAATAGACCTAGAACAATCCAGCACAATAAAAAAAATAAAGATTATCTACCTACGCCATAAAATTATGCCTACCGTCAAATTATTATGGAAATTTATTTTTTGTGTTCTGTCACCAATATTGGCTTTAGAAGTCTCATATTCTGGAACAATGTAACATGGGCCTATCATAGTCCAGCACAAAAGAGAAATTTAAGAAATTAAAAAAATTGGGGGCTAACTTTTTGCTTGGTTTATCTAGACGACGTCATGCTGGTTCTCAATTTACTTATTCTCATTTTCTGGCCGCAGCTTTCGTTCTAGACGACCCATGTTCTGGAACAATATAGAATAGACCTAGAACAATCCAGCACAATAAAAAAAATAAAGATTATCTACCTACGCCATAAAATTATGCCTACCGTCAAATTATTATGGAAATTTATTGTTTGTGTTCTGACACCAATATTGGCTTTAGAAGTCTCATATTCTGGAACAATGTAACATGGGCCTATCATAGTCCAGCACAAAAGAGAAATTAAAGAAATTAAAAAAATTGGGGGCTAACTTTTTGCTTGGTTTATCTAGACGACGTCATGCTGGTTCTCAATTTACTTATTCGCAACGTAATCGCCATATTTTTGCTATGCATAAAGCGACCCTATTAGGTACAAAATAAGTTTCAAGTTTGTCTGCTGTAATAAACGTGCTCGCATTGGGTCCTGTCAGGGCCTTAAGTATTACTAATAAGTACTAAGTATTAATAATAGCTATGTTTTTTGCACATGTACTTACCAATTTTGTGACAGCTCAAAAAAATAAAGATTATCTACCTACGCCATAAAATTATGCCTACCGTCAAATTATTATGGAAATTTGTTTTTTGTGTTCTGACACCAATATTGGCTTTAGAAGTCTCATATTCTGGAACAATGTAACATGGGCCTATCATAGTCCAGCACAAAAGAGAAATTTAAGAAATTAAAAAAATTGGGGGCTAACTTTTTGCTTGGTTTATCTAGACGACGTCATGCTGGTTCTCAATTTACTTATTCTCATTTTCTGGCCGCAGCTTTCGTTCTAGACGACCCATGTTCTGGAACAATATAGAATAGACCTAGAACAATCCAGCACAATAAAAAAAATAAAGATTATCTACCTACGCCATAAAATTATGCCTACCGTCAAATTATTATGGAAATTTATTTTTTGTGTTCTGTCACCAATATTGGCTTTAGAAGTCTCATATTCTGGAACAATGTAACATGGGCCTATCATAGTCCAGCACAAATGAGAAATTTAAGAAATTTAAAAAAGTGGGGGCTAACTTTTTGCTTTGTTTATCTAGACGACGTCATGCTGGTTATTAATTTACTTATTCTCATTTTCTCGCCGCAGCTTTCGTTCTAGACGACCCATGTTCTGGAACAATATAGAATAGACCTAGAACAATCCAGCACAATAAAAAAAATAAAGATTATCTACCTACGCCATAAAATTATGCCTACCGTCAAATTATTATGGAAATTTATTTTTTGTGTTCTGTCACCAATATTGGCTTTAGAAGTCTCATATTCTGGAACAATGTAACATGGGCCTATCATAGTCCAGCACAAAAGAGAAATTTAAGAAATTAAAAAAATTGGGGGCTAACTTTTTGCTTGGTTTATCTAGACGACGTCATGCTGGTTCTCAATTTACTTATTCTCATTTTCTGGCCGCAGCTTTCGTTCTAGACGACCCATGTTCTGGAACAATATAGAATAGACCTAGAACAATCCAGCACAATAAAAAAAATAAAGATTATCTACCTACGCCATAAAATTATGCCTACCGTCAAATTATTATGGAAATTTATTGTTTGTGTTCTGACACCAATACTTGCTTTAGAAGTCTCATACTCTGGAACAATGTAACATGAGCCTATCATAGTCCAGCACAAAAGAGAAATTTAAGAAATTAAAAAAATTGGGGGCTAACTTTTTGCTTTGTTTATCTAGACGACGTCACGCTGGTTATTAATTTACTTATTCTCATTTTCTGGCCGCAGCTTTCGTTCTAGACGACCCATGTTCTGGAACAATGTAGAATAGACCTAGAACAATCCAGCACAATAAAAAAAAATAAAGATTATCTACCTACGCCATAAAATTATGCCTACCGTCAAATTATTATAGAAATTTATTGTTTGTGTTCTGACACCAATACTTGCTTTAGAAGTCTCATACTCTGGAACAATGTAACATGAGCCTATCATAGTCCAGCACAAAAGAGAAATTTAAGAAATTAAAAAAATTGGGGGCTAACTTTTTGCTTGGTTTATTTAGACGACGTCATGCTGGTTTTCAATTTACTAATTCTCATTTTCTGGCCGCAGCTTTCGTTCTAGACGACCCATGTTCTGGAACAATGTAGAATAGACCTAGAACAACCCAGCACAATAAAAAAAAATAAAGATTATTTACCTACGCTTTAAAATTATGCCTACCGTCAAATTATTATGGAAATTTATTGTTTGTGTTCTGACACCAATACTTGCTTTAGAAGTCTCATACTCTGGAACAATGTAACATGAGCCTATCATAGTCCAGCGCAAAAGAGAAATTTAAGAAATTAAAAAAATTGGGGGCTAACTTTTTGCTTTGTTTATCTAGACGACGTCATGCTGGTTCTCAATTTACTTATTCTCATTTTCTGGCCGCAGCTTTCGTTCTAGACGACCCATGTTCTGGAACAATGTAGAATAGACCTAGAACAATCCAGCACAATAAAAAAAATAAAGATTATCTACCTACGCCATAAAATTATGCCTACCGTCAAATTATTATGGAAATTTGTTTTTTTTTGTGTTCTGTCACCAATATTGGCTTTAGAAGTCTCATATTCTGGAACAATGTAACATGGGCCTATCATAGTCCAGCACAAAAGAAAAATTTAAGAAATTTAAAAAAGTGGGGGCTAACTTTTTGCTTTGTTATCTAGACGACGTCATGCTGGTTATTAATTTACTTATTCTCATTTTCTGGCCGCAGCTTTCGTTCTAGACGAACCATGTTCTGGAACAATGTAGAATAGACCTAGAACAATCCAGCACAATTAAAAAAAATAAAGATTATCTACCTACGCCATAAAATTATGCCTACCGTCAAATTATTATGGAAATTTGTTTTTTTTTGTGTTCTGTCACCAATATTGGCTTTAGAAGTCTCATATTCTGGAACAATGTAACATGGGCCTATCATAGTCCAGCACAAAAGAGAAATTTAAGAAATTTAAAAAAGTGGGGGCTAACTTTTTGCTTTGTTTATCTAGACGACGTCATGCTGGTTCTCAATTTACTTATTCTCATTTTCTGCCCGCAGCTTTCGTTCTAGACGACCCATGTTTTGGAACAATGTAGAATAGACCTAGAACAATCCAGCACAATAAAAAAATAAAGATTATCTACCTACGCCATAAAATTATGCCTACCGTCAAATTGTTATGGAAATTTATTGTTTGTGTTCTGACACCAATACTTGCTTTAGAAGTCTCATATTCTGGAACAATGTAACATGGGCCTATCATAGTCCAGCACAAAAGAGAAATTTAAGAAATTTAAAAAATTGGGGGCTAACTTTTTGCTTTGTTTATCTAGACGACGTCATGCTGGTCCTCAATTTACTTATTCTCATTTTCTGGCCGCAGCTTTCGTTCTAGACGAACCATGTTCTGGAACAATGTAGAATAGACCTAGAACAACCCAGCACAATAAAAAAAATAATGAATATCCAAGAATGAGGGGCTACCATGAAAAGGTTTTTATTAATTTTTGGCCTCAATTATGGCTCTAGAAGTTTTTTATTTTGGAACAATGTAGAACAAATCTAGAACAATCTAGAACAAAATTAAAATTTTGGATTTTCCAAGAAAGGGGGGCTACGACAAAAAAGTTTTTTTTTATTTTCTGGCTTCAGTTTTTATGCTAGGATCGTTATATTTTGGAACAATTGAGAACAAACCTAGAACAATCCAGAACAAAAAAGAAAAATTGGATTTTTCAAAATATGGGGGCTACGGTGAAAAATTGTTTTTTTTGTTTTTCTTCTACAATTTTCACCCTAGATTTTTTTTATTTTGGAACAATATAGAACAAACCGAGAACAATTCAGCACAACAAAAAAAAATCCTGATTTCAAAAAGTTGGGGGCTAACTTCCCACACTCCCACTGCTGTGGAACGTCGGCTATGATTGGGTCCTTCGGGGCGCTAACCTGCGTGGCATCGGCGTCGTTTGTTACGCTGATGACACGCTGGTTACCGCCCGGGGAGGGACATACCGCGAGGCGTCGCTTCTGGCAACGGCAGGAGTAGCGACGGTCGTGGCCAGGATTCGGCAGTTGGGCCTGGAGGTGGCGCTCCATAAATCCGAGGCCATCTGTTTTCATGGTCCTCGGAGGGCGCCACCTGCGGACTCCAACATCGTGATGGGAGGAACCTCTATTGCTGTCCGCTCAACGCTCAAGTATTTGGGCATTGTGCTTGACAGCAAATGGAGATTCGGAGAGCATCTGCGGCGGCTGTCCCCCAAACTCATGGGGACTGCCGCCGCATTGAGCCGACTACTCCCGAATCTGGGAGGCGGAGGAGGGATCTGCCGCCACCTATACATGGCGGTAGTGAGGTCGATGGCCCTCTACGGAGCCCCGATTTGGGCTGGCTCTATGAGCACTCAGGAAACATCTACACTCCTGAGGGCTCAGAGAGTCATGGCAGTGAGGGTGTGCCGAGGGTATCGCACACTCTCCCACGAGGTGGCCTGTGTTATCGCGGGATCCCTTCCATGGGACCAGGAGGCTGAAGTCCTGGCGGCCGTATTCCGGCGCAGAGTCCGAGCGCGGGCTGAAGACCTGCGGCCGATGCCACAGGAGGTTGCGCACTGGCGCACGGAAGCCAGAGAACAGGCGTTGGTGCTCTGGAAGGAGCGGCTTCTGTTGAGACTCGAGCGGAGAGGGGCTGGAGCACAACGTCTCCTTGGAGCGATCCAGCCCCTTCTCGAACAGTGGGTCCAACGGCAGCATGGAGGGCTGACATTCCGCCTTACACAGGTCCTCTCGGGGCATGGCTGCTTCGGGAGGTACCTTTGTAACGTGGCCAGGCGGGAGGAAACCCCGGCATGTTATCGGTGCGACTGTGCGGAAGACACCGCGCAACACGTGCTGGAGGCATGCCCGAATGAAGAGGAGCCGCGGCGATCCTTAGTCGCGGTAGTGGGGGCAGACCTCACATTGCCGACCATCTTGTCAAAGATGCTCGACGATGAGAGGTCTTGGGACGCTATGGTCTCCTTCTGTGAAACTGTCATGTCACAGAGGGAGGCCGAAGAGCGGGACAGAGAGAGAGACCCTCTCGCTGCCCCGCTCCGGAGGGCGCGGACACGGAGACGGGCCAACAGGGCCCGGACGCCGTCTCCGCTAGGAGGACCGGGGGCGCTGGATGTGGGTGCATCCAGCGTCCCTCTTTAGGTCATCAGAGAGATGTTGATGCCCCCGGGTGTTCCGGGGCATCGACTCGAGTTGAACGGAGGGGGCCTTTTCCCCTCCAGAGGTGGGTCCGCCACGTTATACACGGCGGACGGCAGCGTGGGCGGGGTGGCGGGAGCAATGCGCAAGCGGACCCGAAACCCTTCTCATGGCTGGTGCAGCTGGAACACCGTGTAGGTTTTAGTCGGTATGGGTGCACTTTTTGCGCCGAGCCCGACACTACCCGCGGCCTACCCAGCCGCGGGTGTGCGTAACAGCATTTCCTACACGTTAAAAAAAAAAAAAAAAAAAAAAAAAAAAGGTTTGGTTGCCAAACGTTGAAACAGACACTTTGGTACTGGGAACTGAAAGAAACTGCTAATTAGCGTGGAGTGCCACACAAAGAAGAACTTCTAAAATGTAGACTTTAGCCCTGCCCTGACTCATAAGGAGACCTTATGACTCAGGGCAGGGCCCTAAATAGCCTGATAATGTTCTGTAAAATGGAGCTGACGAAGCTTATTTCCAGCTAACGATCCAAAGACCATCAAAATTGATAAAAAGAAAACTGTCAGAGCAAAAGCAGGGATTTTAATAGCTACCTTGTGGATTCCTCAATCCACAGCATGCAGCGGTCGTGTATTTCTCGATACTGTCACTATGTTGCAAAGTTTCCAAATATTGCCTCCAAAGATAAAGCGTTTTCTACATTTTAAGTCATCTTTTGTGATGCTAAATATAAATATGTGTAAAAAATCGCGCTTGCTACGCTCGTGCTTTTCTTATTAGTACACGTCCCTTCCGTTACAGTGGCGTTAATTTCTACAATTACTTATTTTGCTCGCTTCGCTCGCGCTTCTCTTATTAGAATACGTCACTCTTACAGTGGCATTCATTTTTACGGTCCAAACGCGCTGAATTTCGCGCTCTCTGCGCTCGTGCTTTAATTCTGCAAGCTTTCATTGATTTTTTCTTCTCATTAAGTACCCAATAATGTCAGAATCCCCCTCCACCCAAATTTACACTGATGGCGCCACCGCCGAAGAATTGTCTTGAAGTTATGACTAGGTTGATTCGAGTAGTGGTATGGAAAATTAATCATGGGGGGGCATGAAAAACGGATTTGCCTTTTGCCTCCCCCCTGGATCGAAAGCTGGGTACGCCCATGTGAACAACCGTTATAAAGAAGTCACGCCTAGTACCTACACCTTCAACAATTTCTAGCGTGTGCGTTTGTAGGCCGACCCTCGCAGTAGAGGTGCTCGCCTGGACCCGGTGCTCCCACTGGTTGGACAGAGCCGGTGGGGAGAAAAGGAACAACCCGCTGTATCACCGCGCGGCACCGTTTGTGTTCATTTTATTTTCGCGTGCCGTTGGATGCTACAGGTCCAGGCGAGCACGATGGACGCAGGCACGTATAAATGAAAATACATAATTGCATAGCTCAATTATTTTAGCTTTATTCTTTTTATTATAATTAGATACCTATTGACAAATACGGTGACACGTTCCATACTTAGGTCTAACAGTCATTGTATCAGTAGACACTCAAGTGCGATGATACCTTGTTGGCGTTACAGTACCTATATCTAGCTATATCTATACATTACTTACCTACTTAATATTAATTAATTATTACTTACCTTGAGTAAATACTACTAGCCATATCTGAGAGTCAATCGGCCATGCGGCGACCGTGCGTGCATTGTAAGCACGGTAAGCTTACATCGGCGAGAGAAGCGCCGCGGTCGAGAGTATCCCCTACGAGGTCCATTGGTCCCACACCCACACCACCCCAACATAAACACACCAAACACGGATGCATTTTTTCATATTTACAAATTTTTATCCCCGTGTCACGTCCCCGTCGCCTCAAAATGTGGAAACAAATAAATAAATATGTGTGGACATTTCACACAGCGCCATCTAGCCCCAAACTAAGCAAAGCTTGTACTATGGGAACCAGATAACTGATATAATACTTAGATACTTTTTTGTTTGTAAATACATACATAGAATACAATATAACATCCAGACGCAGAACAAACATCTATGTTCATCACACAAATGTTTGTCCTGGGTAGGAATCGAACCCACAGCCCTCAGTTCAGAAGGTAGGGTACTACCAACTGAGCTAACGGGCCCGTCACAAACAACCAAAACAACAAAAACAAAAAACAAAGGGAATAATAACCAAAGAAATTCATGAAGATTCCTCATGAAATCAAATATTCTTCTTGATATACAGAATCTTTCAACTGATCTTGGATGGACAAATCTCAATGATTTGTTGGGATTAGATAAAAATACCTAAGTGATACTAGTTTGGTTCCGCTCTGTACAGTGCAATGATAACAGTCGATATTACGCAGGTAGGTAAGGCAAAATACTTTTTCAACACATTTGCTTAAAAAAATGCATTTACAAAGCCTGTATACATTGTTCGAAAGTTAAACATAATGCACCATGCAACGGAACTGTGTTGGAAAACGTTGTATGATATACGTGCGGAAATTGCTTTTTACAAACTCGTGACTATGGTAAGCCCTCGACTTCTCGTTTGTAGAAGCTAGCTTACCGCACAATATCATAAACAACTATAAACACATGCATATTTCTGACATTCGAGGCACAACCATTTACCTAATACCTGTAGGTTACTCTTGAATCCAATCCAAAGTTCACTCAAATTCTAATCCGAATCAATCCCAATTCGAATCTTAAATAATTTGGTAAGAATGCGGCGTAGAAATGAGTCGATTACATTTTTAGTTCCATAAAATTCCATAGACTAAGATTCCAATCGTGCGCTAATATCGGATTTAAGAGATGCCACGATTTCGTTCCAAATCTTAAATGACTACAAAATGAAATCAAGAGCGAGTGTCAAGAGTAACCCTGCTGTTACACGATTACGATTTTGAATTACAATTATTATTTGGTACTTTATCGAACATTAAATATATCCTGATGGCCTAGCATGCGCACCGCGACAAAACCTGTCATCGCTCGCTGTTAGAGTGAGACACAATTAGGCGCTGCCATAGTCTTGTCACGCTCTCTTCGCGAGAAAGCGTCGAGAAAATGCAGTCGCAGTGCGTATGCTAGTCGGCTGGTTAGTTGTCATGTACAACGTAACACCGGAACATCCGGCGCGCGGCGTGGGTTCTAAAGTAGGCAGGTAGTTAGTTCCGTGCAGCAAGGGAAGGGGCGCGGCGGAGTGTAAAGTTACGGCTTCCACAGCTTGAGCAGGCCGTCCTCGCTGTAGGTGGCCAGCAGGTTCTGGTGCGGGTGGTGCGCCATGCCGATCACTGCCTTCTCGTGCACCTGCGCACACCGCACATACATATTGTTATGTAGACTCTTACCTTCGTTGTCTTCAGTATCAATCTATCAATAGAGGCGTTCGCGGTATTTATTTGCGGGAACCATTAAAATAAATAAATATGTGTGGACATCTCACACAGCGGCATCCAAGCCCCAAACTAAGCATAGCGGGGAAGGCGCGTGTAGAGTGGTGTAATGTAAGGTACGGGCGTGGACATACTAACGTTGATGGTCCTCTCGAGCTTGCCGGTGGCGGCGCAGAAGGCGTAGAGCACGAGGTCCTCGCCGGCGCAGTAGACGAGCGTCCCGCGCGGCGACAGGGCGGCGCAGACGAGCGCGCCGCCCGCCTGCTCGCGCCGCCCGCTCGACAGCGACCGCACCAGCTGGCCCTGCGTGTTCATGATCACCACCGTGTTCGTGCGGTTGCACACCACGAAGTGCTCCGGGTTCTTGGGCGTCAGCAGCAGCGAGTTGACGGGCGGGTCCACTCCGGCCGCGCCGCCCAGCGGCCGCAGCGTCGCCGTGCACTCGCCGGAGCGGACCGACCACACCTTCACCGTGCCGTCCGACGACCCGCTCAGCACGCTGTGCCCGTCCAGCGTGAACACCGCCTCGTTCACGAAGGACGTGTGTCCGCGGAACTCCTTCAGGATCTTGCCGGACTTGAGGCCGTGGATCCTGCGCGGGGAGAGGGAGAGAGGGTGAGCGTGCGCGAGCGGAGGAGGGCGCCGTGGCGCGGTCGGTGGTGCGGTCGACTCACCTGATCGTCTTGTCGAACGAGGCGGAGAGGATCTGCGCGGAGTCGCGGCTGAAGGCGAGGCAGGTGACGCCCTTGGCGTGCGCGCGGTCGAGGCGGCGCAGCACCTGGCCGGAGGAGACGCGCCACACCTTCACCTTGCCGTCGTTGGCGCCGGCGGCGAGCGCGTCCGAGTCGCGCGCGAACGCGAGGCTGAGCACGGCCGCCTCCATGCTGAGGAAGTCGTCGTGCGCCTGGTAGCGCAGGTCCTTGCGCAGCTTGCCCGTCGTAAAGTTCCAGAGCTCGACGACGCCGTCCACCGCGCCCGTCACCAGGTACTGTCCGTCGGGCGAGAAGCGCGCGCACTCCACGTGCGACTTCTGCCCGAACCTGATCGTCTTGGAGAGCTGCGCGGGGCAGCGGTCCTCCTCCTGGTCGCGCACGGCCGCCTTGCCACGGAAGAGATCGATGGTGGTGCCGGGCGGCAGCAGGCCCTGGTGCTGCTGCCACTTGAGCGCCTGGCCGAGCAGCGCGAGCAGCCGCGAGGAGGGCACCACGGACACCTCGCCCTGCAGCGCGGCGGCGAGCGCGGCGCGCCGGCGCTCCTTGCTCGCGCCGCCGTACGCCTCACGCGGGTCGAAGTACGAGCGCGCCAGCAGCGCCTCCAGGTGGATGTAGCGCGCCGCCTCGTGCTGCTTGAGCAGCTGGCAGGGCCGCGCCTGGCGCAGCAGCTGTCGCGCGGCGCCCAGCTCGCGCAGCTCCAGCAGCTCCAGCACCACCTGCTCGTACAGCTCCATCAGCTTGCGCTCGGGCAACTTGAGCGAAGCGGTGGCGGCGAGCACGGCGTCCCACTGCCCGTTGTTGATGTCCGCGCAGAACCCGTCCACGCTCTCCACCGTGTTCAGCGACACGCCCGTCTCCTCCTGCAACCATCCGTCCGGCCCTCGGCCCGGCTCGTTATACCTAACTGAACCTGCTCCTAACGGGGCAAACGGTAACGACGAATATCTAGTTCCATATTGTTTATGCAAATTATTAACATTGACTGGGTGCAAATAAAACCCACAGCCTGCAAAAAGAGTTCTGACCATTTAAAAGGTATTTACTTGGGGACCATGTAAATACCTTATATTATCATCTTTTATTCTGTAGCTACTATATATTTAAAATACTGCTGCACTATTTTTATCAAAAATGTAAAGGAAATGAAAAGGAAATTTTGTTTCATTTGATATTAAGTAGTTATTTGTGCAACAAGAGAGCAAAGTTGATTTTTGTGTCGAGTGCTTATGTTGAATCCCGAGCAAGCGCAGGATTCTTGTATTGAATCACGAGCGCAGTGAGTGATTCTAAGTTAGAATCCTGAGCGAGCGAGGGATTCAAAGGCATGAGATGCAAAAACTTTGTAGAAGATGAGTAAACTAAACCTGCATCATTGGTTTTTTTAAATCAATTGTCATAGACATAAGTATATAGTTTTTCAACACACCTCCAGTGCAGTCAGTTTCATAATATTACGTTCTGGAGATGTTGAATCCCTCTTGTATTGGAAACATTTTAAACAACAAAATCAGTTTATAAGTATATTATATTATAATTTATTGGTACCTAAGAAAAAACAGTTTTTTTTGTTAAAAATGAGCTCCTTACTTAAGGTTGCCCTATGCCATCGTCATTACTTCCCAGAATTTGATCCTTAATACTCATTAGCATAGTGGGCATGTAGCAGCACATCATATGGTGTAATAATAAAGCTTGTGTTTATACTAAGAAACCACAAAAGAAGCCCTGCATTATTTCATATTAACCTGAAGCATCTGTAAAGTCTTGGTGAGGTTGGACTCCTTCAGGTACTGCTGGATCAGCCGGATAACACTGCAACAACAAGCCACTGAGGTTCACTGCCCGCCGCATCATCTCTTGACAACTCTACACTATTCACCTGCATTATCTGCCCCACTGTTTATTACTACTCACTATTACAATAGTAGACATAACAACAGTATTGGAATGGATAGCTCAATAACTTCAACTCGTAATTATTTTCCATTCCCTGGCTCACACTAACAGGCACCATGCAAAAAAATTGAATTAAGTCCAAACAGCATAACTGCATTTTTCACCTGTTTCTTTGCCGGGGACTGATACTGTTATTGAAATATATTGAATTGAAGCTTAGTTAGTGGCTTCTGATCTTTGATAAGGGAATAATATATATATATTATATAGCTTATCCACAGAATTCACCCTATTACAAAGTCTTTGAGCTTATCAAAGCTTCTGATTTAAATATATTATCGTGACGCAAAAAAGGTTTCCTATTCGGCTCAGTAGGTATTCCTGGGCAAAATAACTTTCTAGTGCTACATGTTTTCTATTTTTTAGGCTCATAATATGTAATTAAATAAGTATTATATAGATTTAATTTTGCACGGTTGCTTCTTAGGTTAGATTTCTTAAATTTAAAAAAATATGCATTTATACGCAGATTAATTAACACATTTTATTTCTTACTCGGCAGATTCTATTTCAATAGACATATTTTGTAGTTAATTGTGTAGTTTTTAATTAGTAAATTAATGTAGAATTCCGATTCCGGACTCAGTATGTACAAAATATAAATAAACTATATAAACCAAAGAGTATAATAACTGTCCTATTCTAATATAAACTTTACTTTTTTCTTCACTTTTTTTATATTTTAGCTCCACCCACACAGTGTATTTAGCCAGTGTCAAGTACTGTAATAAGGCGTTTTATTAAAAAAAAGCTGTAATTTTATGAAGACCCGATAAATGGCATTAAAATGGGTGTTTTACGTTCTGTCATTGTTTAGGTTTAAGACATTTATTGTTAACATAATTATGTATCGAGTTTAGTATTCTATCCTTATTTTATGGAAGGCTTATGTTGAATGAACCTATCCTCTATGGTGTCTGCCTACATACTCTGCTGTAGGCTGGTAGTTGCCTACAATCTCTTAGTAGTCTGTGGTTGCCTAGCAACGGTTGTTTTATAAGATATAGATTGTTGTTGTTGGAGGTTTTATTGTTAAATGAAATCCAATAAAAATATGAAAAAAAAACAGTTTGAATTTGGTTGACGCTTGTCAATGAGACTTAAAAAGGAAAATTCAGAAGAAAATGTCGTGTTTTAGGTTTGATAATCCTAAAGATGTCTGGGATGAATTGCATAGGCTGTATGAAGGCGTGAACGAGGATCGTCTGTATGAAGCCTGCCTGCAATTTTTTAAGTCAAAAAAGGATTCCTCGGATGACATAGCAACATATATCTCAAAATTGAAAAATTTGTGGCATGTTTTGAAGCAGGAGTTAGTAAAATCAGGTGAAGGTACTGATTTGCCGGAGTTTTTACTAATATGCAAGATTTTGGATACATTGCCGGATACATATTTTTCGTTCAAGTCGAGCTGGATGTTAATGTCAAAGAAGGATAGGACAGTGGAGAGTTTAACAAGTCAGTTGTGCGTACATGAGAAGGCACTGAATTGTCAAGACGGAGAGTCTGGTGGTGAAACTCTTACTGTAAAAACGTGCAAAAACAAAAAAGTTGTGAAGGTACCAGAACAAAATTCAGGAACTTCAAGTAAAGAAGGCATGCGTTGCTTTATTTGCAAGGAACAAGGACACTTGAAGAAGGATTGTCCAAAAAAGAAATCTGGAGGTACAGGAGAAATTATTAAAGCTAGCATGATGCTAACTTCGGTTTTCTCTGTCACGGGTGTAGACCCCGACAGTTGGTATGTTGACAATGGTGCGACTAGTCACGTAACGATGCGTGCAGATTTATTCGAGGATTTCGAAGAATTTGAGGAAACACACAGCGTTACTACGGCAGATGGAAGCGTTGTCAAAGCAATTGGCAAAGGAAGCATTCAATTTGCTGCAACTGTGAATGGAAAATCGGAAAATTTCTACCTGAAAGATGTTTGGTACGTACCGAAATCCCACAAGTGTGTTTGAGTCACGGGTGAACTCATGTACGATGAACATTGACGGAAAAGCTGTCGTTACGGGTAAACGTATGAGGTGTGGTGGCTTATACAAGCTGAATTGTAAAGCTATGACACCTGCAGCTTCGATCAATCTGACATTAGTACAAAAAGAAGACATGCTGCAGTTATATCATGAACGTATGGGACATCAGAATAAGAGGCACGTTAAACGTATATTGAAAGGGAACTTGGAATAAAGACGACAGACAATAAAGAGTTATGTGATGGCTGTATTTTTGGAAAGTCGCACAGGCATAAGTTCGGCATTCGGGAAAAAGCTACAAAGCCAGGTGAACGGATACACACTGATGTCTGCGGTCCATTCCCAGAATCGGGATCAAAATTTAGATATTTTCTTATTTTTATAGACGAATTTACGCATTTTAGATTTATTTATTTTTTGAAGAATAAATCTGAGGTTCACGAGAAGCTGAGACAGATGTTGGCTGAAGCAAAAAATTCTGGACATGCTGTGCAGGAACTTCTTAATGATAGCGGAGGTGAATTTAATAATGAAAATATTCGGAAAATTTTGGCGGAATACGGAATAAAGCAGCGCCTAGTAATGCCATACACCCCAGAGCAGAATGGCCTGAGTGAACGCGAGAATCGCACTGTTGTGGAATGCGCGCGCTAAATGATGTATGCTCATGAGGAGTTACCTCAGAAGATGTGGGCAGAATTAGTCAATACAGCTGTTTACATTTTGAACAGGACTGAACCGACTACGGTTGAAGACAAGTCACCATACGAGTTGTGGCTTGGTAAAAAGCCACAGATAAAGCATATGAGGATTATCGGGTCATCGTGTTACGTTCATATTCCGAATCAAAAGCGAAGGAAACTTGACAAAAAGGCTGTCAAATGCAGACTAATTGATGGATATCGGCTTTTGGTTGGAAAATCAACCTCATTGTTGAGGTCAAGAGATGTCACATTTGACGAAAATCCACTAGAAGGACAAAGTGGATCGTCTCTGGCGGATAGAGATGGAATTAATCAAAACATCGGAGATCCCTTTGAAATTTTGAATCAACCTTCAACTTCTAAAGGGCCTATATGTGGAGAATTGGTAGTCGAAACGTCACTGGATACGCCAATTTCACGTGGTACAGTCCCGGAAAATGTCATGCAGGGTAATGCAAGGAACGACATTTGTGTAGAAGAAGATCGTGTTGTTTATGACGCTGAAGTCAGAGAAGATGTGATTCCCAATGACAATGAAGGTCGGCTAGTTCCAGTATGCTCTGATGATGATGATTGTTTTGATGATGCGGAAACCTCTGGTATTATTGAAGAATCTATTGAATTAGAGGGGGAAAGAGAAGAAGCTGTGAACGATTCTTTGAATGATAACGAGATTCAGGAAATCGGTCAAATGATTTTGAGAGATCGTTCAACTTTGCGGCCTCCTAGCAAATTCAAAGATTTTGTGATGAATACGGAGCCTGGTCATGCAGAACCAACAACTTTCAAAGAAGCTGTTCATTCTCCTGACTGCAAGGAATGGCGGAAAGCCATGCAGAACGAGATTGATTCTTTGAATGAAAACAAGACTTGGGTTCTGGTTGATCTTCCAAAGAAACGGAAGACAATACCATGCAAGTGGGTTTACCGGATCAAGTATAACCCAGAGGGTTCAGTGGAGAAGTACAAAGCGAGACTTGTAATAAAGGGGTACTCTCAGAAAAAAGGTGTTGACTACGATCAAACTTTTAGCCCAGTTGCTAAGTTAGGAACTGTAAGAGCAGTACTTAGTGTTGCTGCAAGTGAGAACATGACTCTTAGACAGTTTGATGTTTCAACGGCGTTCCTTTATGGAAACCTTGATGAGGAAATCTACATGAAGCAACCAGAAGGGTACAACGATGGAACTGAACGCGTTTGTCATTTAAAGAGGAGTCTTTATGGCTTAAAGCAGGCTCCACGTTGCTGGCACAAGCGCATAATGAGTTTCTTTAAAGAAAATGGCTTTAAAACAAGTGAGGCGAATCCTTGTTTGTTGACAAGAAATTCTAAAGCCGGGAAACTGATAGTTGCACTTTATGTGGACGATGGCCTCGTCGCTGGTTCAAGTGACAAACTGGTTGAAGAGTTTTTGGAAGAATTAAGAAAAGGTTTCAGAATAACTACGAAACCAGCGTCTTTCTTTCTCGGCATAGAGATTGAAAACGGAGAAGACGGACTGAAAATCCATCAAGCTTCTTATACAAAGAAGGTGTTAAAACGGTTTGGCATGGAACAGTGCAGACCAGTGTCAACACCTATTGGCAAAGACGCACAAAAGCAGGAAAAGCAGGATCATTCTGATACCAAGAAGAGGTATAGACAGATTGTTGGTGCATCGGCCTACTTAATGGTTGGTACGAGACCAGACATAGCGTATGCGGTCAGTGTGGTTTCAAGGAGTCTTGAGAATCCTATGGACGATGACTGCGTCAAGGTGAAGCGAATCATGAGATACTTGCAATACACTTTGGAATTTGGCATCCATTATGGAAGGAATATCAAGAAAGGTGTTATTGAATGCTTCAGTGATGCAGACCATGGTGGAGACGTGCATACGGGACGCTCTACTACTGGAGTGCTATGTATGTATGCAGGGGGAGCTATAACTTGGATGAGCCAGAGGCAACAAAGCGTAGCTATCTCAACCACAGAGGCTGAAGTTGTTGCTGCAAGCGAAGGTGCCAGGGAATGTATCTGGCTAGCTCGGCTTATGGGAGATCTCATTGAACTTCAAGAGCATCCAACTTTACATGTGGATAATGAAGCTGCAATAAGATTAGCGGAAAACCCTAAGTTTCACCGACGTACCAAGCATATACGGATACGTCATTTCTTCGTAAGGGAGTTAGTCACCAACGGAGAGTTAAGAGTTAAGAAGGTTGCTAGTGAGAACCAACTAGCGGATATCTTTACGAAGCCTCTGCCAAGACCAAGGCTGCAGAGGATCATAGATCAATTGGGTGTTCATTGAGAGAAGATGTTGTTGGAGGTTTTATTGTTAAATGAAATCCAATAACTCTATGAAAAAAAAAACAGTTTGAATTTGGTTGACGCTTAGCTCATACACACGCTAAAACAGGAATGGGACTGGGCCCATAACCTGTTAGCGGGAGCTACTCAATATAAACAAGTTATATTCGCGCAGTGGTATATTTACATATTAAATATAATAAAGAAACTAAAAAGAAACATTCTTTTCATTAACAGTGACAATCTATATTGTATAAACAACCGTTGCTAGGCAACTACCACCCTACAGCAGAGTATATAGGCAGACACACCATAGAGGATAGGTTCATTCAACACCCCCACTCAATCCGCTATGTTGTGTGCAAAACATATGCTTTGGTCTAGGTACACCTTTAGTAAGCATATCTGCAGGCATACCACCAGTTTCACAATACTGTATGAGGATCTCTCCTCGCTCTGCTAACTCTCTTACAAAGTGATATCTTATATTTATATGTTTCGAGCGCTTTCCTATAACAGGTGCATATATTAGCTTACAGGCGCTCTGACTATCACTGTAAATTGTAATAGATTTACCTACAACACCAGTCAATTCACAATATAATCCTTTTACAGATATCACTTCTTTAGCTGTCTCACTTATAGCTATATATTCCGCCTCTGCGGTACTTAAAGCTACGCAACCCTGCTTAGCAGATTTCCAAACTATTACAGCACCACCAAAAACTAGGCTATATCCTGAGAAAGACTTCCCATCGGCCCCGTTTCCCCAATCAGCATCCGCGTAAGCTACCAGAGGACTATTACACCTTTTGTAATACAGCGATAGCTCCAACGTCCCCTTCAGATACCTTAGGATGCGTTTAAGTGCAGATGTGAGTACCATCGTTGCAGCTATTGAATTGGGTCAACATCGTAACAGCATACGATATATCAGGCCTAGTACAGCATGCTAAGTACATAAGCGATCCTATAATTTCCTGATACAGTGGATTCACTTCATTCTTAACACCCGGCTTCAAATGTAGATTTGTTTCTACTGGCGTTGATACTGGCTTGCATTCTAGCATCTGGTACTTTTCAAGAATCTTGGTGACGTACTTCTTCTGAGACAAGCAAATTCCTTTCTTATTCCTCAGAACGTGCATACCCAAACATACTCTTGCCTCTCCTAAGTCCTTTATCTTGAAATCATCACCAATCTGATTCTTCACGACTTCTGCAGCTTCCTTTTGGTTTGTAAAGATATAAAAATCATCTACAATAGCTAAGAAAACATTTTTGGTTCTCTTCGTGTAAACACACGGCTCATATTTCGATCGAATAAACCCCATCTTCAAAATATGCCCGTGAATTTTTTCGTTCCAGCAACGAGCTGCTTGTTTCAGGCCATAGATAGCCTTCCGCAACTTGCAAACCTTGCGCTCATTCTCAATAAAACCTTCCGGTTGCTCCATATATAAATCTTCTTGGAGATCTCCATTGAGAAACGCAGTAGTAACATCCAAATAATGTATATGGAGGTCCTTCTCAGCTGCAAGCGCCACAAGAAGACGTATTGAAGACATTCTCACCACAGGAGCAAAGGTTTCAAAATAATCTTCACCTGGTTTCTGCGAGTAACCTTTCGCAACCAATCTCGCCTTATGACGCTGCACACCTCCATTTGCTCCAATCTTGAGCTTAAACACCCATTTTGATTTGACCACATTTACATCCGGTGGTCGATCAACTAATTCCCACGTAAAATTCGTTTGCAGGGAATTAAATTCATCCTTCATAGCTTCCAGCCACAATTTTTTATCTGTTCGTGTCATAACATCTTTAAGAGATACCGGATCATCAACTACATGGAAGTTATAGACCATGTCCTCATCGCGTTTAGGACGTCTATTCCTAAGAGGATACCTGCGTTCGGGAATCTCAACTTCACGAACGCTCTCATTCGAACCAGAATCTGAAGCATCATAAAAATCTTCTTCCGGACTCGACAATGGATTTCCTTCTTCTGAAATGATCACTTCTCCATTGTTTTCATTTTCATCATTAATTTCATGAAATCTATTAACTGGGCTATGAGAAGTCCTCAGAGGAATATCAGGTATGCTACATTCCGTAACACCAATTCCTTCACCACGAACATCTTCATCTATATTAGTGATAAGAAACATCACAACAGATGGAGCAGTCTCTCTTGGCTGAAGATTGCTATTCGATGATACAGGAACATCTGGCTGAGCCACTCTTTTTGGCTGAGCAGTCCTTTCAAAGAACGTTGCGTCTCGAGCGTGTGTAACCCGCTTTGGGTTGTTCATGTTTATGAACCTGTAAGCTTTCTGATCCTCACTGTAACCTGTCATAATCATCTCGACAGTTTTAGAATCAAACTTCCGCCGACTATTATCTTTCACCAATACTTGAGCTTTACATCCAAAAGCCTTCAAGTGTGAAAGGTCCACCTTATCACCAGTGAAAACTTCCTCCGGAACTTTTCCCGTCAGAGCCATGGTTGGCGACCTATTCTTCAGATATACGGCGCATCCAATAGCCTCGCCCCAAAACCTTTTGTCCAGATCAGCATCTTTAACCATACACTGGGCCGTTTCAGTTACGGTCCTAATCGTCCGTTCAGCTACACCATTCTGCTGAGGCGTGTGAGGCACTGACCTCTGATGAACAATCCCATGGGCTTTCAAATAATTTTGAAATTCATTACTGGTGTATTCAGTCCCATTATCGCTACGCAACTTCTTCAATTTTTTACCAGTTTGGTTTTCAACTAGCGCCTTGAATTCCTTAAATTTAGCGAAAACTTCGGTCTTGGACTTCAATATATAGCTAAATGTTTTTCGGCTATAATCGTCCACAAAAATCAGATAATATCTGTTACCGCCCCATGAATCCACTTCCATAGGACCTGCTAAATCCGAATGCACTAGTTCCAATAATCCCTGAGCCCTCTTAGCATGTTTCCTCCTCGGAAACTTTTTCACACACTGCTTACCTTGGCAACATTCCACACATGGTTCCTTGTTCACCTCCCCGAATGAAAGACCATCTACCATGTCTTTCAGCTTGACCATCAGTGGTCCACTCAAGTGACCTAATCTCCTATGCCATAATTCATATGCACTGGAATCACTCGAAGTATCTGAAGGAGTCGTGACAACCATCGCTGCCTGTTTGGGATCTAAAACATATAACCCCTGTTTCAGTGGTGCTGTAAATAAAGGTTTACCGGCTAGGGTTATACAATTTTTCATAAAAACCTGACAACATTTGTCATCGAAGACAACAATGCAACCGTTAACACACATTTTACTCACCGATAGCAAATTGGTAATAAGATCTGGCAACAACATCACATCCTCAAATTTAATTTTACGCTTCATCGCAAAAACATCCCCTTTTAGCTTTGAAACTAACTGATCATTATTAGCCGTAGTTATATATTTTGAACTACCGGCAGAAACATTTTCAAGGATTTGTTTTTGTGAAGTCATGTGAGAGGTTGCCCCTGAATCTACAACCCATTGGGTGGGTTGCGCGGCCGTTGACAAAAGAGTTACAAAATCTTTATCTAAAACTAACGTCGCATTACCTGGATTAGTCTTTCTAGAACTACAGTTACTATCCTGGGTGGTATTTGCATTGCCCTTACTGTTGGACTTGCGCTGTTTACACTGCCACTTGTAATGGCCCTTCTTTTTGCAAAAATGACATATAATGTTATCTTTCTTGCTGATAAGCGCCGAGTCCTCTGTCTTCGTCGTGTCACTTCCACTCTGTGTCTCCATTAGCGTGTGTTTCCGTAAGCTCTCCTTTAGTAGCGCTGCCATCACCGTCTCCGTTGAAATTTTGGTACCCGAATGCTCCAGTGTCATAACAAGTGGGTTAAAATCGTCCGTTAATCCTGCCAGCATGATTATTCCAATGAATTCATCATCCAAACCCGCTTTGATGCTTATTAACGACTGACTGGTTGACTGGATCTCATTCAAATATTCCTCCATATTCCTGAACGTCGACAATTTTACGTTGAACAGCCTGCGCAGTAAATATAGACGGCGCATCAAGCCACTGTCAGCGTATGCCCTCTTCAGCGCTTCCCAAGTATCTCTCGCAGTTGTCAGTGTCATAATCATAGGGTATATATTCTCCTTGCACATGAAGCATATCTTACTTCTAGCTTTAGCATCCTTCTTCTTAGCTTCAGCAGTATCAGGCATGAACTCCTCATCGATGCACTCCCATAGATCCAGGTCGGTCAACAGCATCTCCATAGCAAAAGACCACGTGCCATAATTGGCTTGACCGGCCAGCTTCTCAACATTTTAGCTCGCAGCTTGTTGCATTATGACAACTGATGAGTACTTACAGCTTACGTACACTTAGCTCATACACACGCTAAAACAGGAATGGGACTGGGCCCATAACCTGTTAGCGGGAGCTACTCAATATAAACAAGTTATATTCGCGCAGTGGTATATTTACATATTAAATATAATAAAGAAACTAAAAAGAAACATTCTTTTCATTAACAGAGCAGTGACAATCTATATCGTATAAACAACCGTTGCTAGGCAACTACCACCCTACAGCAGAGTATGTAGGCAGACACACCATAGAGGATAGGTTCATTCAACAGAGACTTAAAAAGGAAAATTCAGAAGAAAATGTCGTGTTTCGTGTAATTTTAAATAGTTTATTAAATATATCTTCTTCTTCTATCTTCTATCTCCTCTCCATCCTCCTCCATCCATTATCTCAGATCACTGACATGAATGTTTTGATAGGAAGGAGCCATCGGATGACCTTACAATCTATGAGAGATTTGTGCGGAAAAATCCCGAGGCAAAGAATTAAATATGTCAGTATCAGAAAGTGGTACCAGGAAGAAGTTCCAGATGGGATCTCGGAAACGATAAGAGATAAAAATAAACTAATAGAACAAAAATGTAGTAAACCTTGGGACAATTCTAAATAAACAATAAAAAAAGGTACTTTTCATACAAAAAAAAATATTTTTCATACAAAAACCGAAAAATACTTACTCAGAAAGTCATATATTCCTGTCCTGTCATCCAGTAAGAAACTTTATCAGTTCTCAAATAAGGTCGTTAATCGTATGAAATAAGATGGCCGCATACGGCTAACTTCAGTTTCATGTTTTGATATTTGACGTATATAGCAAAGTTCTCTGTGCATTTGACTAGATAGATATCGTAGTATCTCTTAGTAGTCTGTGACACGGCTCACAATCTGCGTACAATGAAACGCGGCATGTAGCCGCCACTTTAGAATAATCTTGCATGACATTTGGGTTTGCTCAGGGTTCGCTCTGATTGGCTTAGATGGCCAGCCATATTGTCTTCTTTCACTCTATTTTATTTTATACTCTTTGATTTTATTTTCATAACCTCTCCACTTCACCTGTTATTTAATTTTTATTTTGATAAATGTTTTAGATGCTAGTTATTGAGAGCTGTGTGTACAAAAATTCACAGCATGACTATTTTCTACACAATTTTCCGTGCACTGAGAAGTGTGTGCAAAAGTTTGTTTGTGGTGGGTTTGTCAAAACACTGAAAAGCGTTTCTTAATTTAATATCAAGTCATATACGGCAATTCGGTGTATCAAGTATATTCTTCCCTATTTACTAATGACGACATTTCGAGTCAGTACATATACTTTTATCTATGTTTCAAGTCGAGTGGAATACCATCTCAGGAGGATGCTGGTAAGTCTTGTACAAGATGAATCGTTAACATGTTTATCATGTGTTTTGCTAATACACCACTATTGTTATATAGTAAACATCGGTACCACTGTTTGTATCTGATACTTATTCATCTAAAAGATATTTTGACCCTGTAAATATAATAAGGCCGCATAGACATCACACTAAGCTGATGATGATGATGATGATGATACCATACAACATGGATAGACCATTCACAGATAATATCTGATTTCCATATCCCATGAGAATTTATTACGATTTGTTTTCAGATGGAACGGTTACAATAAGCGGAGGCAGACAAACATCTACACAAATTGCTTAAATATCATTCTAGGAAAGAAAATAAAATTAAGGTAAGTTTCATAGCATTTTCGTTATTATACAGATTAATTTTATTGGTAGGGAAATATTTTGAATCATGATGCAATTTTAACCTGCATCTATCCATCCTGAAAGCCTAAGCCGGGACATCCTTTTCTTAACCGCCTCACTCTGGAGTCTGAGCCGAGGGTTTAAGCTAGCACCTAGCTCAATATGCACATACTAAAGTTATTATACAATCGTTTTATTTAACATGATTATTATAGATGTTTTCCGGTTGATGATGAATTTTCTTTCATCGTAATTTTTTTATATAAGTACCCATTTGTATAGGTTATACCTTCTTTTATATTAATTGTGTTGTTTCTTATGTTTCAGGTGAAAAATTGTGTGAAAGTACTTAGAAAAACTGTATGTAGCTGCAATAGTACAGTATAACTGTATAACACACATGAGGGCATGGATATCTTTCAAGTAAGGAGTTGTATATTGCCAACCAGTTATATATAACAGAAAGCTATGGATAAAATACAAAAAGGATTTGTTATTGTGAACGTTATATTTAAACTTAAGTACCTATGCACATTTAAATATAAGTAGCTAATGAATTTTGCTAAATTGGAGGCCCTGTTCAGTAGTGGGCGTGTAAGGGCTGATGATGATGAATAATTTCTTATTAATGTTTATTTTAAAAGTCAACTGTTCAAAATTGAATTATGATAATTGATATATGATTTTATATTAAAATATTCAAAATTCAGTTACAATAAATAGTCTTATTTCTATAATCATTTTAGGTTGTTGTTTAAAGACAATTTTAAGTAATTGTAAACTTTTTTAACAAAAATAGTTTAAGTTGTATACTTGAATTGAATCATAGTTTTGCGGCAACATGAACATATCGTTTGTATTGGCATATTGATGTAAATTAAAAAATAAATATATTAATAAATGATTTATAGTTTTATTTGTACGATAATAAAAATTAGGAACATGAAAATGGCTATGTAACAGCTATAGGTAGGTATATATAGTGGCACACCGGCTAATTGTGTTACACTTCACAGGCCACGTGGATAAAAAAAAAATAAACGTCATGCGACATAATTTTCTACAGTCTATGGTGACAGTACTAGAGATGGTCGTCTGATACGTAGTATCTCTTAGTAGTCTGTGGTCTGTGATAGATATCAGTGGGTGGAAACTCCGATACAAAAAATAATTGTATGAAGCTAGCTCAAAAGTAATATCAACACTGCAAAACAATGAAGAGTTGCAATTATTCATTCTGGCTTATAATTTAGCAGATTTATTTAAATATAATAAATATTTTATAGCATTACATAACTGGTTTTTTGATGAATATTCAGATCTTTTGTTAATAACTTACATTGCTAGATGAGAATTGATGATTATCATGATTTTGATTAGTCATTATTTGCTAAACGAATAATACTTTAGTAGGATGTAGATTATTTTACATTTTACACGTGGCAACACCACAATCAAAATGGCTGTCGTTTTGCGCGTATGCTTATTTTGGTTGTAATTTTGTGGAAATTTTCTCTTCGCTGAAAATACCATATTTTATTGTGATATATACGTTGAGTTGAGCATTTTGTTCCTCCGTATCTATTGAAATACCCAAGTTTGTGTGAGATAGGACTCGATATTAAGAAATTTAGTGTTATTGATTTCGTGTTATTTTTGTTGCAAAGACAAAATTAATACAATGGCAGGGCCGCTGGGGCACATCGAACATGTGAAGTATGTTTCATAAGAGAAAAACAATCTCGTGAAAAGAGGTTTTTTGCGAGATTTCCTCTGGAGAAACACCGGTATGTTCTAACCTGACTTGAGTTTTAGGGTCTAGTACTAATATAAACTCTTCAAGATATTCATCTACCTGAGCCAAATGTTTTAGTTCCGTAAGTCTGCCTTAGGCAGTTACAATTACATATTCCAATTTATTAGCTAATTATAACTCCTTCCATAATCACAAACTGTGATTTATAACTTTCTATCAATACAGCCTCATGTTCAGTGTGATGCACCAAACTGCAATCAGTAGTGGGTCTATTTTTAATTATATTGATCATCCCATTCAGACAACAATTTAATTTTCAGCTGTGTTGAGAGGATAAAGGCGGTTGGGAAAGAAGATCTTGCATATCTCTCCATTGAAAAGCTGCATGGCTTACGACATATCTGTGAAATACATTTTGCCAAACGTGATTTCACCAAGTCAGAAACTCGCCTGAAAAAAAGAGCTGTTCCCAAACTTCAGTTAACCTCACCACCATTGCCAGATAATATAATAGCTGAATTTCTGCATATAAATTCAAGTGGTAAGAATTTTGAATTTATTTATTATTTTGTGTGGCTGTTGCTCACCAACCCAACCAACTATTATTGTTATCTTAGCAGCTCTATATAGCAGACTAGTATTTTCCTCCGTGCGCGGGCCGCGTGCGGCCCGCGAGGACGTTATCGTGGCTGTTGTATTTATAAAAGTCTTATACTTTGTGCTAAACTTTAAATTTTGCAAGTACAAGTACAAAACGACGGTATTTTTCAAAGAAAATGATAATGCGCTTGACTTTGCATGGCGGCCATCTTGAAAAATGCTGTCAGTCAAGTAAAAGGTCAAAATTTGAAATCAGCATCCTTTAAAACCCCCAAATATAAAATATCAGCCGAATCCGAGTTACTATAAAATCGGGCGTCATTTTGAATCCGCCATCTTTGAATTATTTTAAGACTGTAAGAAAGCCTCCGTTGTTCTCTGTAACATGAGTCCAAACACGCTATGCTTGCCTCTATTAGTTTCGATAGTGTGCGCCTTTTAACTTTGCATGGCGGCCATTTTGTTATGTTTCTTCAAAGAGTGTCTATTTTATTCAAGGTTCCCGAAAATATTCAGTTGTTAGGTAAAAAAAGGTAAGTGGTGTTGAAGTTAGGTTAGATTAGCTTAAGCCAATTAAAAAACGTCGCATTAGTAAAACATTGTAAACGTAGCAATGGGTAGTTTGATCGTCGTCGCAATAGGTAGTTTGAAGCTCCTCCTCGCTTCACTCGTCATCGCAATAGGTAGTTTGTAGCTCCTCCTCGCTTCGCTCGTCGGCGCGATAGGTAGTTTGAAGCTCCTCCTCGCTACGCTCGTCGTCGCGGTAGGTAGTTTGAAGCTCCTCCTCGCTTCGCTCGTCGTCGCGGTAGGTAGTTTGAAGCTCCTCCTCGCTTCGCTCGTCGTCGCGGTAGGTAGTTTGAAGCTCCTCCTCGCTTCGCTCGTCGTCGCGGTAGGTAGTTTGAAGCTCCTCCTCGCTTCGCTCGTCGTCGCGGTAGGTAGTTTGAAGCTCCTCCTCGCTTCGCTCGTCGTCGCGGTAGGTAGTTTGAAGCTCCTCCTCGCTTCGCTCGTCGTCGCGGTAGGTAGTTTGAAGCTCCTCCTCGCTTCGCTCGTCGTCGCGATAGGTAGTTTGAAGCTCCTCCTCGCTTTGCTCGTCGTCGCATTGGTGGTTTTGAAAATATGTATGGCAGCAATTTTGAAAAACGGTGGATGTCTAAAAAAGCTAAAGCATGTTAATCAGTATCCTTGGGGACACTCAGATATCAATTTTCATACGGATTGGAGATCCATAAAAAAGTTCGGTAAAATGAATGAAATTTTTCAAAATGGCGGAATCAAAATTTTTTCCCCATATTCTTGCTAAGTATCTAGGGGGAGTCTTAGATATCGATTTTCATCCGGATCGGATAACTTTTTCTATAAGTCGATACGTCTCCATCCGCCATCTTGAAAAAATCAATTTCATTTGTGTTCTGTTTTGTTCCTTTATACATCTTACTCGATCCCCAGTAACAACTTTTCTATTACATTCATATTGGAGGCGTAAAAAAGGAAAGTACATATTTCGTTAAAATCACCTTTGTATGGCAACCCTATTGAAAAATGGCGCATGTCAAAATTTGATTTTAGAATGTTGATCAGCATCCTTGGGGACCGTCAGATATCGATTTTGATCCGGATCGGAGAATTTTTTTTTTCCGCCATGACCAAAATTTCCGCCATTTTGAAAAAAAAAATTTGGTGTTCTTTTCCCTTTTGGCCTTCAAACAATATTAGTTCGAGCTCTTTATACTAAAGTATCATGGTTTCGACGTCATTTCCGGTTTAAATTTGTATGGAAGATTTTTTTTTCCGCCATATTGGATTTTTTTTATTTTCTCTAAAATCGTCCCAGGGTTTGCTATGACATTCCTGAGAACGCATATGACCCATCTCATATCGTTTAGCCAGGCCGTTGATGGTCACGATGATGGAAGGTCGGAAGACCAGGTCATCAAATGTTTTGAATTTCGATTGTCCACTTTCATACAAATTTAAAAAAAAAAGTTCAAAATTTCCCATAGGTATCGAGAAACAATGAGCCAAAAATGAAAAAAAAAATTTGTATGGCAGCCATCTTTAAAAATGGCGGGATCCAAAATATTTTTTCAAATATCGAATCAGGGACCCCAAAAACCCCCCGATGCAAAAAATCAGCCCGATCGGATCAACTTTCAAAATGGCCGCCATCTTGGATCCGCCATCTTGGATTTTCATGACGACCATCCGAAAGCGCCCATCCTCCTCTATGACATTTGGTCGAACACACCCCACCTACCTCTTACCGTTTCCGATTTATTAGCGTTTCAATTTTGTATGGAATTTTTATTTTTTTGTATGGCAACCCCTATTTTTTTTTATTTCTCTCCAAGCGTCCCAGGGTTTACTACAACTTTAGTTAGAACAGGTCACCCATCCGACTTGTAGTTTCCGAGAGCCGTTGACCGGTTCCATCAAGGAGACGATTTTTTGCTGATGTCAGATTTTTCTGGTTGTCACGTGACCGATCTCTATACAACCTCATACTCGGTTTTTCTCCACCACTTCCAGGAGTTCGGGAACAAAAATGTCAATCATGAGTGAGTGAGTGAGTGAGTGGGTAACGAACTTTATATATTATAATATGTGTAGATCATATGAGTGCACTCATTACTTTAAGCTTTTATCTAGTCTGTTTTTGAAAGTGTGCACGGAGGGAGCACTAATCACTGACTCGGGCAGTATGATCTACACACACATTACACAGTTAGGTAAAAAGTGTCACATACCAACAGTACAACACAAATATACTTTGTTGAACACCAATAAATAACAATGCATATAAAATTATAACAAGCTAGCTGATCCGCCCCAGCTTCGCACGGGTTAATTAGTTTTAAGTCAAGTCCTAACTCTGTTTATGGGTAAGAGAGAAGGGAAAGGGGAAAAGGATGAATGGATGGGACGGCAGAGGAAGGCAGGCTGTACCTGCCTTCTATTGCTGTCCCATCCATTCATCCTTTTCCCCTATTTTTTTACCTTTCTCTTCTATTTTCCCTTCCACAGGGTGAGTATACTATGACAGACAAAGAGACAGATAGACACAACAAATACAAAAAAAAAATGTTTCTATTTTGATTAAAATACGCAATGCAGTCAAAATTTCCCAAAAATATTCAATGTACAGATTTAGCCCAGTTACAGATTTATTATATGTATTGAAGAATAGTAGAACAAAGCTGCATGGACATGACTAAAATAATATACAATCATATTTCTTTACGTAGTTATAATAACTGGAAAAGTGGTGGTACCTGCTGAGACGAATTTTGAGGGAAAGCCCTAGTTTTTTTTTTTTTTTAGTTTTTTTTATGAGAATGAATGATGTGACGAGCTAGTCGTTCACCTGATGTTAAGCGACACGGCTGCCCATAACAGATGCAGTGTCACTTGGAACCTAAAAATAATAAAGTTTCGCATGACACTGCACTGCGCACGTCATCCTGAGACATCACCCAGTCTAGTTATCAGCTTACTAGACTGTGAGATCAGGTCATAAAGTCTCATTTGCCCAGTAATTTCACTAGCTACAATGCCCTTCAAACCGGAACACAGTAGTGCTTGCACACTACTGCTTGGCAGCAGAATAACTGGCAGAGCGGTGGTACCTACCTAGACGAACATTGCAAAAAAGTCCTACCACCTAGTTGCAATAAAATTGTGTTCGTCAAAGTGTAACACCCTCATGACAGGGCTCATACAATGTAATATTCAGGATTGGGTACTATTTATTTAAATTAGCTAGACTAAGAATGACATTGTATAATAGTACATTACTGCAGCGGCCAGCAACAGAGGCATTGATGGACGAACGTGTAAATGTGGGCCGAGGCACACATACGTGAGTCCATTAATGCCTAGTTGTGGCCAAGGCTTGTATAGTACTTTTCTCAAATAATGCGCGGAAATTAAATCTATGCAAATCTTTAATTCTGCAGGAGAACTAAAGTGACCGATGTAGCTCTTAGGATTAGCAAGTTGAAATGGCAATGGGCAGGCCACATCGCTCGTAGAACTGACACCCGATGGGGAAGAAAGGTTCTCGAGTGGCGACCACGAACTGGAAGACGCAGCGTAGGCCGGCCCCTCACTAGGTGGACCGACGACCTGGTGGAAGCCGCGGGGAGCCGATGGATGCAGGAGGCGAGCGGCCGCTCTAAGTGGCGCTCCCTGGGGGAGGCCTATGTTCAGCAGTGGTCTTCAGGCTGTTAATGATGATGATGATGATGATGTAATTTATCTGGCCGCTAAACGACGACAGATATGGATTTTCATACAAACTTTGCTGGCCGCTGCTCGCTAGTACAGCAAGTTCGATTTATCTCGAAGAAGGTTGTCAAAATAATGCCCAAATTTCCAAGCATGTTTGAGAAAAAGCATGTAATGAATAATAATTATAAACTTGTATTTCTCAATGTATTTTCAGTAGTGGAGCCATCAGAGAGCACCCTAGCAATTAGTGTGACTCCCGCTGCATCTCCACTGATTAGTGAAGATGCTGCTGCTGCTGTGGCATCAACCAGTAGATCTACCAACATTCTGGATACTGCTGGTAAATATTGCTTGACATTATTTAAATTTTTTCTTAGGGCAATTTTGTTTTCTTTTTGCTGAGAGTGTGAACTTGTCAATGCATTTATTGGTTTTGATCCACAGACTAAAAAGTTTCATACAAATGTAAAACCCTCGTTTCATCCCCTTAGGGGTGAAATTTCGAAAAACCCTTTCTTAGTGGACGTCTACACTTTACGAAGAACATAACAAGAACACAACCCTCCAAATTTCAAATCTCTACTACCAGCGGTTTAGGCTGTACGTTGATATATAAGTCAGTCAGTCAGTCAGTCAGTCAGGACTTTGAATTTTTTTATATATACAGATTAAACTCTTTATAGAAACACCACATTACTGGAACAATAATTTTATGGTTAATCAAAAACTTATAACTAGTGTCACAATGAGCAGTCTTATCTCTTAAAGCTTTCTCTTCCAGAGAACCCAGACATTTAATTATGCAACTAACATGATGATGTTTAATTTCAGTTAATATCCCTTCACATACTCCTCACCCTTCTGGCAGTGACATACATATGAGGGAAAATGTGAAAACAGACAAAGGTGTAAAGCTGGCTGACGGCATTGGTAAGTCTCGATTACCATAGGATTACACCACTCAATGGATAAAATTTTTCTTACTGAATAATCCCACATTTAGCCTCACCTGGTAGAAAGTGACAATGTGGTCTTTCATGCTTGCCTAGAAGATACCTACCTATTCACTTGCGATTTATTGGATTCGGTTTTTGTACTGAAGTTTTTTATGAGGTACCAGTCATTAGCATGCTTCTGGCTTCTCGTCCTTTTTTTGTGACATGTTATATTAACAAATTTATGTTTTGTTTAGTGCTCATAAATTCAAATGCTTTCAGATGTAACACCAAGGAAGAAAAAGTTAATGATGCAGCTAAGAAAAACAAAGTGCACTCTAGCATCATTAAAAAAAAGTGCAAAATTGATAGAAAATGTATCATCAACAGTATTAAAAGATTTTGTTCTAGCTGCACTACAAAACCAAAAAAGGAAACCTCAGGGCAAAAGGTGGACTTTGCAAAATAAAATATCCGCATTGGCTATATTTAAAAGGTCCCCGAAAGCATACCGATATTTGCAACATATTATGCCTTTGCCAAGCACAAAGACTCTGCAGAGCATATTTTCACCACACGCAGGTTTGCATAGTTAAGCGCGCCATTTTATACTATTTTTTCTTATGTTATGGCTCTACACATTACAATAAAAAATTTCATCGTGTTATAATATATAGATATATAATATATAGAATTATACACGTAGTCCAGTCATGCTCTAATAGAGTGGTGGTACTAGATTTTCACATTAGATTAGAAACGTCAAAGATTGTTTATTGCTACTTTCCCACTAATAAACAAAACTTGTTTCAGTACCTATTGTACTTTTTCTCGCAAATGTGTCGAAAAACGTTGTATGATACACGGGCGGAAATTGTTTTTTACAAGCTCGTGACTATGG
Organism: Ennomos erosarius; assembly: GCA_963580505.1. NCBI lineage: Eukaryota > Metazoa > Arthropoda > Insecta > Lepidoptera > Geometridae > Ennomos > Ennomos erosarius. The sequence continues at coordinate 15,604,015 of OY756984.1, read as the reverse complement.
TAAGCGCTCGACTTCGTCTTGGCCTTACATTTGTCTACTCATTAATAAAAACCAACTTACCACCCTAATATCATAAAAAACTATTTGGATTGTATCATATCTTTCTGAAATATAAGAACATACTGTAAATAATGCAGGGATGCAAATCAACGTTCCGTATAAAATCATTATACTTCTGTCTGTGGTACAATACAATTTATTTACACTTGTCAATTAATTGGTCATTTAGTAATTTATTTCAGCTCATTGTTTTTGAATTAGAGGCAAGTAAATATAAATAAAACGTTCTGTTTAAATAATCGCAGCTTCCAATAACTATGTTTGTAAATATGTGAACCAGTTTTTATTATAGTTCAAAGGTTACATATGTTCTATAGGTAGGATAGGACAGGATAGACAAACGGCGGTGGTGTAGGCTTTGTAAAAAACTAATTTACTTGTGATTATACTTGTAATAATAATAAGTCATAAATGTAGTATAGAGTATAGATATTTCTTACTATTATTAAAGTTTAGGCCTTTTAGCAGAGAATTGGATGTTATAAAAGTAACTGAGCTATGTCTGTACAATTTATATTGTAGATACTTTCGCCATGCAAATTGTTATTAAATGATTTTACTAAACACAGTTCGTTTCGTTATTATTTATTTCTACTAACTAGAAATATAAATTTCCGATAAGCAGGTACATCCCTACTCTCAAAAATATCGATATAATATCGATTTCGTAGTCACCAATCGATATTACATCGACTCGATTGATATGGAACATCTCTAATATTCAGGTTGTTGGTTGGTATACAATAGGAGCTAGCTTCATACTAAATCATTTTTCTCTAAGGTTCCTAGGAGTGCGCACTCTTACGTAGTATATTATATTCTCTTTGATAGATATGGCGGCCACAGAGATGGCGGCGGTTTAATTTTTGTTTGTAATAAGAAAAACAACATTATTTATGTATGTGAGACAAGTAATAGGGGGAATTCTGTGATGTGAGAGTAGAACCAGCCCATTTGATCCCGTGGGTGTCATTTGCACGTTCTGACGTATAGCAACAAGTAAGTCTTATAATAAACGAAATTTACTACTACACAAGATAAGCAAGTAAAAGCAGACTCAAAATATACTGCAGAAATGCATAGACTAGGTACTTATTCTAAGCATTAGCATAAAATGATAACAATACCAGGAACAAATTATGCTCTTCACCCAGAACACACTAAAATTCTATGCTTGTTTATTAGTACCTAAAGTATTAATATCCACCTTGTTTTTTATTAACTCAATGCTACCTTGTCTCATTTTCAGAGTTCCAACCTATAAAAGATCCAAAAAACAGTGAATGATGTTAATTATGAGAGAGGAAAAACAGGAGTTTGGTTTAGCATCAGGTAAATAATTAGGTCACCTATTACTGTAAACCTTCTTGTTAGCCTATATAATATATTAATTCTGTGGCTGTGTGGTATGCTACTACCACACTATAGATACATTTTTTATTATTTAATCTTCTAAGCTTATGAGGAAACTGTGAATAATAGCTTAATATAGATTTAGGGTGGGTATTTTCACCAATAGTTGAGGTAACCAATGGAAATGGTCAAAATTTGTTAGAGCTATTAACTGTTGGTCACCTTAACTATTGGTGTAAACCCACCCTCAAGCTCAAGTAAGCTCAAAGTAGCCCAGCAAGCAGAACTAAAATGACCAATTTAGTTGTTTTGAAATAGCAACGGGCAGGTTCTAAAACAAAACTTTCATGGTTGTTACCCACTGGAACACTACCACTGAGATGAAGCATGCATGTTTTTGAAATTGGGTCGCTGGGAGTTAAAAAGTTAAGCTATGATCATAAAGACAGTGAAGTTAAAATGTTGATTGCATATTTCTATTTTTGCTCTTTGCATTCTATGAAGTCGATAATACCAAAAACAAAGCAATTTTATGAAGTAAGTATGTATATATTTATATGTAGTATGTATAATGGTGTAATTTATGTTATCTTATTTAGAATCAGCAAGTTGAAGTGGCAATGGGCAAGCCACATCACTCGTAGAACTGACAACAGAAGGGAAGAAAGGTGGGCCGCTAACCTGGTGACCATAACCATGGGGAGCCGATGGATGCAGAAAGCAAGCAGTCTCTTAAAGTGGCATTCTTTGGGGGAGGCCTGGTTGTCTTCATGTTGATGATGATACAAATTGGTTTTTATTCAAAGAAAGCATGCAAAATCAAAATGAAACAATTCAATATAATAATGATAGTTATGTAGGTGTATAAAATTATATAATGAGGTGCTACTTATGTCATGTATAGACAGTTTCTCTTTTCTATTGTTATATAAACTATCTTATCAATGTATCTTAAGTGTTTTTTTTTGGGTCTTGGTATAGAAGTACTATATATTTATTCTGTGGTATAGGTAAGGTAATTGTGTTAAGTCCAGGTAACAGATACATATATTTCTATCTCTTGGTAGTGTGGTACAAACTCAATCGCGGCTATGAAGTGCACTGCAAGCCATCCACATGCTGCACTCATACTTCTCACCGACTTCAAAGCTGACATTGAGTTTGAATCACACTTTATGTATGTAACCGGTATATTCCCAGTTGCCCGTACATTGCTGAGGTGGTATTTGGGAATAATATGCAGGGTTGCAAGTTGGTAATGTTTTTTAAATAATGCTACTTTGGATCTAGAGTAGCAGTGGAATAGTTAGGAAACTGTGGGTTGGATTCCCACCTGGTACCAACATTTGTGTGATGAAAATAGGTATTTGTCCTCTGTCTGGGTATTATATACTGTTAGTTTATCTGAGTATATCAGTTATCTGGTTCCCATAATACAAGCTATGCTTAATTCTGGGTTAGATGGTGCTGTGTGTAATGTCCACACATTTATTTATTTTCCTCTTCCTTTTCTTCTGTGTTTTTATTATAATCAAATCCTCCTTTCTAATGGGAATGCCTATGTTCAGCTGTGGACATCTGACTGGTGACATGCCTATTCATAACTTATTGGTAGGTCCTAAAATGAATAATACTACTACTACTTTCTCCATGTGTATATAATTTATGTTTTGCACTATAAATAATAAATAAATATCTGGACATTCACACACCGGCACCACTATCTAACCTTAAACTAAGCAAAGCTTGTACCATGAAGACAATAATAAATTTAATACAATATTTACACCCTTGTTTCTAAATTCAACATTTTTAGAATACAATATATCACCCAGCACACAAATCTGTGCCCAGACAAAGAACAAACATCAATATTCATCACTACTACCACTATATATATCTACCTATAGCTATTACATAGCCATTTTCATGTTCCTAATTTTTATTATCATACAAATAAAACTATACATAATGATTTATTCTATAAAAAATCATTTATTAAAATATTTATTTTTTAATTTACATCAATCTGCCAATACAAACGGTATATTCATGTTGCCGCAAAACTATGATTCAATTCAATTATACAACTATTTTTGTTAAAAAAGCTTACAATTGTAACTCGAATTTTGAATATTTTAATAACAAATATCTATCATAATTCAATTTTGAACAGTTGACTTTTTTAAATAAACATTAATAAGAAATTAGATTACTATTATTCATCATCATCAGCCCTAACACACCCACTACTGAACATGGGCCTCCAATTTAGCAAAATTCAAAGAACAATAACAAATCCTTTTTGTATTTTATCCATAGCATTCTTCTGTTATATATAGCTGGTTGGCAATATACAACTCCTTACTTAAAAGACATCCATGCCCTCATGTGTGTTATACAGTTATACTGTACTATTGCAGCTACATACAGTTTTTCTAAGTACTTTCAAACAATTTTTCACCTGAAACATAAGAAACAACACAGTTAATATAAAAGAAGGTATAATTTATACAAATGGGTAATTGTATAAAAAAATTACAATGAAAGAAAATTCATCATCAACCGGAAAACATCCATAATAATCATGTTAAATAAAACGATTGTATAATAAATTTAGTTTGTGCATATTGAGCTAGGTGCTAGCTTAAACCCTCGGCTCAGACTCCAGTCAGGCGGTTAAGAAAAGGATGTCCCGGCTTAGGCTTTCAGGATGGATAGATGCAGGTTAAAATTGCATCATGATTCAAAATATTTCCGTACCAATAAAATTAATCTGACCTAGAATGATATTTAAGCAATTTGTGTAGAAGTTTGTCTGCCTCAATGGTCTGCGAGCTGAAAATGAAAAAGTTATTTATCTTTCTATTCGTAATTACCTATGTAGTACCTGTATATGATGTTTTTGTACGAGTTGGATAATAAATTAGAAGATCTAACTCTGAAACATTTATTGCTCAATACAGCTAGCAAGTGGCCTATGCTGCGCTTTTCGGTTCGTAGCCTTTACGGAAGCGTAAATAAAAAGAAAGAAAATTATACAGTAAGCCGATCAAATCCTCTGTCTGTCGTTTGATGATCTTTATACGTAATGGTGATGAAATGGAATAGTATTGTTTCACTTTTACTGACCTCAGCTCTATTATATACTGCAATCAGGGTGGACCGGAGCCCCGGAGCCTTCGGCTTCAAACACTTCATTGTTGGCAGAAACAAGTCACAGAGTACATTGGTAAAGATTGAAAAGTAGGCGTGAGGCGTATTTATCGTCACAGGTAAAAGACACTGATAAAAGAAAGTCACAGTCAGTCACAGCGACAAAATACCTCCGGGAGCAGCGACACTGTGACTTGCGCGCGAATCTATGAGAGCGTGCTAAAGTAATAGGTGCATCCTTTTCTCACGAAGGCGTCTGTAGCGTGCCAGAGAGGGACAAACCTAGTATTTTTTTCACAGGATCTGTGACAGCGACATGTTTTGCCAGCCGTCAATTCAAAAGTAATAGGTGCATACTGTTCTCACGAAGGCGTCTGTAGCGTGTCAGAGAGGGACAAACCTAGTATTTTTTTCACAGGAGCTGTGACAGCGACATGTTTTGCCAGCCGTCAATTCAAAAGTAATAGGTGCATCCCTTTTCCACATAGGCGTCAGTATCGTTCCAGAGAAAGACACACCTATTATATATCTACGTCCTTTAACCGTGACTTGTGCCGCGAGTAAAAAATACTCGCTAGTATTTATTCACAGGTATTTGTCACAGGTATGGCTGAGTCACAGTCACAGAGTCACCTAGTATCTCGATTTACCTAGTACGACCCACCTCTATTGAAAAGTCATCAATGTTCCATGTTCCTCAAAACAAAACCTAACAGAGAAAACATAGAGAAAAATAATAAATATGTGAAGTACCTATGTCTTACGATAAGACCTACTTACAAGATCTCTCTCTATGGCTGATGATACTTGTGAAGTGACAGACTTAGCGTTTGACTAATGTACCTTTCAGATCTCTATTAATATTATATTTCCATTTACTTAATTATACCTATTTAAAACTACCTCAGTGCACGTTTCTTTATATGGTAGCAGAGACGAAAAATTACGAGAAATATGTAAAACCCATTAGCGATTGAAAATGTCGAGTTCGAGAATCGACCCTCTTACGAGAGAAAATTACGATACTTGGGTGATACAGGCTGAGGCTATTTTAATTAAGCAAAAACTATGGAAATATATCGAGGCTCCCCCGAACGCTGATACTGCGGCTGACAAAGAAGGAGACAGACAGGCAAGGTCTGAACTTATATTAATAATCGCTCCTTCTGAGCTCAAACAAATTAAAAACTGCACTACTGCAAAGGCACTATGGGATAAGCTGAAAGAAACATACGCCAGTAAGGGACCTGCACGAAAGGCGTCTCTACTTAAGCAGCTCATATTAACTAGACTAGATGGACAAGATGTACGGAGTCACCTAGATAAGTTTATGGACACTGTGGATAAGCTGGCAGACATGGACGTACAAATCAACGAGGATCTGCTAACGATAATGATGCTATACAGTCTATCAGCAGAATACGATAACTTCAGGGTCGCTATTGAGTCACGAGATACTCTTCCAAAGCCAGATGAGCTTAAAATTAAAATTATTGAAGAATCTGAAGCACGACATAGCCAGAACCTTTTGAAAATCGAACCTGAAACCTCATTGCCTGAAGAGGCTTTGTACGCAGCATGTAAGATATGCAAACAAAGAGGTAACATCTTTAAACGCAAAAATCATAAGGTATGCACAGACTGCTGGAGGAAGAACAAAGACAAGCCTAGCAACAGTAAAAAGTACTAGGAAAGCATCCATCAACCCCGAAACTGAACTCACATTACAGAACTTAAATGATATTATTGTTCAGCGACTACAAGAGAACAATAAGTCAATTATCCATGACATACAGGCAACAATCCAGGTGGAAATAAACAAGGCGATATCTAAATTGAAGGAGGATATAATGCAAGACACGAATAGTTTATACAAGGAAAATGATTTAAGAAAAATAGACATACAAAGAATAAATGATAAAATAGCATTGTTAACGAAGGAGAATGACTTGATGAAAAATGAACTGAATGAACTAAAGACCAAAGAGAAAAAAGTATATATTTCTGAAAAATACTATCCCCCTGAAAGCAACTGTAAAAAAATCGTTTTGTATGGATTAGAAGAATGCTACAATGAACCTGACTATATTCTGCATAATAGGATAATAAACATATTTAGAGAGATGCTACACGTAGATTTAATGGGATATATAGAGGACACCTACAGAATCGGAAGACATACAAATAACCGACCTCTAGTTATTGAATTAATAAGTAAGCGGATGATTAAGTATCTAATAGAAAATGGCACCTACTTGCAAGGAACTGGGCTATCTATTTCAAGATTTTTAGATGAACAGGAAAGAAAAGAAAGACGGAACATGCGAGAAAAAATGATAGAAGCACGAAAACAAGGACTTTACGCTGTAATTAGAGATAATCATTTGTTTATTCAGGGAAAACCATTTAACTTAAAGAGTGAAATATCTGAACACACACAAACAGTTAATAATGATAAGAAAATATCCGATAAAAACGTACAACAGATTAACCCTTTCACAATAAATTATAAAGACTCAGGAAATAATTCCTTTCGAAGTAATTATTCCTTTCGAGGCTCAGAATCGTTTAGAAGACAATATTAATTCCAGTTTTAAAATTCTATTCCAAAATATGCAAAGTTTGAATAATAAACAACATTTACTGGAAGCGTTTGTGGTCGATAATCCGATATATCAAGCTATCTGCATCACGGAATCCTGGATGACAGAAGAAAAGCTATGCATGCTTCAACTCAGCGGCTACCAGATTGCATCATCATACTGTCGGCGAACTCGGGGGGGAGGCGGAGTGTGCATCGCGGTACAGAACCACATTGATTACATTGATAGATGTGACATAACGAGCTTGTCTATTGAATACGTTTTGGAAGTTTGTGCGATTGAAATACCTAAGCAAAACATTTTGTTAATTACCCTATATTGGAATAGAAGAGAGGAAGAATTATTCTATAAACAACTAGAAATATTACTTAAATACATAAACAAAAAATATTCTAAGTATAAAATTATTTTGGGTGGCGATTTTAATATAAATGTTCTGCAAAACAGCTCAAAAACTAATCAATTCTTAGATACAATGTCCGAATATAAACTAACTCAACAAATAAACAAACCAACTCGCATAGCTCAAAACACTTCTAGTTTATTGGATCTGGTTTTCACAAATTTTTCTGATGAAAACTTGTGTACTGATGTGGAGGAATTAGGGTTTTCTGATCATTCAGGAACAACAATAAGTTTGACAATACCTAAAATAAATAAAAAGTCAACTTGGTATACCGAAAAAAGAAGGTATAATGAGACAAACGTAGAAAAATTTAGGACAAAATTAAAATGCATTAATTGGCCTGATATAATTCAACAAAATAAAAACATAAATGAAAACTATAAAATATTTCATGACACACTAATAACAATACTAAATGAATGCATACCTAAATGTAAAATTAAAATTAGTAGTAAAACAAAAAAACACTGGCTCACTGTAGGTATTAAACATTCGTGCCAAAACAAAAGACTATTAAAAATATTTACAATAAAATCTGACAATTCCACTTTGACAAAATACTATAAAAAATATGAAAAATTATTAAAAATCATAGTAAATACGTCAAAAAAACTGCAATATAAAAAGATAATAAATAAATCGAATAATAAAGTTAAGGCTATGTGGAATATTATAAATGAGCGAACAAACAAAAAACCTATAAAAGAAAAATTTAATCTAAAACTTATCATAAATGGGAATATTATTATAGAACCAAAAGAAATCGCAGATACTTTCAATTTGTTTTTTGCATCTATTGGGGAAAGCCCGGTTTCCGCCCCCCCATCTCTGCACGGTTTGGGTGGCAACAGGCCCCCGCGAGGCCTGCCGGTTCGAAATCCTACCGAAAACAGTATGTTCCTAGCCCCAGTAACGCTCCAAGAAACCCATAGATTATTAAAGAACCTTAAGAATAAATACAGCTACGGTATTGACGAAATTCCACCGACATTGCTTAAACATTAACCATTATTCATTTATTCATTTATTGTGCTCACATATAATACAGACTATATATTAAACAGTAGCTTGTCTTAAGGATCAATATATGTGCCCTGCAAGGGCGCTGCACATTTTAGTACATTTTAGTACATTTTGAGTGGTTTCTAAAATAAAAGTTATGTTGTTACATGTCAATAATCCTATTCCTATTTATTTCTAATTGTATTATTTACGTCAAATCTAATTACTATTGTTATTATTATTATTATTATCATTATCATTAAATTAATAATAGTCAGGAGCGTACAACATTTAAAAAGATTATTATTAATATATACTATCTACACTTCACATCCTATTCCTTCATGCGCAGGATCACACCCCACATTATAGCACCTAGTACCTATCATACCTATCCATATACCACAAGTTTAAATATATCTACGTATTAACTATCAAATAAATTATCAAATAAATTATCCGAATTAAGTACATCTATGCGTCTATTTTATCATTTTTAAACTCTTGTACAGAGTAATACGTTTTATTTACTAGGAATAACTTTAACTTGTTAGAAAATATATGATTGTTATTCGCTAACTTTATTGATTCCGGGAGCTTATTATAAATTATTATAAGTCTATGGTAAGGACTATTCCCCACAGCCTTCAATGTAGTTACAGGTAATACTAGCTTATCTTTATTTCGTCGGTTATATTGCGGGTTGATTTCTATATTAGATTTGAAAAGGTTTCTATATTTTCGGACAAACAGGGCCATTTGTAAGATATATATACATGGCAGGGTAAGGATATTTCTTTTCATAAAATGTGGCTTACAACTTTCCCGCTGCTGGATGTTTACTAGAATTCTGAGACACTTTTTTTGCAGAATGAACAAGTCATTGAAATCTGTACTTTCACCCCACAAAATGATACCATAGTTGAGCCAGGCATACGCGTAAGCATAGTAGGCTGAGAGGGCAGTTTCGTAATTTGTGTTGTTTTTTAATACTCCCAAAGCATATATAAACCTGCTTAATTTAGATTTAATACTCTCTATATGGTTTTTCCAATGTAAATGTGTATCAAGTGTTAGGCCCAAAAGTTTGAACTCGTTGTTTTCGCTAATCTTATTTATATGGCTAAATGATTTAAGGTCAATGGGGGTTCGCTGATATGTTCTGAATTGTACTATTTTAGTTTTCGTAAAATTTATTTCAAGATTATGGTCATTGAGCCATATTTTCGTGCTATTTAAAGTTTGTTCTATCGCAGCGAAGTCAACATTTTGAGGTGTTTTAAATAAGAGAGATATATCGTCTGCAAATAGTACACACGTTGACTTAATAGATTTCGGCAAATCGTTTATATACAGCAAAAACAGGGTACATCCTAGCACACTACCTTGAGGGATTGAGCTATTTATTTCTAACGTATTTGATTTTGCTTTGACAATTTCATTTTTACTTTCATCATAGTAATCCAACTCGATGAGCTGTTTCCTGTCTTGCAAGTACGACTTAAACCATGAGAATGCTATTCCTCTAATACCTGAACCGTATATTTTGTTCAGTAATATTTTATGTGAAACCCTATCATATGCCTTGGTCATGTCTAGGAATAGACCAAGGGCATATTTCCTATCATTAATGCAACTGTAGATCTCTTGGACGTAGTTATATACCGCGAGTGTCGTGGAGCATTTTTGACGGAACCCGTATTGGTTACGATCTAAGATATTAAATTTCTCTAGGAACTTGTACACCCGGTTCGCCATTGCTTTTTCGAATATTTTTGATATGGCAGGCAAAAGTGCAATAGGTCTATAATTACTTGGGTTATCTAGGTTATTAGCTTTTTTAGCGATCGGTCTAATATTAGCAATTTTGAGCTTATTTGGAAAACATCCCTCATTGAAGGATTTAATCAGCAATTCTGTGATAATAGGTGTGAGTTCGATTACACATTTCTTTATTAAAATTGGCGGGATACCATCTACGCCAAAACTTCGCTTGCTATTCATATTACGTATGATGCAATAAACCTCGCGCTCTGTAACCGGTTCTAGGTACAGCGAGTTTATGGAGGGCTCGTGTACTGAGCGGGCGCACACAGGCACATCGGAACAGCTGTTGTTTACCGTACCTACAGAGGCGAAGTATTTATTAAATTCATTAGCTACCTGATGCGGAGAATTAAATGTAGTGTTGTTTATTTTTAGGCAGATGTTTTTTTGTTTACTTAGATCAGTTTTAGGTTTTGTTATCGTATTTATTATGGACCACATGGCCTTTGTTTTGTTATTAGATAATTTCATTTTATTTATAAAGTTTAATTTTTTGGATTGTTTTATGCATTTTTTCAAAATTTTACTATACGTTTTGTAGTATTTTTTAAAAATATCACATTTTAGCTGGTCAGAAATGATTTTATTTAATCTTTTATTTTTACATGATTTTTTTAATGAATTTGTTAGGTAGGGTTTTGTTTTATTTTGTACAATTTTTAAACGTTTTAGGGGTATGTTTTTATTTAATACGATCTGCAAGGTGTCATGGAATTTATCATACATATTATTTACATCAGAGTTAAAATTTATTTGATCTAACCAATTTATTTTACTTAGGGCCAATTTAAATTTATTTATGTTGCAGCAATTAAATATTCTTTTTGTCACAAGTACTGTATTTTTACTTTTTTTGAATTTATTCAGTTTCTGTCTATAGATTATAGCATTATGATCAGAGATGCCGTTATTTTCGACCTCTAAACTATATTGTTTATTGTTTGTGAATAATAAGTCAATGCATGTTGCCGTTAAGTTTGTTACTCTAGTTGGTACATTTACTATTTGGTGCAAATTATATTCCGACATTAAATTAACCAATTTTTGATATTCTTTTGAGTTGCCTAGGCCATTAATATTAAAATCACCCGTTATAATTATAGTTTTACTTTTTAGTTTGGATTTTATTTGTAATAGTAGTTTATTCATCATGCAAAAAAATGTCTCAATATTTCTCTCTGATCTATATATATTTATTAAAATAGTGTTCTGCGATTTTACCTCTATTGCACTACATTCTACTATATACTCGATGGATAGTTTACGTAGGTCCGGTAGGTCCACACAATCGAGTCCTCTTCTTGTAAGTATGGCGACACCCCCACCTCGGTGGTCACGTCGACAGAAGACCGAGGTGAACTCATAGTTATTAATACTAATAAGATGTTTATGGTGCTCTTGAATCCATGTTTCCGATAAGCATACGATGTTAGATGGGTTATCTTCAAGAAGACTTTCTAGTAAATGAATTTTATTTTTAATACTCTGTACATTTTGAATTAATATTTCAAATCCGAAATGTCTGGTCTTTGGGTTGGTTACTATTAATCAAATTATTTTTGCTTCCTTTTTTAGGGGTGATATCAGACATAGTCTGCGTCATGCTGGAACGATAACTAGATTGACTTTTTAGTACATTCTTTTGGCCCTCAATGTGGACATTATGTCTGGTTTGGTTTAATTGTGCTCTTTGTTGTTTTCTATCCTGTAGGGCCTGGCTATCCAGATATTCGGTTACAAATAGGCCAGTAGTTTTAAACTGCCGTGAGTTACTTAAAATGTGCCTCGTCATTTTCTTAGTCACCAGTTCAACTTGGACTGGCCGGCGGGGCCCTCGCCTGCCAATCCTTGATACGTCTTCAATGTAACCGGAAAGATTGACTCCCAAGATATCCATAAAAGCATACTCTATTCTCCTCTCAAGGTCGTATTCAGTTTCACCAAAATGTTCATGCAATCCGAAAATTACTATCTTTTTTGTATTTTCGGTTGTTTCTATTTTCTTCGAATAATCTGGTGTATTTTTTAACTCAAGTATCTCTTTTTTTAGTTTGCTATTTTCGGTTTCTAGTTTCTCTATTCTGTCATTGACTTTACATAAATCCTGCGTCAAATTTGTCTGATTTAATTGTATCATTTCAGTGTTTTGTATCATTTCTGTTTTAAATTTTACAATAGCCCGGTTTATTTCAGTTTGTACTGTATTCTGAATTTCCATTAGGATGCTCTGCTTGTTTCTTTCTAGTTTTTCTTCCAATTTAGCGTCTAATAAACGGCTAAATTGGGCAAGTGTAATACAATCTGTGGTCGAAGTGTGTTGACTTATCTGCTCCCGCGAGCCCTGGGGTGTTTCTCCTATTATGCTCTGGTCCTCGAATATTTGGTCATCTATTGACATAGTCGTGTCATCATGCGGCGATGACGGCAGCTTTCGCACAGGTGTATCATCGTTTCTTAAGCGCCGCGTATTCTCACATTTAGGGCATTTCCAAGAGTTCATGAAAAAGATTTTCTTTTCCGCATAGTAGGCTGTACCTATGTTTAGACATCTATAGTGGAATCCGTCTTTACATAGTTGGCATCGTAATAATTCTCCGCGCAAGATTTGTTGGTGGCAAGCCTCGCAATCCATTATGCTCCCGCGGTTGCGCTGGCAGGCAGATATACGCACTATGAGAACGTAATAGCGTCGATAGTCGCAACACACGGTCGCTCGCTGACCGGCTGTGATGACGCGAGGTAGGCACACACGGAACGCGATGCTCGTTAAGAATATAATTTCGAATTGCTTTTGCTCATATCTTGTAATCCACTTATTGAAATCAGCTGAGAGTTACACTATTCAATACTGCATTGATTTCTTAACACTTTAGATATTGACACTCATGAATCACTGAGCTTTTTACCACTATTACTGAATTAAATTTGTCGGCAATACGGGCAGATAGCCGCCTTGCACGCGAGCTGCGCACACACTACCCATTATTAGTTTTTCTATTTAAGCCCTTGCAGGTTGTTTGGGGTTTTTGGAGTAAAATAGATATACCATCAAATAATATGTAAGTAGTATGAATCGATTGCATTCAAGATACAATCGATTCATACTACTTACACTGTGTAAATGAATTAACTCTGCCATTTTGTTTACTAATTAATCAGTCATTCGATGAGGGGGTTTTTCCAGAACTGTTAAAAAAAGCCGTAATAAAACCTATCCATAAAAAAAGCTCTAAAACAGATCCCAGTAACTACCGCCCCATAGCTCTGTTGCCCGCGGCCTCAAAAGTTTTTGAGAAGGCAATGAGTGAACGCGTCTATGGGTTTTGCGAAAAATACAAAATATTCGATGAATGCCAAAATGGCTTTCGAAAGAATAGATCAACTATTTTAGCAGTCTATAAGTATATGCAGGAAGTGTTAAATATTTTAAATAAAAAGAAACATGCAGTAGGTATTTTATTAGACATGACGAAAGCCTACGATAAAGTTCAATTTCATATTCTTTTAAACAAATTGTTTGGTGTAGGTATTCGCGGTCTAGCCCATAAATGGTTTGCCTCGTACTTAAAAGACAGGGAACAGTTTGTTGAGGTGGAATATTTTGATTACCGCACCAAAACAATACAAAACTTTCGGTCGGAAGGCAGAACAATAAACTCCTCGATACCCCAAGGAAGCGTCGTCGGATGTCTTTTATTTTTGATTTACATCAACGACCTTCCCAAAGTCATGGAGGAGGAATCGTGTGTACTGTTCGCTGATGACATATCCTTGCTCACTTCATGTCAAAATAGTAATAATTTGAACGAAAAACTTACCTCCATTCTTGATAAAACCATTACATGGATGCATGAACACAATCTTGAAATAAACTTCACTAAAACTAAACTATTAAACTTTCACCCATATCAAAAAGCACCACTAAATTTTAATTTCATTTATCATGGCATTTCTTTGGAAACAGTTAGTGATTTTACTTTGCTTGGTTTAGTGATTGATAAGTGTGTTAATTGGAAATCACACATTAAGAAAATTAAATCAAAACTTTCGTCGTTTGCGTACGCGCTGCGCGAAATCAAGAAATCTACTGATTTAAAAACTGCCCTGGTAATCTATTATTCTTATGCGCATGCATGGCTAAGTTACGGTGTTATTCTATGGGGGAATAGCACCGCTGCGCCTACCCTTTTTACACTCCAAAAGAAACTGATAAGAATACTAGTGAACATCGACCAGAGAGACAGTTGTAAACCTTATTTTAAAAAACATAAAATCCTAACGCTGACTGGTATATATATTTTAGAAATTTGTAAATTTGTACGTAATTACCCAAACCTATATACAAAGCGAGAAAATCTCCCCAGACACGTAAACCGTTCAGTTCGCCACGGAAACCGATTGGTCTTGCCTACATCCCGGCTCAAACTGCACGCTTCCGGTACACTTGTTATGTCTATCAATATATATAACACTAGTATTTTGCTCCGTGCGCGGGCCGCGTGCGGCCCGCGAGGACGTTTTCGTGGCTGTTGTATTTATAAAAATGTTATACTTTAGTTTAAACTTGTAATTTTGCAAGTATTAGTACAAAACAGCGGTATTTTTCAAAGAAAATGATAATGCGCTTGACTTTGCATGGCGGCCATCTTGAAAAATGCTGTCAGTCAAGTAAAAGGTCAAAATTTGAAATCAGCATCCTTTAAAACCCCCAAATATAAAATATCAGCCGAATCCGAGTTACTATAAAATCGGGCGCCATTTTGAATCCGCCATCTTTGAATTATTTTAAGACTGTAAGAAAGCCTTCGTTGTTCTCTGTAACATGAGTCCAAACACGCTATGCTTGCCTCTATTAGTTTCGATAGTGTGCGCCTTTTAATTTTGCATGGCGGCCATTTTGTTATGTTTCTTCAAAGAGTGTCTATTTTATTCCAGGTTCCCGAAAATATTCAGTTGTTAGGTAAAAAAAGGTTAGTGGTGTTGAAGTTAGGTTAGATTAGCTAAAGCCAATTAAAAAACGTCGCATTAGTAAAACATTGTAAACGTAGCAATGGGTAGTTTGATCGTCGTCGCGATAGGTAGTTTGAAGCTCCTCCTCGCTTCACTCGTCATCGCAATAGGTAGTTTGTAGCTCCTCCTCGCTTCGCTCGTCGTCGCGATAGGTAGTTTGAAGCTCCTCCTCGCTACGCTCGTCGTCGCGGTAGGTAGTTTGAAGCTCCTCCTCGCTTCGCTCGTCGTCGCGGTAGGTAGTTTGAAGCTCCTCCTCGCTTCGCTCGTCGTCGCGGTAGGTAGTTTGAAGCTCCTCCTCGCTTCGCTCGTCGTCGCGGTAGGTAGTTTGAAGCTCCTCCTCGCTTCGCTCGTCGTCGCGGTAGGTAGTTTGAAGCTCCTCCTCGCTTCGCTCGTCGTCGCAATAGGTAGTTCGAAGCTCCTCCTCGCTTCGCTCGTCGTCGCATTGGTGGTTTTGAAAATATGTATGGCAGCCATTTTGAAAAACGGTGGATGTCTAAAAGAAGCTAAAGCATGTTAATCAGTATCCTTGGGGACACTCAGATATCAATTTTCATACGGATTGGAGATCCATAAAAAAGTTCGGTAAAATGAATGAAATTTTTCAAAATGGCGGAATCAAAATTTTTTCCCCATATTCTTGCTAAGTATCTAGGGGGAGTCTTAGATATCGATTTTCATCCGGATCAGATAACTTTTTCTATAAGTCGATACGTCTCCATCCGCCATCTTGAAAAAATCAATTTCATTTGTGTTCTGTTTTGTTCCTTTATACATCTTTACTCGATCCCCAGAAACAACTTTTCTATTACATTCATATTGGAGGCGTAAAAAAGGAAAGTTCATATTTCGTTAAAATCACCTTTGTATGGCAACCCTATTGAAAAATGGCGCATGTCAAAATTTGATTTTAGAATGTTGATCAGCATCCTTGGGGACCGTCAGATATCGATTTTGATCCGGATCGGAGAATTTTTTTTTTCCGCCATGACTAAATTTCCGCCATTTTGAAAAAAAAAAAATTTGTGGTCTTTTCCCTTTGGGCCTCCAAACAATATTAGTTCGAGCTCTTTATACTAAAGTATCATGGTTTCGACGTCATTTCCGGTTTAAATTTGTATGGCGGATTTTTTTTTCCGCCATTTTGGATTTTTTTTATTTTCTCTAAAATCGTCCCAGGGTTTGCTATGACATTCCTGAGAACGCATATGACCCATCTCACACCGTTTAGCCAGGCAGTTGATGGTCACGATGATGGAAGGTCGGAAGACCAGTTCATGAAATATTTTGAATTTCGATTGTCCACTTTCATACAAATTTAAAAAAAAAAGTTCAAAATTTCCCATAGGTTTCGAGAAACAATGAGCCAAAAATGAAAAAAAAAATTTGTATGGCAGCCATCTTTAAAAATGGCGGGATCCAAAATATTTTTTCAAATATCGAATTAGGGTCCCCAAAAACCCCCCGATGCAAAAAATCAGCCGGATCGGACCAACTTTCAAAATGGCCGCTATCTTGGATTTTCATGACGACCATCTAAAATCCATCGAAAGCCCCCATGCCATGGTGCTCTATAACATTTTAGTCGAGCACCCCCCACCTACCTTTTACCGTTTACGATTTATAAGCGTTTAAATTTTTCATGCTTATTATTTTTGTTCATTTCTCTACCACTGTAGTTCGGGTATAAAACGCTTGCGTGTTTTAGAGTCGTACAACGCCATCTAGTTTCTTTTCTTATAAGCTTCAGTTAAAAAATGATAGGTGCATTACAACTTTATATAAAAACCACGTTTTTGTATGAAAGGTACTAATTTTTATGACTGCTTTAGAATACATTTTTTCGTTCCATTAGTTTATTTTTATCTGTTACCGTTTCTGAGATCCCTTGGGGTTCTCCAACTTGGAGACGACTTAGCAATGAAGTTAATTTAATGTTTTTGTTTTTTTCCATTACGCACACCAAAAAAAGAACAATTTGAAAAACAATTATTTTTATCAAAATGAAACGATTTACGGATAATCGATTTTTTTCGTCCAATAAAATTTATTAATTTAATATTAAAAATCGGTTTGCCCTCCCTTAGGTCACATTTAGCGAATAATAGTCTGTAGGTCACATCCCTACCTCAACTCAACTTGTACCCTGTATTCCGATTCACGCTGTAATCGCTATAATCGCTCACAACGCTCACGTTGATAATTCGTTCTGATTCAGATATTACGCTCACGACTTTGTGCGCTGTCAATGACCCGAAACTACCAATCACAGTCGTTGATATCGCAAGATGGTGTCGGTCATGACGTTTGTCAAAGGATATCGTTGTCGCACTCACGGCCATTCAATACGCGTATTTAGCGTGATTATATCGATATTATTACAGCATGAAACGGAATACGGCCTTAATAAGAAGTTTGATATTATCGATTACAGCGTGAATCGGAACACGGGGCAAGAATTGTCATTAAAAGCGTTACATACCACAGAGTACATTGGTAAATACTGAAAGTTACATACTCTTTGGTCATTAAAATAAAAAAAAGTTACTTTACAAATACAAAATAAAATAAATAGAAAAATGCGAGCTAAGCTCTCTCCCTTACTCATGAGGTTTGTGTTATAGTAGTAGTAGTATTATTCATTTTAGGACCTACCAATAAGTTATGAATAGGCATGTCACCAGTCAGATGTCCACAGCTGAACATAGGCATTCCCATTAGAAAGGAGGATTTGATTATAATAAAAACACAGAAGAAAAGGAAGAGGAAAATAAATAAATGTGTGGACATTACACACAGCACCATCTAACCCAGAATTAAGCATAGCTTGTACTATGGGAACCAGATAACTGATATACTCAGATAAACTAACAGTATATAATACCCAGACAGAGGACAAATACCTATTTTCATCACACAAATGTTGGTACCAGGTGGGAATCCAACCCACAGTTTCCTAACTATTCCACTGCAACTCTAGATCCAAAGTAGCATTATTTAAAAAACATTACCAACTTGCAACCCTGCATATTATTCCCAAATACCACCTCAGGGCAATTTACGGGCAACTGGGAATATACCGGTTACATACATAAAGTGTGATTCAAACTCAATGTCCGCTTTGAAGTCGGTGAGAAGTATGAGTGGAGCATGTGGATGGCTTGGAATGCACTTCATAGCCGCCATTGAGTTTGTACCACACTACCAAGAGATAGAAATATATGTATCTGTTACCTGGACTTAACACAATTACCTTACCTATACCACAGAATAAATATATAGTACTTCTATACCAAGACCCAAAAAAAAACACTTTGATACATTGATAAGATAGTTTATATAACAATAGAAAAGAGAAACTGTCTTTATATGACATAAGTAGCACCTCATTATATAATTTTATACACCTACATAACTATTATTATTATATTGAATTGTTTCATTTTGATTTTGCATGCTTTCTTTGAATAAAAACCAATTTGTATCATCATCAACAACATGAAGACAACCAGGCCTCCCCCAAAGAATGCCGCTTTAAGAGACTGCTTGCTTTCTGCATCCATCGGCTCCCCATGGTTATGGTCACCAGGTTAGCGGCCCACCTTTTTTCCCTTCTGTTGTCAGTTCTACGAGTGATGTGGCTTGCCCATTGCCACTTCAACTTGCTGATTCTAAATAAGATAACATAAATTACACCATTATACATACTACAAATAAATATATACATACTTACTTCATAAAATTGCTTTGTTTACCTCAACTATTGGTGAAAATACCCACCCTAAATCTATATTAAGCTATTATTCACAGTTTCCCCATAAGCTTAGAAGATTAAATAATAAAAACTGTATCTATAGTGTGGTAGTAGCATACCACACAGCCACAGAATTAATATATTATATAGGCTAACAAGAAGGTTTACAGTAATAGGTGACCTAATTATTTACCTGATGCTAAACCAAACTCCTGTTTTTCCTCTGTCATAATTAACATCCATCACTGAGCGCTTGTTTTTTGGATCTTTTATAGGTTGGAACTCTGAAAATGAGACAAGGTAGCATTGAGTTAATAAAAAACAAGGTGGATATTAATACTTTAGGTACTAATAAACAAGCATAGAATTTTAGTGTGTTCTGGGTGAAGAGCATAATTTGTTCCTGGTATTGTTATCATTTTATGCTAATGCTTAGAATAAGTACCTAGTCTATGCATTTCTGCAGTATATTTTGAGTCTGCTTTTACTTGCTTATCTTGTATAGTAGTAAATTTCGTTTATCATAAGACTTACTTGTTGCTATACGTGTCAGAACCCACAGCAAATGACACCCACGGGAACAAATAGGCTGGTTCTATTCTCACATCACAGAATTCCCCCTATTACTTGTCTCACATACATAAATAATGTTGTTTTTATTATTACAAACAAAAATTAAACCGCCGCCATCTCTGTGGCCGCCATATCTATCTAGTCAAATGCACAGAGAACTTTGCTATATACGTCAAATGTCAAAACATGAAACTGAAGTTAGCCGTATGCGGCCATCTTATTTCATACGATTAACGACCTTATTTGAGAGCGGATAAAGTTTCTTACTGGATGACAGGACAGGAATATATGACTTTCTGAGTAAGTATTTTTCGGTTTTTGTATGAAAAATATGATTTTTTGTATAAGAGGTACCTTTTTTTATTGTTTATTTAGAATCGTCCCAAGGTTTACTACATTTTCGTTCAATTAGTTTATCTTTATCTCTTACCGTTTCCGAGATCCCATCTGGAACTTCTTCCTGGTACCACTTTCTGATGCTGACATATTTAATTCTTTGCCTCGGGATTTTTCCGCACAAATCTCTCATAGATTGTAAGGTCGTCCGATGGCTCCTTCTTACGAAAACATTCATGTCAATAAATCATCTGTCACCGTTTTTTAGCTTTATATCAATATACTAGTATTTTGCTCCGTGCGCGGGCCGCGTGCGGCCCGCGAGGACGTTTTCGTGGCTGTTGTATTTATAAAAATGTTATACTTTAGTTTAAACTTGTAATTTTGCAAGTATTAGTACAAAACAGCGGTATTTTTCAAAGAAAATGATAATGCGCTTGACTTTGCATGGCGGCCATCTTGAAAAATGCTGTCAGTCAAGTAAAAGGTCAAAATTTGAAATCAGCATCCTTTAAAACCCCCAAATATAAAATATCAGCCGAATCCGAGTTACTATAAAATCGGGCGCCATTTTGAATCCGCCATCTTTGAATTATTTTAAGACTGTAAGAAAGCCTTCGTTGTTCTCTGTAACATGAGTCCAAACACGCTATGCTTGCCTCTATTAGTTTCGATAGTGTGCGCCTTTTAATTTTGCATGGCGGCCATTTTGTTATGTTTCTTCAAAGAGTGTCTATTTTATTCCAGGTTCCCGAAAATATTCAGTTGTTAGGTAAAAAAAGGTTAGTGGTGTTGAAGTTAGGTTAGATTAGCTAAAGCCAATTAAAAAACGTCGCATTAGTAAAACATTGTAAACGTAGCAATGGGTAGTTTGATCGTCGTCGCGATAGGTAGTTTGAAGCTCCTCCTCGCTTCACTCGTCATCGCAATAGGTAGTTTGTAGCTCCTCCTCGCTTCGCTCGTCGTCGCGATAGGTAGTTTGAAGCTCCTCCTCGCTACGCTCGTCGTCGCGGTAGGTAGTTTGAAGCTCCTCCTCGCTTCGCTCGTCGTCGCGGTAGGTAGTTTGAAGCTCCTCCTCGCTTCGCTCGTCGTCGCGGTAGGTAGTTTGAAGCTCCTCCTCGCTTCGCTCGTCGTCGCGGTAGGTAGTTTGAAGCTCCTCCTCGCTTCGCTCGTCGTCGCGGTAGGTAGTTTGAAGCTCCTCCTCGCTTCGCTCGTCGTCGCAATAGGTAGTTCGAAGCTCCTCCTCGCTTCGCTCGTCGTCGCATTGGTGGTTTTGAAAATATGTATGGCAGCCATTTTGAAAAACGGTGGATGTCTAAAAGAAGCTAAAGCATGTTAATCAGTATCCTTGGGGACACTCAGATATCAATTTTCATACGGATTGGAGATCCATAAAAAAGTTCGGTAAAATGAATGAAATTTTTCAAAATGGCGGAATCAAAATTTTTTCCCCATATTCTTGCTAAGTATCTAGGGGGAGTCTTAGATATCGATTTTCATCCGGATCAGATAACTTTTTCTATAAGTCGATACGTCTCCATCCGCCATCTTGAAAAAATCAATTTCATTTGTGTTCTGTTTTGTTCCTTTATACATCTTTACTCGATCCCCAGAAACAACTTTTCTATTACATTCATATTGGAGGCGTAAAAAAGGAAAGTTCATATTTCGTTAAAATCACCTTTGTATGGCAACCCTATTGAAAAATGGCGCATGTCAAAATTTGATTTTAGAATGTTGATCAGCATCCTTGGGGACCGTCAGATATCGATTTTGATCCGGATCGGAGAATTTTTTTTTTCCGCCATGACTAAATTTCCGCCATTTTGAAAAAAAAAAATTTGTGGTCTTTTCCCTTTTGGCCTCCAAACAATATTAGTTCGAGCTCTTTATACTAAAGTATCATGGTTTCGACGTCATTTCCGGTTTAAATTTGTATGGCGGATTTTTTTTTCCGCCATTTTGGATTTTTTTTATTTTCTCTAAAATCGTCCCAGGGTTTGCTATGACATTCCTGAGAACGCATATGACCCATCTCACACCGTTTAGCCAGGCAGTTGATGGTCACGATGATGGAAGGTCGGAAGACCAGTTCATGAAATATTTTGAATTTCGATTGTCCACTTTCATACAAATTTAAAAAAAAAAGTTCAAAATTTCCCATAGGTTTCGAGAAACAATGAGCCAAAAATGAAAAAAAAAATTTGTATGGCAGCCATCTTTAAAAATGGCGGGATCCAAAATATTTTTTCAAATATCGAATTAGGGTCCCCAAAAACCCCCCGATGCAAAAAATCAGCCGGATCGGACCAACTTTCAAAATGGCCGCTATCTTGGATTTTCATGACGACCATCTAAAATCCATCGAAAGCCCCCATGCCATGGTGCTCTATAACATTTTAGTCGAGCACCCCCCACCTACCTTTTACCGTTTACGATTTATAAGCGTTTAAATTTTTCATGCTTATTATTTTTGTTCATTTCTCTACCACTGTAGTTCGGGTATAAAACGCTTGCGTGTTTTAGAGTCGTACAACGCCATCTAGTTTCTTTTCTTATAAGCTTCAGTTAAAAAATGATAGGTGCATTACAACTTTATATAAAAACCACGTTTTTGTATGAAAGGTACTAATTTTTATGACTGCTTTAGAATACATTTTTTCGTTCCATTAGTTTATTTTTATCTGTTACCGTTTCTGAGATCCCTTGGGGTTCTCCAACTTGGAGACGACTTAGCAATGAAGTTAATTTAATGTTTTTGTTTTTTTCCATTACGCACACCAAAAAAAGAACAATTTGAAAAACAATTATTTTTATCAAAATGAAACGATTTACGGATAATCGATTTTTTTCGTCCAATAAAATTTATTAATTTAATATTAAAAATCGGTTTGCCCTCCCTTAGGTCACATTTAGCGAATAATAGTCTGTAGGTCACATCCCTACCTCAACTCAACTTGTACCCTGTATTCCGATTCACGCTGTAATCGCTATAATCGCTCACAACGCTCACGTTGATAATTCGTTCTGATTCAGATATTACGCTCACGACTTTGTGCGCTGTCAATGACCCGAAACTACCAATCACAGTCGTTGATATCGCAAGATGGTGTCGGTCATGACGTTTGTCAAAGGATATCGTTGTCGCACTCACGGCCATTCAATACGCGTATTTAGCGTGATTATATCGATATTATTACAGCATGAAACGGAATACGGCCTTAATAAGAAGTTTGATATTATCGATTACAGCGTGAATCGGAACACGGGGCAAGAATTGTCATTAAAAGCGTTACATACCACAGAGTACATTGGTAAATACTGAAAGTTACATACTCTTTGGTCATTAAAATAAAAAAAAGTTACTTTACAAATACAAAATAAAATAAATAGAAAAATGGAGTTTTGGCGGGAAAGTGAATAAGTTCACGTCATTGCATTGTATTATTTCTCAAAACTTGTGCTTTTTCCAGTGTTGATGTTTAAAATTGGTGGCGTTTTACGCATTAAGTGCGGAATTACGTGCATGAGTGTGGTCAAGTGTTATAATGTGGTTTTTCGTGTTGCTTCCAAAATTCCATAGAAGCTTCTTGTAAAGTTGCCACCACTTTACTTGAGCATGATTTAGACTGGACTATGACTATGACTAAGATTTGACTACGTAAAATATTCTAAAACTCGATGAAAATATACAATACTTGACACTGGCTTAATACACTATGTTAGGAGCCAACATATAAAAAAAAATGATGTAATGCGTATTACCAATGTACTCTGTGATAAATTCCGTGCTGAATATCTGTTGTGAATCTTGTAAACAACAACACAATAAACAATATTAAGCAATAAATGTACATTTTAATAAAAGGAATCACATAAATAAACACCCAGCAGCAAGATCATGGAAAGCTGTGGTTCATGTGGTGATTTTCTTCACATTTATCTATGCACATATAGGTATAATAATTATAACATTATCTCCATAGAAGAATTCCTTTAAATCACGCCATATTTGTTACACAGGCGAATTCTGTTTATTTGCCATCTCGTCATCTGCTTAGCTTTGTACCTTAATTGCATAGGTCTAGATTCTAAATCTATGTTAATGTGTTAAATATCAACCTAAAACCATTTGAAGTTTGTACGTGGGTAAAGTGTAGCATGTAAAAAAACGAAAGTAATATAAATAAACAGGCAAGTGCAAGTTGAAAAAAATCATGTTTGTTGTATTTGTTGTATTGGCAGCAACAGAAATACACCATCTGTGAAAACTGTGTTTTAACTATCATGGTTCATGAAATACAGCCTGGTGACAGACAAACGAACAGCACAGTCTCAGCTATGTGTCCATTTTACTCTTTGGGAACCTAAAAAGATTTTTGCTTTATCTAAAAATGCATTAGACACTGTAATTTTTTATGATACTAATACAGTGTGGTCTTATCCGGTACAAACGAAAAACAGCCCAAACACTGTCAAAACAATAAATATGTTAGTAGTAATGACTATTAGTATAAAAATTCAGTGAATAAAAGCTATTTTGTAATGTCTGATGGTTGTTGATGCATAATAATGCTTTTATGGAATTAATAGTAAATTTACCTTAAATTATTTTCTTTTGCAGCCCTATTTTTGCTGTAATCAAGAACTTGATCAGATGTATGGATACCAGATATTACAGCAGGCTGCAATGACTGCATGAAACAAATGATTTCAGTTGCAACAGGGTGAACAATTAATTATAGAATCCATTTATTCACAGATGTTCCAAATACAACCTTAGCAAAGTTAATGGTGTTTTATTTACTTTTTTTTCAATGTATGTAGGTAGTTTCAAATGAAGGGAAATAATATTAGTAAATTGCCTGTTAGCTAAAAATACATACATAGATTGTACTTACCTACTGGTCTCATGCAAGGCATATCTTAATTTATGTTTAAACCTGGTACCTAATAGTAATTATTGATCTGGTCAGTACCTACTGCGAGGAGCTGATGGTTCATCATAGTCCATCATCATCATCAACAGTCTGTAGCCGTCCACTGCTGAACATAGGCCTCTCCCAGAAAGTGCCACTTTGAGCAGCTGCTCACCTCCTGCATCCATCGGCTCACCGCGATTTTCACCAGGTCGTCGGTCCACTTAGTGGGGGGTCTGCCTACGCTGTGAATCTTAGATCACACTATTATTATGATTGGTATATTGTGATAGTACTTTCATGGACTCTTGAACATAGTACATCGGTGTTATAAAAATAAATCAAGGGACCAAAGAAACTTTGAGACACCATTTTCTAATTATTATTTTACCACATTAATTCACAAACACTGTTTCAGTCCTTCAGGATATTACATTTACATTCTTCTTAGGATCTTTACCACTATTGGAATCATTTCCTAAGTTCCAGCAGCACAGTTACATGCTTTATGATCACAGGTAGACTGAAAGGGCAGATAGGGTGGTAAAAATCTAGGTTTTGGGCAGTTTTTTTGACTCTTTCCCTTCTTTTGTAACCTGAAAATGATAAAGATAATAATGTTACACAGTTGTATTTGTTATAGGTACTGTACATTTTTGAATTTATTAAACTGAAGGATTACTGTAGTTACTATGCTTTTTATGCTTTCCTGGATTAAATTCCTCTTGTGTAGGGAATGATTCTACAAGCCATATTGGTAACTTTAGTTCTGCACACAGGAAACACCGAGCTAAGCTCTCTCCCTTACTCATGAGGTTTGTGTTATAGTAGTAGTAGTATTATTCATTTTAGGACCTACCAATAAGTTATGAATAGGCATGTCACCAGTCAGATGTCCACAGCTGAACATAGGCATTCCCATTAGAAAGGAGGATTTGATTATAATAAAAACACAGAAGAAAAGGAAGAGGAAAATAAATAAATGTGTGGACATTACACACAGCACCATCTAACCCAGAATTAAGCATAGCTTGTACTATGGGAACCAGATAACTGATATACTCAGATAAACTAACAGTATATAATACCCAGACAGAGGACAAATACCTATTTTCATCACACAAATGTTGGTACCAGGTGGGAATCCAACCCACAGTTTCCTAACTAT
Organism: Ennomos erosarius; assembly: GCA_963580505.1. Taxonomy (NCBI): domain Eukaryota; kingdom Metazoa; phylum Arthropoda; class Insecta; order Lepidoptera; family Geometridae; genus Ennomos; species Ennomos erosarius. Next base: position 15,577,851 of record OY756984.1, on the reverse strand, counting down.
TCCACTGCAACTCTAGATCCAAAGTAGCATTATTTAAAAAACATTACCAACTTGCAACCCTGCATATTATTCCCAAATACCACCTCAGGGCAATTTACGGGCAACTGGGAATATACCGGTTACATACATAAAGTGTGATTCAAACTCAATGTCCGCTTTGAAGTCGGTGAGAAGTATGAGTGGAGCATGTGGATGGCTTGGAATGCACTTCATAGCCGCCATTGAGTTTGTACCACACTACCAAGAGATAGAAATATATGTATCTGTTACCTGGACTTAACACAATTACCTTACCTATACCACAGAATAAATATATAGTACTTCTATACCAAGACCCAAAAAAAAACACTTTGATACATTGATAAGATAGTTTATATAACAATAGAAAAGAGAAACTGTCTTTATATGACATAAGTAGCACCTCATTATATAATTTTATAAACTATTACTAGTATTTTGCTCCGTGCGCGGGCCGCGTGCGGCCCGCGAGGACGTTTTCGTGGCTGTTGTATTTATAAAAGTCTTATACTTTGTGCTAAACTTTAAATTTTGCAAGAATTAGTACAAAACAGGGGTATTTTTCAAAGAAAATGATAATGCGCTTGACTTTGCATGGCGGCCTTCTTGAAAAATGCTGTCAGTCAAGTAAAAGGTCAAAATTTGAAATCAGCATCCTTTAAAACCCCCAAATATAAAATATCAGCCGAATCTGAGTTACTAAAAAATCGGGCGCCATTTTGAATCCGCCATATTTAAATTATTTTAAGACTGTAAGAAAGCCTCCGTTGTTCTCTTTGTCATGAGTCCAAACACGCTATGCTTGCCCCCATAAGTTCCGATAGTGTGCGCCTTTTAATTTTGCATGGCGGCCATTTTGTTTTGTTTCTTCAAAGAGTGTCAATTTTTATCAAGGTTCCCGAAAGTATTCAGTTGTTAGGTAAAAATAGGTTAGTGTTGAAGTTAGGTTATTAGATTATGTAAGTACCGAACTTGATACCTACCGGCTAAGTAGCGTTTAGTCGATGAGTCAAACTTAAAAAAAATACATTTGTACAGTTATGTCATATCAAAATAATTTGTTTAATACATTTCGCTGGCTAAATACACTATGTGTGGAGCCAAAATATAACAAAAATAAAAAAATAAAAAATTGTCAGATAACAAATGACTTTGATAGCACAATATGCCGTTATCAGCTGTCATTTTCTCCGCTCGACATTGGCATTGACACTTGCAGAAAATGCTAAACAGCGTCAAAAATAAAAAGACTCAACTCCACCTTTTTCTAAAACGATTTGATACTCTTTCTTTGCCTATAAGGAAGAGTTGAAGTTAGTAAATTATATACTCTTTAGTTGAAGTCTGCCCTACAGATTAGAGAAAAAAAAAAATAGTTGGCCCAAAGAAAAAAGTACCACAAACTAAGACAGAGCCACAGATTAGAGAAAAACAAATCTACTATACACTCAGATGAACTACCACTATATGATGGAGCAAAGTTTGACTTTTACGAACAAGAGTGTGTAAGGTTCATTGCAACATTCATAGCGACATATACCTTGCCAAGTAAAGAAATTGGGTTAAGTTACTCTGTGGATATAGGATAAAAAAAAGTCTTTGATAAAAGTCATGCTACGTATAAGTAATCTGTGATAAAAGTACAAGACGGGCGCAGACTATTATACGCTAACGCTTGACGGCAGACAGACAGGTAAATAAATATTACAAAGTTTTTGGCGGGAACGCGGAAATGTTCACGTCATTCATTGTATTATTTCTCAAAACTTGTGCTATTTCCAGTGTTTTCAATGTTTAAAATTGGTGGCGTTTTACGCATTAAGTGCTGAATTACGAGCATGAGTGTAGGCAAGTGATATAATGTGGTGGAACGTGATTTTTCGTGTTGCTTCCAAAATGCCATAGAAGCTTCTAGTAAAGTTGCCACCACTTTACTGGAGCATGACTTAGACTGGACTATAACTACCTGACTTAGACTGGACTATGACTATGACTAAGACTTGACTTTACGTGTAATATTCTATTAACATTAAACATGATGAAAAATGACAATACTTGACACTGGCTAAATACACTATGTGTGGAGCCAAAATATAACAAAAAAAAGTGCTGTTAAATGTCAATGCCATTTATAAGTTGTCTTTGTCAGTTTCAGCGCTTTGAATTAGAAAAAAAAAGAATGTTTATTTATAATTTTATATTTTTGTTGTAGAATGAAGATAAAAATCCGTAGGTACCTGCGAGTTGTCCAGACAGATTATTCTGATAGTATTCTTGAGATTATTCCCGTCACTTGTCTTGTCTTACAGTACGTGGTCCATGGTACGTGAGAACACTGGCAAAATTGCGACATTATTCCGTCGCAGAGCTCAAAATCAAGAAGTTTTTCCAACTCAACTTGTAGAATCCTGATTTTTGTTTTGTGGTCTGGAATGGAATATCCAGAAAATAGACAGCAACATTCTCCTCGGCACATTAGAATCGTCTGCGTTCAGCCGATCACCAAGCCAAGTGTGGTGGTTACAAAGACTTCTAGTACATATTTAAACCTCTATGGGTGCTTATGGCAAACCCCTCTATGATAAGCATCCAAGTGGGGTGTTAATGGGATGCCTGTGTTCAGCAGTGGAAACAATGATTAAATCAATCCCATTATGTACCATATGAAACAGACATTTTTAATGAAACTAACATGGATGAAATAAAAAAAGGTTTTAGGTCTCAATCAAAGGTTTCTTATTAGGTCCATGAAAACTAATAAGGAAACAGCGTTATTTTTACAGATTACAATACATCACAATACCTTATTTACAATAAAATATATGAAGTGCTTGTCAAGTGTCAATCTATAGCAAGATTCAATCCATGGTCCACCAGAGTTCACCTGGGTAGACCATGGGTATTTCTTCTTGCCCATGGTGACAATGTGATGCGCACTTACTTTACACCACCTCTTTGTTTGTAGAAAGTTAGTTACTTATATTAAAAAAATATAGTAATATACTTGATTGATATGTATAATATACTGTAAGTATACCCCTGTTTAGTCAATATATGAAAGTTTGTAACAGCTGCTGTACAATTGGGCATAATTTCATGGCAGTTGGGCCACAGTGAAATAGCTACTCAGTGTTTTATCTTAGCCTATTTCTACTACAGAGAGAAACAAAAAACAAAATAACTATTCCTCTGCTACCTTAGCGCAGGCCACACATAAATGGCGTCGGGCGCCGACATGGCACAGACGGCTTCCTATTCCATTCAAAATGCATGGAAATAAAGCTCAGTTTAGGACGCGCGGGCGCCTACATGGAATGTCAACCACATCCAAGCAACGACATACTGTGTGTCCTAAACTTAGCTATATTATCGATAGGCCCGATGGCTCAGCTGGTAGTAGCCCTGCCTTCTGAACCGAGGGCTGTGGGTTCGATTCCTACCAGAGACAAACATTTGTGTGATGAAGTTAGATGTTTGTTCCGTATCTGGGTGTTATATTGTATTCTATATATGTAGTTACAAACAAAAATGTATCTATGTATTATATGAGTTATCTGGTTCCCATAGTACAAGCTATGCTTATACCCTGATTGCGGCAGGTGTAATAAGACTATTAGTTTGGAGCTAGATGGGGCTGTGTGAAATGTCCACACACTTAAAGTAACTATACTTAGTTTATTTATTTAAACAACTTTACCCTGGATTAGTGTGGGTTTGTTAAAAATATCCACTTAGTAGGTACCTATCTATCTTAATGAGAACTCATGATGTTTTTTTCAGTCGGGTTCAGTAATTAGGGTAAATCTGTCAAAATGGACAGCTAATATCTCATGCTATTCGCTCTGACCAGGAATAAGGAAAAGAAAAGACACAATACATTTCTTTTACTTACTTAGATATACCATTCATTTACACTTAGGTACCTATACAGCATATCTAATTAGGTAGATACCTACTTATCCTCTAAATTTAAAAAACGAATTGATCTGGTGATTGTAACAAAACATTATTATTTATTAATATACTTTTTTTAGTGTTATTAATTCAGAAATAGAAAAGGTTATATTGTATAGGTTGTTTGACAGACAGCCATAGAATTTACCTCCCATTTTTTTTATAGTATAACTTGCCATGTCTATGCAGGCAGACAGCGCACAGCTGCCCGTGGGACACATAATGAATTTAATGATTTCAGTTGCAACAGGTGAACAATTAATTATAGAATCCATTTATTCACAGATGTTCCAAATACAACCTTAGCAAAGTTAATGGTATTTTATTTAGTTTTTCAATGTATGTAGGTAGTTTCAAGTGAAGGGAAATAATATTAGTAAATTGCCTGTTAGCTAAAAATACATACATAGATTGTACTTACCTACTGGTCTCATGCAAGGCATATCTAAATTTATGTTTAAACCTGGTACCTAATAGTAATTATTGATCTGGTCAGTACCTACTGCGAGGAGCTGATGGTTCATCATAGTTCATCATAATCCACTGCTGAACATAGGCCTCCCCCAGAGAGTGCCACTTTGAGCGGCTGCTCACCTTCTGCATCCATCGGCTTGCCACAGTTTTCACCAGGTCATCGGTCCACTTAGTGGGTGGTCTGCCTACGCTGTGAATCTTAGATAAATAAATAAATAAAATTGGTTTGTGTCTGATTGATTACCTTTAATTTAATAATGCAATCCAAGTCCAAATTATAATAAAATATTGATACTCTTACATTTGAAATTATTTATCGTCATTCTATGATCTTAATGAAATTAGGTAGGTATATTGTGATAGTACTTTCATGGACTCTTGAACATAGCAAATCGGTGTTATAAAAAAAATCAAGGGACCAAAGAAACTTGGAGACACCATTTTCTAATTATTATTCTACCACATTAATTCACAAACACTGTTTCAGTCCTTCAGGATATTACATTTAGATTCTTCTTATCTTACATTTTTAATAGTTCTTACAGGATCTTTACCACTATTGGAATCATTTCCTAAGTTCCAGCAGCACAGTTACATGCTTATATGGTAAAAATCTAGGTTTTGGGCAGTTTTTTTGACTCTTTCTCTTCTTTTGTAACCTGAAAATGATAAAGATAATAATGTTACAAAATGTATTTGTCATCTAGACAGTCATCTTCCGCCTGACGATAATGTTAGCCATTGTTTCTTTGTGTTTCTTTTTGGTTCCGCTGCCGGTGTTGATCTCAAATCCACTGTCCTAGAAAGAAATGAAAATACCACATTATCTATAAAAATAAAAACAACATCCGTTGCATGGGAGCCCCTTTAATATTTATTTTATTCTGCTTTTAGTATGTATTTATTGTTATAGTGGCAACAGAAACAGAAATACATGTGATCCAAAACCGCTTCTGTCCTGTACTATGGGAAAGAGAAGGGAGAATGTATTAGTTATTATAGGGTTCGCTTTACTGTTTGGGTACTGAACCCTAAAAAGGATGAATACCTGCCTCCATACATCCTTTCCCTAAATGTCTGGACATTTCACACAGTGCAATCAATCTAGCCTCAAGTAACCTATGTAATAGGGCGAATTCTGTGAGCTAAGCATAGTTTGTTTTTTTTTTACCATGGGAAGCAAATAACTGATAGAAATGTAAATACATACACAAATAAAGTACAATATAACACCCAGACACAAATGTTTGTCCTGGGTGGGAATCAAAACCACAATCCATGGATTCTATGGTTACCAACTGAGCTGTCAGTCCAGTATGGGGTTGTAAAACTGAAAAGAAAATAATATATTTTTAACTCTTTCCACTTATAATAGTAATAGGAGGTTTGTTTGTGTCTGATTAGGTTTTATTCTAATATTCCAATCCAAGTCCAAATCCAAATTATAATATTAAAATAACAATACCATCTTATGGTATAAAAGTAAGTACATTCATGGACTCTTGAACATTCAGTCCTTTTAATAGTACTTACAGGATCTATACCACTATTGGAATCACTTCCTAAGTTCCAGCGGCAGAGTTACATGCTTTATTTTCATAGGTAGACTGAAGGAGCAGATAGGGTGATAAAATAAACGTTTTAGGTAGTTTTTTAATCTCTTGTTTCTCACAATATGTTAGTAACTTAAGTAGTTAACCTATGTCTTAGTACCTAGTTAGTGATTTTCAAATAGTAGGTCATTTTTTTATTTAATTGTCAGTCAGTGTTCCTTTGCATAGGTACTGTTCTTTTCTGTTGATAGGTTAGGAATGATGTATTTACCTAGCCATGGCAATCTCATTTAAAACATTTATTTATATATCACCTTATAGTTATCTCAACAATTCGTGAAATATATATAGTCTTCTATATATATAAAACTTACCTACTTCAGAAGATTTACTTTAATGCCGAAGAACTTACCACACAACCGAAATATGATTCACAGTATAATATACAATATTTAGCAAAACAAACTTCTTTAATCTGAGAACAAAGCAAATCGCCCGAAACAAAATAAATGTGTGACCATATGTAAAAACTACAAATTCTGCCCTAACCTTAAAAAGGCATATAAATTCTGCCCAAATCAGCCAGTCGCTTTTTCTGTCAATAATGTAAAAATGGATATACATTTGACAACAATTCACCGTGGGGTCTAGTCTTTTATTTAATTATTTTAAGACTGTAAGAAAGCCTCCGTTGTTCTCTTTAACATGAGCCCAAACACGCTATGCTTGTCTCTATTAGTTCCGATAGTGTGCGCCTTTTAATTTTGCATGGCGGCAATTTTGTTTTATTTCTTCAAAGAGGTAGTTTGAAGCTCCTCCTCGCTTCGCTCGTCGTCGCGGTAGGTAGTTTGAAGCTCCTCCTCGCTTCGCTCGTCGTCGCGGTAGGTAGTTTGAAGCTCCTCCTCGCTTCGCTCGTCGTCGCGGTAAGTAGTTTGAAGCTCCTCCTCGCTTCGCTCGTCGTCGCGGTAAGTAGTTTGAAGCTCCTCCTCGCTTCGCTCGTCGTCGCGGTAGATAGTTTGAAGCTCCTTCTCGCTTCGCTCGTCGTCGCGATAGGTAGTTTGAAGCTCCTCCTCGCTTCGCTCGTCGTCGCGGTAAGTAGTTTGAAGCTCCTCCTCGCTTCGCTCGTCGTCGCAGTATGTAGTTTGAAGCTCCTCCTCGCTTCGCTCGTCGTCGCGGTAAGTAGTTTGAAGCTCCTCCTCGCTTCGCTCGTCGTCGCGGTAGATAGTTTGAAGCTCCTCCTCGCTTCGCTCGTCGTCGCGTTTGGTAGTCACATCAACAGTACAACGTATGGCAACCATTTTGGGAAACGGTGGATGTCAAAATTGACTAAAATATGTTGTAATCGATTTTCATTCGGAGCGAAGAAACTTTTTTTCCAATATAACCTGAAATTTCTATTACTACCACAACATACGTAAGCTCAAAATATCTAATACTGTGTGTAATATCTAATACTAATGTAGTTTCAGCGTAATAAGGAAGATCAGCTGTTTAACGAATGAAATTTTCAAAATGGCGGATTCTACATTTTTTCTCATAATATCTTATGTATGTATGCTCATAACAACACATTTTTAAAACGTATACACTTTTTATTTATCATTACAGTGTAAATTTGAAATCTGCCCAAATGGCAGAAATCTGCCCAAGTGGTCGCACTCCATCCACCATAGACCATAGATCACATTATTATTTACCAGCACCGAACAGAAGTTAGCCGTATGCGGCCATCTTATTTCATACGATTATCGACCTTATTCAAGGGTCTATAGAGTTTCTTACTGGATGACAGGACAGGAATATATGACTTTCTGAGTAAGTATTTTTCGGTTTTTGTATGAAAAATATGTTTTTTTGTATAAGAGGTACCTTTTTTTATTGTTTATTTAGAATCGTCCCAAGGTTTACTACATTTTTGTTCAATTAGTTTATCTTTATCTCTTACCGTTTCCGAGATCCCATCTGGAACTTCTTCCTGGTACCACTTTCTGATGCTGACATATTTAATTTTTGGCCTCGGGATTTTTCCGTACATATCTCTCATAGATTGTAAGGTCGTCCGATGGCTCCTTCTTACGAAAACATTCATGTCAATAAATCATCTGTCACCGTTTTTTAGCTTTATATATCTGTTAAGATATATATATATATATATATATATATATATATATATAATATATAATATATATATATATATATATATATATATACTAGTATTTTGCTCCGTGCGCGGGCCGCGTGCGGCCCGCGAGGACGTTTTCGTGGCTGTTGTATTTATAAAAATGTTATACTTGGTGCTAAACTTTAAATTTTGCAAGAAAAAGTACTAAACAGCGGTATTTTTCAAAGAAAATGATAATGCGCTTGACTTTGCATGGCGGCCATCTTGAAAAATGCTGTCAGTCGAGTAAAAGGTCAAAATTTGAAATCAGCGTCCTTTAAAACTCCCAAATATAAAATATCAGCCGAATCAGAGTTACTTATAAAATCGGGCGCCATTTTGAATCCGCCAACTTTGAATTATGTTAAGACTGTTAGAAAGCCTCCGTTGCGCCTTTTGATTTTGCATGGCGGCCATTTTGTTTTATTTCTCCAAAGAGGTAGTTTGAAGCTCCGCCTCGCTTCGCTCGTCGTCGCGGTAGGTAGTTTGAAGCTCCTCCTCGCTTCGCTCGTCGTCGCGCTAGGTAGTTTGAAGCTCCTCCTCGCTTCGCTCGTCGTCGCGGTAGGTAGTTTGAAGCTCCTCCTCGCTTCGCTCGTCGTCGCGATGGGTAGTTTAAAGCTCCTCCTCGCTTCGCTCGTCGTCGCGGTAGGTAGTTTGAAGCTCCTCCTCGCTTCGCTCGTCGTCGCGATGGGTAGTTTAAAGCTCCTCCTCGCTTCGCTCGTCGTCGCGGTAGGTAGTTTGAAGCTCCTCCTCGCTCCGCTCGTCGTCGCGGTAGGTAGTTTGAAGCTCCTCCTCGCTTCGCTCGTCGTCGCGCTAGGTAGTTTGAAGCTCCTCCTCGCTTCGCTCGTCGTCGCGGTAGGTAGTTTGAAGCTCCTCCTCGCTTCGCTCGTCGTCGCGATGGGTAGTTTAAAGCTCCTCCTCGCTTCGCTCGTCGTCGCGGTAGGTAGTTTGAAGCTCCTCCTCGCTCCGCTCGTCGTCGCGATAGGTAGTTTGAAGCTCCTTCCCGCTTCGCTCGTCTTCGCGTTGGTGGCTTTGCCAGTATGTAGGGCAGCCATTTTGAAAAACGGTGGATGTCTAAAAGAAGACATAGCATGTTAATCAGTATCCTTGGGGACACTCAGATATCAATTTTCATACGGATTGGAGATCCATAAAAAAGTTCAGTTGTATGTATGAATCTTTTCAAAATGGCGGGATCAAAATTTTTTTCCAATATTATTACTGAGTATTTAGGGGGATTCTCAGATATAAATTTTCATCCGGATCGAATCACTTTTTCTCTATGTCGATATGCTTATATCTGCCATCTTGAAATAATCGATGTCATTAATATTTCGTTTTGTCCATTACTACATCTCTACTCGATCCCCAGAAACAGCTTTTCTATAACATTCGTATTAGGAGGGTAATAAAGGAAAGTTTATATTTTGATAAAAGTACCTTTGTATGGAAACCCTATTGAAAAATGGCGCATGTCAAAATTTGATTTTAGAATGTTGATCAACATTCTTGAGGACCCCCAGATATCAATTTTCATTCGGATCGGAGATTTTTTTTTCCGCCATGACCAAAATTTCCTCGATTTTGAAAAAGAAAATTGTGATATCTTCCCTTCCGGCCTCCAAACAATATTAGATCGTTATTTTTGCCGCTTTACCCTTTGGGTACGGAACCCTAAAAAGTACCTTACTTGATACCTACCGGTTAAGTAGCGTTTAGTCGATGAGTCAAAAGTCAAAAGTCTTAAAAAAAATACATTTGTACAATTATTTCATATCAAAATAATTTGTCAGATAACAAATGACTTTGACAGCACAATATGCCGTTATCAGCTGTCATTTTCTCCGCTCGATATTGGCATTGAAACTTGCAGAAAATGCTAAACAGCGTCGAAAACAAAAAGACTCCACTCCACCTTTTTCTAAAACGAAGTGATACTCTTTGCCTTTAACTAAGAGTTGAAGTTAGTAAACTATATACTCTTTACTTAAATTTGGCCTAAAGAAAAAAGTACCACAAACTAAGATAGAGGCACAGATTAGAGAAAATAAATCTACTATACTTACTCTGTGGATAGAGGAGCCACAGACTATTATACGCTAACGCTTGACGGCAGACAGACAGGAAAATAAATATTGCAGTTTTTGCGGGAACGCGGAAAAGTTCACGTCGTTGCATTGTATTATTTCTCAAATCTTGTGCTTTTTCCAGTGTTAGTGTTTAAAATTCGTGGCGTTTTACGCATTAAGCGCTGAATTACGAGCATCAGTGTGGGCAAGTGATGAAACGTGATTTTTCGTGTTGCTTCCAAAATTCCATAGAAGCTTCTAGTAAAGTTGCCACCACTTACCTGACTTAGACTGGACTATGACTAAGACTTGACTATTCAATTAACATGATGAAAAATTACAATACTTGACACTGGCTAAATACACTATGTGTGGAGTCAAAATATAAGAAAAAAAAAAGAGCGGAACCTAGTAGATTTTTTTTTTCTCTAATCTGTGGCGGAACCTTTTTTTTTAAATAAAACGCTTCTGTGTTTGAAAGTAAAGACACCTATTGTCAAAAATGTCAAAATCTTCGAAGTGATTATATTATCCATGGATGAAATAAAAAAAGAAAGGATTGAGTTTTGATTGACATAGAACTGAAGCCCAAAATGGCGGACATATTACATGGCCCTATTCCGATTCACGCTAAAATCGATAATATCGACATTATCGCGCTAAAAACGCGTACCGAATTGCCGTGAGCGCGACAATGAAATCTCTTGCAAACGTCATGACCGACGCCATCTTGCGATATCGCCGTCCGTGATTGGTTGTCCCGAGTCATTAACAGCGGTCAAAGTCATTGAGCGCAATATCTTAATCGGAACGCTGAAAAATCAACGTGAGCGCTGGGAGCGTTATGAGCGATTTTAGCGTGACTCGTAATACGGGGGTGATGTGTCAGATGAAAGTATGGCGACCGGCTGCATATGATGTGAGTGTGTGCGTGCCCCGCTCGTACGTACAAAGCGTTCCGGCTTCCTATGGGTGCTTCAGTTTTGGATCAGACGGAATTCCCTCCTCTTTTTTTATTAGCTCCATGATATTATCTTTGTTTTCTTTCTTGTTTATGTTTGAGTACAATCTTATTTATCATAAGTGCAAGAGATTTAAATACCCAGCAGTGAGATAAGGAAGCTGTGGATGTTTAAGTGATTTAGTAGATAATATAAAACGCAGCATTCACACCTCACCTATGTAGCTGCTATTATGTTTGAATACCTATATTAAAAGTCTTGGTTTGATGTGCTATAATTTTATGTGACAACAAAATATATAGTAGAAAGATGTAAAATAGTCCTGATTCATGGCTAGATCCCTTCAGTCTTGTCATCTGTGTCAAGTATATTAAGACCTATTTTTTTATAGATGAGGAAGACTTCATTTATGCTGTATGTTCATTTCTGTTATGGCCATGACTGTAAAAGTCTGATTGGAGTTTGTAGTGGAGAATTCAGCACCAGGACAAACAATATGATGGTAAAAAATTTACTGACTCAGAAGAACCATGCATTAAAAAGTTGGATACATGTGAAGATTTGATAAAAGTTATATTATACAATAATAAAAGTTGGACTCATACAAACAAACCATTATTACACAGTTATTATCCAATTCCTAAGAGGTTTACTTCAAATACCTATTCAATATTTAGTACCTACCTATAAATAAAAAATTACCCTTTCAGAAATCAGCCATGACCTAATAAAACTTATTCTCATTGAATAGGTCACTTATACACATCAAGTCAACAGATTCTTTTTAACATAGCTAATTATATCCTATATACCTACCAATATTGAAACTATGTGAAGTGTACTTATGTGACTATTTGCAGCCCTCCATTGTTTGCTGTTGCGCCGATGTGAACACAAAAGAGTTTAGCTGCAACAGGATTAACAATTAATAAAATTATTTCTACCACAGAAGAATTCACTTATTCACAGATGTTCCAAATACAACCTTAGCAAAAATGGTATTCTATTTATTAAATGTCAATATAACTCTTATATTTTTTATATTTATTCCTCAAACTACTACAATAATAGAAACTATACTATGTACTAAAAGCTACTGGTTACACTGTTTCTGAAACAAAGTTAGCTCTTATACATTTGGTAGGGGTAAGAGGTAAGACAAGAATACCTTAAATACCTACCTATCTACTGAATTGCATACAATAACAACCATTACCTCGAGAATGAGAAGACAAGAATACTTTTTCGTTAAGTTTACCTACATAGGGTGAGTTTCCACCTGCAAGAAGAATCTAAACACAATATATCAGACTGTAGCTTGCAAGTGTTAATCAATGTAAACTACCTACAGTTAAGACACTACTTGCAAAAGATTCTTGCTGATGTAAACCCCGGCCATAGAATTGAGTTAATAGGTAATTTATTACAATAATTGACATTACTGTGTGTAACACTTTTATATATCCTTTTTTTTAAGAATTGCTTGTAAAGTAGGCACCTATGATGACAAATAAATTGTTATATTTAGCAATTAGAACAAAGAATTTCTTAAAAAAGTGTCACTGTGGTATGGGAAGCAGATAACTGATAGAATAAATAGCTGCAGAACTGATGAATTGGGTAGGTATCATTGATGGTGGGAATAGTTATAGGTACCTACCTATCTATATAAGATATAAAAAAAATCCTCTATTTTTTTCAGTCAGGTTCAGATAATAGTATGAAAAATCCACCGAAATGAATAAAGTTCTAGGTAGCTAGATATATAAATCCTGCCCTAATGATTTTAAATTTGAATAATATAACAGTTGATGATCCACCACCATTACCTTATACTGGGACACAAAAAAAACTCATAGATACATTTCTTTATTTAGGTAAGATACAGTTTACAAAAAAGAGCGACTTATCTTTACATGACGTAGGTAGCACCTCATAATTTTACAGATAGATAAAACACTTTATTGAAACACCACACTTATAAAAAAAATAATCAATATACACACAAGCTTGAAACTGACCCCCGTATTCCAAAACATTTCACCAATAATCCTTCACTTGACTTCAACTCAACTTTGAGGGAAACTAAAGCGGTCTCTTCCAGACTACTTTTTTATACCTATATAACTAAATTGATTTTGTACGCTTTTTCGAATAATAACTGCATTTGTCTCATCATAAGTCTGAAGACGTCCAGGCCTCCCGTGAGAGCGCCACTTTAAGAGGCTGCTTGCTTTCTGCATCCATCAGCTCAACATGTAGCACACACTACACTGAGCTTAGCCATATCTCTCTTTTTTAGGTCCTGAAAATAAATAGAAGTAAGTATTTGTTAGAATGTATGCTTTATGGATTAAATCTTGGGATTGGTTTCTCTTGTGTCATCATCATCATCAGCCTGAAGACGTCCACTGCTTAATATAGGTCTCCCCCAAAGAGCGCCACTTTGAGCGGCTGCTTGCCTCTTGCATCCATCAGCTCCCCACGGTTCGGACCAGGTCGCCGGTCGGTCCACCTAAGTTGATCTCTTTCTTGTGTAATATAATTTGGTGACAACATTGTAATGGCCTTTGAATATTCATATATTATGTAAAATACCATGATACCATTTGCAAGTTTGATGTTTATTTCCAAACAAGTATGTAACTTGTTTATATAAAAAATAATCTTCCCCGTTAGTTTTCATTTGTACAAGCAATATGACCTGCCCGTTGCTATTTCAACCTGCCAATTCTAACCTAAGTACTAAACTGGTCATTTTAGTTCTGCTTGCTGGGCTACTTTTAGCTTACTAAGGTAACCAACAGTTAATAGCTCTAACAAATTTTGACCATTTCCATTGGTTACCTCAACTATTGGTGAAAATACCCACTCTAAATCTCTATTAAGCTATTATCCACAGTTTTCCCATAGGCTTAGAAGATTAAATAATAAAAAATGTATCTATAGTAACTCCGGTTTCTCACAATATGTTAGTTAAAGTAGTACCTATGTCTTAGTTGGTGATTTTCAAATAGTAGGTCATTTAAAAGACTTACGTGTTACATGCTAATGATACCCATGGGAAGAGATGGGCTGGCCTATTCTCACACAACCGGAACCACACACCCAATCTCAATGTTTGTGGTGCTCCTTTTTATTGTCATAAATTCCACATTGATAATGATAGTACTTTCATGGAAGTACATTCCATCGCTTACTAATTTACTAAGCTTTTATTCACAATGCTTCTCCGACAGGCTTAGAGGATTAAATACTAAAAACTGTATGGATAATTTAAATTAATAAAAGAAAAGCACAAATGTAACAAAACAAAACAAATCTGTATTACTATATCTATAAACTACAGATTCTGCCCTAACCTTTTTTTTTTTTTTATATGTTGGCTCCACACATAGTGTATTTAGCCAGTGTCAAGTATTGTATATTTTCATCGAGTTTTAGAATATTTTACGTAGTAAGTCTTAGTCTTAGTCATAGTCCAGTCTAAGTCGGGTCATAGTCCAGTCAAAGTAAAGTGGTTGCAACTTTACAAGAAGCTTCTATGGAATTTTGGAAGCAACACAAAAAACCACATTATATCACTTGACCACACTCATGCTCGTAATTCAGCACTTAATGCGTAAAACGCCACCAATTTTAAACATTAACACTGGAAAAAGCACAAGTTTTGAGAAATAATACAATGCAACGACGTGAACTTTTTCACGTTCCCGCAAAAACTCCTCAATCCTAACCTTAAATATAGGCCACAAATTAGCCTAAATCTGCCAAACTTTTTATGACATGAAGTTTTTCAAGAACAGGTATTTTATTACAATACAATACAATACAATAATACTTTATTGAACACCAATAAACAAGAATGCACACAGATACAAATTTATAAAAGAATGGTAGAACGGCGGCCTTATCGCATTAAGCGATTTCTTCCAGGCTACTTTTGTATGGACAGGAATTAAAACAAAAATTACGGGTGGTGTTGCAACAGTTACAAATTACATCCAAGAACAACAATGAAATAAAAAAGTGCATGATTGCGTAAATATAAAACAAAAATTTATACTCTTACCTACTAAAAATAATACATAACTACAGTTATACATAATACTACATACTAATACCATACACATTATTAATTCAAGATTCAGGAAAAACATCATGACCTAAGATTCAATCAAGGAATTATTATTATGTAATGGTTTCAGCGTAATAACGGTTCAGTTGTATGAATAACATTTATCAAAATGGCGGATCATCATTTTTTCCATAAAATATCTTATTAAGTATTTAGACACATTTTTTAATACGTTTACACTATTTATCATTACAGTGTAAATTTGAAATCTGCCCAAATGGCAGAAATCTGCCCAAGTGGTCGCACTCCATCCACCATAGACCATAGATCACATTATTATTTACCAGCACCGAACAGAAGTTAGCCGTATGCGGCCATCTTGTTTCATACGATTATCGACCTTATTCAAGGGCCTATAGAGTTTCTTACTGGATGACAGGACAGGAATATATGACTTTCTGAGTAAGTATTTTTCGGTTTTTGTATGAAAAATATGTTTTTTTGTATAAGAGGTACCTTTTTTTATTGTTTATTTAGAATCGTCCCAAGGTTTACTACATTTTTGTTCAATTAGTTTATCTTTATCTCTTACCGTTTCCGAGATCCCATCTGGAACTTCTTCCTGGTACCACTTTCTGATGCTGACATATTTAATTTTTGGCCTCGGGATTTTTCCGTACATATCTCTCATAGATTGTAAGGTCGTCCGATGGCTCCTTCTTACGAAAACATTCATGTCAATAAATCATCTGTCACCGTTTTTTAGCTTTATATATCTGTTAAGAATTAAGAATTAAGAATTAAGAACTAGTATTTTGCTCCGTGCGCGGGCCGCGTGCGGCCCGCGAGGACGTTTTCGTGGCTGTTGTATTTATAAAAATGTTATACTTTAGTTTAAACTTGTAATTTTGCAAGTATTAGTACAAAACAGCGGTATTTTTCAAAGAAAATGATAATGCGCTTGACTTTGCATGGCGGCCATCTTGAAAAATGCTGTCAGTCAAGTAAAAGGTCAAAATTTGAAATCAGCATCCTTTAAAACCCCCAAATATAAAATATCAGCCGAATCCGAGTTACTATAAAATCGGGCGCCATTTTGAATCCGCCATCTTTGAATTATTTTAAGACTGTAAGAAAGCCTTCGTTGTTCTCTGTAACATGAGTCCAAACACGCTATGCTTGCCTCTATTAGTTTCGATAGTGTGCGCCTTTTAATTTTGCATGGCGGCCATTTTGTTATGTTTCTTCAAAGAGTGTCTATTTTATTCCAGGTTCCCGAAAATATTCAGTTGTTAGGTAAAAAAAGGTTAGTGGTGTTGAAGTTAGGTTAGATTAGCTAAAGCCAATTAAAAAACGTCGCATTAGTAAAACATTGTAAACGTAGCAATGGGTAGTTTGATCGTCGTCGCGATAGGTAGTTTGAAGCTCCTCCTCGCTTCACTCGTCATCGCAATAGGTAGTTTGTAGCTCCTCCTCGCTTCGCTCGTCGTCGCGATAGGTAGTTTGAAGCTCCTCCTCGCTACGCTCGTCGTCGCGGTAGGTAGTTTGAAGCTCCTCCTCGCTTCGCTCGTCGTCGCGGTAGGTAGTTTGAAGCTCCTCCTCGCTTCGCTCGTCGTCGCGGTAGGTAGTTTGAAGCTCCTCCTCGCTTCGCTCGTCGTCGCGGTAGGTAGTTTGAAGCTCCTCCTCGCTTCGCTCGTCGTCGCGGTAGGTAGTTTGAAGCTCCTCCTCGCTTCGCTCGTCGTCGCAATAGGTAGTTCGAAGCTCCTCCTCGCTTCGCTCGTCGTCGCATTGGTGGTTTTGAAAATATGTATGGCAGCCATTTTGAAAAACGGTGGATGTCTAAAAGAAGCTAAAGCATGTTAATCAGTATCCTTGGGGACACTCAGATATCAATTTTCATACGGATTGGAGATCCATAAAAAAGTTCGGTAAAATGAATGAAATTTTTCAAAATGGCGGAATCAAAATTTTTTCCCCATATTCTTGCTAAGTATCTAGGGGGAGTCTTAGATATCGATTTTCATCCGGATCAGATAACTTTTTCTATAAGTCGATACGTCTCCATCCGCCATCTTGAAAAAATCAATTTCATTTGTGTTCTGTTTTGTTCCTTTATACATCTTTACTCGATCCCCAGAAACAACTTTTCTATTACATTCATATTGGAGGCGTAAAAAAGGAAAGTTCATATTTCGTTAAAATCACCTTTGTATGGCAACCCTATTGAAAAATGGCGCATGTCAAAATTTGATTTTAGAATGTTGATCAGCATCCTTGGGGACCGTCAGATATCGATTTTGATCCGGATCGGAGAATTTTTTTTTTCCGCCATGACTAAATTTCCGCCATTTTGAAAAAAAAAAATTTGTGGTCTTTTCCCTTTTGGCCTCCAAACAATATTAGTTCGAGCTCTTTATACTAAAGTATCATGGTTTCGACGTCATTTCCGGTTTAAATTTGTATGGCGGATTTTTTTTTCCGCCATTTTGGATTTTTTTTATTTTCTCTAAAATCGTCCCAGGGTTTGCTATGACATTCCTGAGAACGCATATGACCCATCTCACACCGTTTAGCCAGGCAGTTGATGGTCACGATGATGGAAGGTCGGAAGACCAGTTCATGAAATATTTTGAATTTCGATTGTCCACTTTCATACAAATTTAAAAAAAAAAGTTCAAAATTTCCCATAGGTTTCGAGAAACAATGAGCCAAAAATGAAAAAAAAAATTTGTATGGCAGCCATCTTTAAAAATGGCGGGATCCAAAATATTTTTTCAAATATCGAATTAGGGTCCCCAAAAACCCCCCGATGCAAAAAATCAGCCGGATCGGACCAACTTTCAAAATGGCCGCTATCTTGGATTTTCATGACGACCATCTAAAATCCATCGAAAGCCCCCATGCCATGGTGCTCTATAACATTTTAGTCGAGCACCCCCCACCTACCTTTTACCGTTTACGATTTATAAGCGTTTAAATTTTTCATGCTTATTATTTTTGTTCATTTCTCTACCACTGTAGTTCGGGTATAAAACGCTTGCGTGTTTTAGAGTCGTACAACGCCATCTAGTTTCTTTTCTTATAAGCTTCAGTTAAAAAATGATAGGTGCATTACAACTTTATATAAAAACCACGTTTTTGTATGAAAGGTACTAATTTTTATGACTGCTTTAGAATACATTTTTTCGTTCCATTAGTTTATTTTTATCTGTTACCGTTTCTGAGATCCCTTGGGGTTCTCCAACTTGGAGACGACTTAGCAATGAAGTTAATTTAATGTTTTTGTTTTTTTCCATTACGCACACCAAAAAAAGAACAATTTGAAAAACAATTATTTTTATCAAAATGAAACGATTTACGGATAATCGATTTTTTTCGTCCAATAAAATTTATTAATTTAATATTAAAAATCGGTTTGCCCTCCCTTAGGTCACATTTAGCGAATAATAGTCTGTAGGTCACATCCCTACCTCAACTCAACTTGTACCCTGTATTCCGATTCACGCTGTAATCGCTATAATCGCTCACAACGCTCACGTTGATAATTCGTTCTGATTCAGATATTACGCTCACGACTTTGTGCGCTGTCAATGACCCGAAACTACCAATCACAGTCGTTGATATCGCAAGATGGTGTCGGTCATGACGTTTGTCAAAGGATATCGTTGTCGCACTCACGGCCATTCAATACGCGTATTTAGCGTGATTATATCGATATTATTACAGCATGAAACGGAATACGGCCTTAATAAGAAGTTTGATATTATCGATTACAGCGTGAATCGGAACACGGGGCAAGAATTGTCATTAAAAGCGTTACATACCACAGAGTACATTGGTAAATACTGAAAGTTACATACTCTTTGGTCATTAAAATAAAAAAAAGTTACTTTACAAATACAAAATAAAATAAATAGAAAAATGGAGTTTTGGCGGGAAAGTGAATAAGTTCACGTCATTGCATTGTATTATTTCTCAAAACTTGTGCTTTTTCCAGTGTTGATGTTTAAAATTGGTGGCGTTTTACGCATTAAGTGCGGAATTACGTGCATGAGTGTGGTCAAGTGTTATAATGTGGTTTTTCGTGTTGCTTCCAAAATTCCATAGAAGCTTCTTGTAAAGTTGCCACCACTTTACTTGAGCATGATTTAGACTGGACTATGACTATGACTAAGATTTGACTACGTAAAATATTCTAAAACTCGATGAAAATATACAATACTTGACACTGGCTTAATACACTATGTTAGGAGCCAACATATAAAAAAAAATGATGTAATGCGTATTACCAATGTACTCTGTGATAAATTCCGTGCTGAATATCTGTTGTGAATCTTGTAAACAACAACACAATAAACAATATTAAGCAATAAATGTACATTTTAATAAAAGGAATCACATAAATAAACACCCAGCAGCAAGATCATGGAAAGCTGTGGTTCATGTGGTGATTTTCTTCACATTTATCTATGCACATATAGGTATAATAATTATAACATTATCTCCATAGAAGAATTCCTTTAAATCACGCCATATTTGTTACACAGGCGAATTCTGTTTATTTGCCATCTCGTCATCTGCTTAGCTTTGTACCTTAATTGCATAGGTCTAGATTCTAAATCTATGTTAATGTGTTAAATATCAACCTAAAACCATTTGAAGTTTGTACGTGGGTAAAGTGTAGCATGTAAAAAAACGAAAGTAATATAAATAAACAGGCAAGTGCAAGTTGAAAAAAATCATGTTTGTTGTATTTGTTGTATTGGCAGCAACAGAAATACACCATCTGTGAAAACTGTGTTTTAACTATCATGGTTCATGAAATACAGCCTGGTGACAGACAAACGAACAGCACAGTCTCAGCTATGTGTCCATTTTACTCTTTGGGAACCTAAAAAGATTTTTGCTTTATCTAAAAATGCATTAGACACTGTAATTTTTTATGATACTAATACAGTGTGGTCTTATCCGGTACAAACGAAAAACAGCCCAAACACTGTCAAAACAATAAATATGTTAGTAGTAATGACTATTAGTATAAAAATTCAGTGAATAAAAGCTATTTTGTAATGTCTGATGGTTGTTGATGCATAATAATGCTTTTATGGAATTAATAGTAAATTTACCTTAAATTATTTTCTTTTGCAGCCCTATTTTTGCTGTAATCAAGAACTTGATCAGATGTATGGATACCAGATATTACAGCAGGCTGCAATGACTGCATGAAACAAATGATTTCAGTTGCAACAGGGTGAACAATTAATTATAGAATCCATTTATTCACAGATGTTCCAAATACAACCTTAGCAAAGTTAATGGTGTTTTATTTACTTTTTTTTCAATGTATGTAGGTAGTTTCAAATGAAGGGAAATAATATTAGTAAATTGCCTGTTAGCTAAAAATACATACATAGATTGTACTTACCTACTGGTCTCATGCAAGGCATATCTTAATTTATGTTTAAACCTGGTACCTAATAGTAATTATTGATCTGGTCAGTACCTACTGCGAGGAGCTGATGGTTCATCATAGTCCATCATCATCATCAACAGTCTGTAGCCGTCCACTGCTGAACATAGGCCTCTCCCAGAAAGTGCCACTTTGAGCAGCTGCTCACCTCCTGCATCCATCGGCTCACCGCGATTTTCACCAGGTCGTCGGTCCACTTAGTGGGGGGTCTGCCTACGCTGTGAATCTTAGATCACACTATTATTATGATTGGTATATTGTGATAGTACTTTCATGGACTCTTGAACATAGTACATCGGTGTTATAAAAATAAATCAAGGGACCAAAGAAACTTTGAGACACCATTTTCTAATTATTATTTTACCACATTAATTCACAAACACTGTTTCAGTCCTTCAGGATATTACATTTACATTCTTCTTAGGATCTTTACCACTATTGGAATCATTTCCTAAGTTCCAGCAGCACAGTTACATGCTTTATGATCACAGGTAGACTGAAAGGGCAGATAGGGTGGTAAAAATCTAGGTTTTGGGCAGTTTTTTTGACTCTTTCCCTTCTTTTGTAACCTGAAAATGATAAAGATAATAATGTTACACAGTTGTATTTGTTATAGGTACTGTACATTTTTGAATTTATTAAACTGAAGGATTACTGTAGTTACTATGCTTTTTATGCTTTCCTGGATTAAATTCCTCTTGTGTAGGGAATGATTCTACAAGCCATATTGGTAACTTTAGTTCTGCACACAGGAAACACCGAGCTAAGCTCTCTCCCTTACTCATGAGGTTTGTGTTATAGTAGTAGTAGTATTATTCATTTTAGGACCTACCAATAAGTTATGAATAGGCATGTCACCAGTCAGATGTCCACAGCTGAACATAGGCATTCCCATTAGAAAGGAGGATTTGATTATAATAAAAACACAGAAGAAAAGGAAGAGGAAAATAAATAAATGTGTGGACATTACACACAGCACCATCTAACCCAGAATTAAGCATAGCTTGTACTATGGGAACCAGATAACTGATATACTCAGATAAACTAACAGTATATAATACCCAGACAGAGGACAAATACCTATTTTCATCACACAAATGTTGGTACCAGGTGGGAATCCAACCCACAGTTTCCTAACTATTCCACTGCAACTCTAGATCCAAAGTAGCATTATTTAAAAAACATTACCAACTTGCAACCCTGCATATTATTCCCAAATACCACCTCAGGGCAATTTACGGGCAACTGGGAATATACCGGTTACATACATAAAGTGTGATTCAAACTCAATGTCCGCTTTGAAGTCGGTGAGAAGTATGAGTGGAGCATGTGGATGGCTTGGAATGCACTTCATAGCCGCCATTGAGTTTGTACCACACTACCAAGAGATAGAAATATATGTATCTGTTACCTGGACTTAACACAATTACCTTACCTATACCACAGAATAAATATATAGTACTTCTATACCAAGACCCAAAAAAAAACACTTTGATACATTGATAAGATAGTTTATATAACAATAGAAAAGAGAAACTGTCTTTATATGACATAAGTAGCACCTCATTATATAATTTTATAAACTATTACTAGTATTTTGCTCCGTGCGCGGGCCGCGTGCGGCCCGCGAGGACGTTTTCGTGGCTGTTGTATTTATAAAAGTCTTATACTTTGTGCTAAACTTTAAATTTTGCAAGAATTAGTACAAAACAGGGGTATTTTTCAAAGAAAATGATAATGCGCTTGACTTTGCATGGCGGCCTTCTTGAAAAATGCTGTCAGTCAAGTAAA
The DNA here is from genome assembly GCA_963580505.1 of Ennomos erosarius. Classification (NCBI taxonomy): domain Eukaryota; kingdom Metazoa; phylum Arthropoda; class Insecta; order Lepidoptera; family Geometridae; genus Ennomos; species Ennomos erosarius. Next base: position 15,555,321 of record OY756984.1, on the reverse strand, counting down.
AGGTCAAAATTTGAAATCAGCATCCTTTAAAACCCCCAAATATAAAATATCAGCCGAATCTGAGTTACTAAAAAATCGGGCGCCATTTTGAATCCGCCATATTTAAATTATTTTAAGACTGTAAGAAAGCCTCCGTTGTTCTCTTTGTCATGAGTCCAAACACGCTATGCTTGCCCCCATAAGTTCCGATAGTGTGCGCCTTTTAATTTTGCATGGCGGCCATTTTGTTTTGTTTCTTCAAAGAGTGTCAATTTTTATCAAGGTTCCCGAAAGTATTCAGTTGTTAGGTAAAAATAGGTTAGTGTTGAAGTTAGGTTATTAGATTATGTAAGTACCGAACTTGATACCTACCGGCTAAGTAGCGTTTAGTCGATGAGTCAAACTTAAAAAAAATACATTTGTACAGTTATGTCATATCAAAATAATTTGTTTAATACATTTCGCTGGCTAAATACACTATGTGTGGAGCCAAAATATAACAAAAATAAAAAAATAAAAAATTGTCAGATAACAAATGACTTTGATAGCACAATATGCCGTTATCAGCTGTCATTTTCTCCGCTCGACATTGGCATTGACACTTGCAGAAAATGCTAAACAGCGTCAAAAATAAAAAGACTCAACTCCACCTTTTTCTAAAACGATTTGATACTCTTTCTTTGCCTATAAGGAAGAGTTGAAGTTAGTAAATTATATACTCTTTAGTTGAAGTCTGCCCTACAGATTAGAGAAAAAAAAAAATAGTTGGCCCAAAGAAAAAAGTACCACAAACTAAGACAGAGCCACAGATTAGAGAAAAACAAATCTACTATACACTCAGATGAACTACCACTATATGATGGAGCAAAGTTTGACTTTTACGAACAAGAGTGTGTAAGGTTCATTGCAACATTCATAGCGACATATACCTTGCCAAGTAAAGAAATTGGGTTAAGTTACTCTGTGGATATAGGATAAAAAAAAGTCTTTGATAAAAGTCATGCTACGTATAAGTAATCTGTGATAAAAGTACAAGACGGGCGCAGACTATTATACGCTAACGCTTGACGGCAGACAGACAGGTAAATAAATATTACAAAGTTTTTGGCGGGAACGCGGAAATGTTCACGTCATTCATTGTATTATTTCTCAAAACTTGTGCTATTTCCAGTGTTTTCAATGTTTAAAATTGGTGGCGTTTTACGCATTAAGTGCTGAATTACGAGCATGAGTGTAGGCAAGTGATATAATGTGGTGGAACGTGATTTTTCGTGTTGCTTCCAAAATGCCATAGAAGCTTCTAGTAAAGTTGCCACCACTTTACTGGAGCATGACTTAGACTGGACTATAACTACCTGACTTAGACTGGACTATGACTATGACTAAGACTTGACTTTACGTGTAATATTCTATTAACATTAAACATGATGAAAAATGACAATACTTGACACTGGCTAAATACACTATGTGTGGAGCCAAAATATAACAAAAAAAAGTGCTGTTAAATGTCAATGCCATTTATAAGTTGTCTTTGTCAGTTTCAGCGCTTTGAATTAGAAAAAAAAAGAATGTTTATTTATAATTTTATATTTTTGTTGTAGAATGAAGATAAAAATCCGTAGGTACCTGCGAGTTGTCCAGACAGATTATTCTGATAGTATTCTTGAGATTATTCCCGTCACTTGTCTTGTCTTACAGTACGTGGTCCATGGTACGTGAGAACACTGGCAAAATTGCGACATTATTCCGTCGCAGAGCTCAAAATCAAGAAGTTTTTCCAACTCAACTTGTAGAATCCTGATTTTTGTTTTGTGGTCTGGAATGGAATATCCAGAAAATAGACAGCAACATTCTCCTCGGCACATTAGAATCGTCTGCGTTCAGCCGATCACCAAGCCAAGTGTGGTGGTTACAAAGACTTCTAGTACATATTTAAACCTCTATGGGTGCTTATGGCAAACCCCTCTATGATAAGCATCCAAGTGGGGTGTTAATGGGATGCCTGTGTTCAGCAGTGGAAACAATGATTAAATCAATCCCATTATGTACCATATGAAACAGACATTTTTAATGAAACTAACATGGATGAAATAAAAAAAGGTTTTAGGTCTCAATCAAAGGTTTCTTATTAGGTCCATGAAAACTAATAAGGAAACAGCGTTATTTTTACAGATTACAATACATCACAATACCTTATTTACAATAAAATATATGAAGTGCTTGTCAAGTGTCAATCTATAGCAAGATTCAATCCATGGTCCACCAGAGTTCACCTGGGTAGACCATGGGTATTTCTTCTTGCCCATGGTGACAATGTGATGCGCACTTACTTTACACCACCTCTTTGTTTGTAGAAAGTTAGTTACTTATATTAAAAAAATATAGTAATATACTTGATTGATATGTATAATATACTGTAAGTATACCCCTGTTTAGTCAATATATGAAAGTTTGTAACAGCTGCTGTACAATTGGGCATAATTTCATGGCAGTTGGGCCACAGTGAAATAGCTACTCAGTGTTTTATCTTAGCCTATTTCTACTACAGAGAGAAACAAAAAACAAAATAACTATTCCTCTGCTACCTTAGCGCAGGCCACACATAAATGGCGTCGGGCGCCGACATGGCACAGACGGCTTCCTATTCCATTCAAAATGCATGGAAATAAAGCTCAGTTTAGGACGCGCGGGCGCCTACATGGAATGTCAACCACATCCAAGCAACGACATACTGTGTGTCCTAAACTTAGCTATATTATCGATAGGCCCGATGGCTCAGCTGGTAGTAGCCCTGCCTTCTGAACCGAGGGCTGTGGGTTCGATTCCTACCAGAGACAAACATTTGTGTGATGAAGTTAGATGTTTGTTCCGTATCTGGGTGTTATATTGTATTCTATATATGTAGTTACAAACAAAAATGTATCTATGTATTATATGAGTTATCTGGTTCCCATAGTACAAGCTATGCTTATACCCTGATTGCGGCAGGTGTAATAAGACTATTAGTTTGGAGCTAGATGGGGCTGTGTGAAATGTCCACACACTTAAAGTAACTATACTTAGTTTATTTATTTAAACAACTTTACCCTGGATTAGTGTGGGTTTGTTAAAAATATCCACTTAGTAGGTACCTATCTATCTTAATGAGAACTCATGATGTTTTTTTCAGTCGGGTTCAGTAATTAGGGTAAATCTGTCAAAATGGACAGCTAATATCTCATGCTATTCGCTCTGACCAGGAATAAGGAAAAGAAAAGACACAATACATTTCTTTTACTTACTTAGATATACCATTCATTTACACTTAGGTACCTATACAGCATATCTAATTAGGTAGATACCTACTTATCCTCTAAATTTAAAAAACGAATTGATCTGGTGATTGTAACAAAACATTATTATTTATTAATATACTTTTTTTAGTGTTATTAATTCAGAAATAGAAAAGGTTATATTGTATAGGTTGTTTGACAGACAGCCATAGAATTTACCTCCCATTTTTTTTATAGTATAACTTGCCATGTCTATGCAGGCAGACAGCGCACAGCTGCCCGTGGGACACATAATGAATTTAATGATTTCAGTTGCAACAGGTGAACAATTAATTATAGAATCCATTTATTCACAGATGTTCCAAATACAACCTTAGCAAAGTTAATGGTATTTTATTTAGTTTTTCAATGTATGTAGGTAGTTTCAAGTGAAGGGAAATAATATTAGTAAATTGCCTGTTAGCTAAAAATACATACATAGATTGTACTTACCTACTGGTCTCATGCAAGGCATATCTAAATTTATGTTTAAACCTGGTACCTAATAGTAATTATTGATCTGGTCAGTACCTACTGCGAGGAGCTGATGGTTCATCATAGTTCATCATAATCCACTGCTGAACATAGGCCTCCCCCAGAGAGTGCCACTTTGAGCGGCTGCTCACCTTCTGCATCCATCGGCTTGCCACAGTTTTCACCAGGTCATCGGTCCACTTAGTGGGTGGTCTGCCTACGCTGTGAATCTTAGATAAATAAATAAATAAAATTGGTTTGTGTCTGATTGATTACCTTTAATTTAATAATGCAATCCAAGTCCAAATTATAATAAAATATTGATACTCTTACATTTGAAATTATTTATCGTCATTCTATGATCTTAATGAAATTAGGTAGGTATATTGTGATAGTACTTTCATGGACTCTTGAACATAGCAAATCGGTGTTATAAAAAAAATCAAGGGACCAAAGAAACTTGGAGACACCATTTTCTAATTATTATTCTACCACATTAATTCACAAACACTGTTTCAGTCCTTCAGGATATTACATTTAGATTCTTCTTATCTTACATTTTTAATAGTTCTTACAGGATCTTTACCACTATTGGAATCATTTCCTAAGTTCCAGCAGCACAGTTACATGCTTATATGGTAAAAATCTAGGTTTTGGGCAGTTTTTTTGACTCTTTCTCTTCTTTTGTAACCTGAAAATGATAAAGATAATAATGTTACAAAATGTATTTGTCATCTAGACAGTCATCTTCCGCCTGACGATAATGTTAGCCATTGTTTCTTTGTGTTTCTTTTTGGTTCCGCTGCCGGTGTTGATCTCAAATCCACTGTCCTAGAAAGAAATGAAAATACCACATTATCTATAAAAATAAAAACAACATCCGTTGCATGGGAGCCCCTTTAATATTTATTTTATTCTGCTTTTAGTATGTATTTATTGTTATAGTGGCAACAGAAACAGAAATACATGTGATCCAAAACCGCTTCTGTCCTGTACTATGGGAAAGAGAAGGGAGAATGTATTAGTTATTATAGGGTTCGCTTTACTGTTTGGGTACTGAACCCTAAAAAGGATGAATACCTGCCTCCATACATCCTTTCCCTAAATGTCTGGACATTTCACACAGTGCAATCAATCTAGCCTCAAGTAACCTATGTAATAGGGCGAATTCTGTGAGCTAAGCATAGTTTGTTTTTTTTTTACCATGGGAAGCAAATAACTGATAGAAATGTAAATACATACACAAATAAAGTACAATATAACACCCAGACACAAATGTTTGTCCTGGGTGGGAATCAAAACCACAATCCATGGATTCTATGGTTACCAACTGAGCTGTCAGTCCAGTATGGGGTTGTAAAACTGAAAAGAAAATAATATATTTTTAACTCTTTCCACTTATAATAGTAATAGGAGGTTTGTTTGTGTCTGATTAGGTTTTATTCTAATATTCCAATCCAAGTCCAAATCCAAATTATAATATTAAAATAACAATACCATCTTATGGTATAAAAGTAAGTACATTCATGGACTCTTGAACATTCAGTCCTTTTAATAGTACTTACAGGATCTATACCACTATTGGAATCACTTCCTAAGTTCCAGCGGCAGAGTTACATGCTTTATTTTCATAGGTAGACTGAAGGAGCAGATAGGGTGATAAAATAAACGTTTTAGGTAGTTTTTTAATCTCTTGTTTCTCACAATATGTTAGTAACTTAAGTAGTTAACCTATGTCTTAGTACCTAGTTAGTGATTTTCAAATAGTAGGTCATTTTTTTATTTAATTGTCAGTCAGTGTTCCTTTGCATAGGTACTGTTCTTTTCTGTTGATAGGTTAGGAATGATGTATTTACCTAGCCATGGCAATCTCATTTAAAACATTTATTTATATATCACCTTATAGTTATCTCAACAATTCGTGAAATATATATAGTCTTCTATATATATAAAACTTACCTACTTCAGAAGATTTACTTTAATGCCGAAGAACTTACCACACAACCGAAATATGATTCACAGTATAATATACAATATTTAGCAAAACAAACTTCTTTAATCTGAGAACAAAGCAAATCGCCCGAAACAAAATAAATGTGTGACCATATGTAAAAACTACAAATTCTGCCCTAACCTTAAAAAGGCATATAAATTCTGCCCAAATCAGCCAGTCGCTTTTTCTGTCAATAATGTAAAAATGGATATACATTTGACAACAATTCACCGTGGGGTCTAGTCTTTTATTTAATTATTTTAAGACTGTAAGAAAGCCTCCGTTGTTCTCTTTAACATGAGCCCAAACACGCTATGCTTGTCTCTATTAGTTCCGATAGTGTGCGCCTTTTAATTTTGCATGGCGGCAATTTTGTTTTATTTCTTCAAAGAGGTAGTTTGAAGCTCCTCCTCGCTTCGCTCGTCGTCGCGGTAGGTAGTTTGAAGCTCCTCCTCGCTTCGCTCGTCGTCGCGGTAGGTAGTTTGAAGCTCCTCCTCGCTTCGCTCGTCGTCGCGGTAAGTAGTTTGAAGCTCCTCCTCGCTTCGCTCGTCGTCGCGGTAAGTAGTTTGAAGCTCCTCCTCGCTTCGCTCGTCGTCGCGGTAGATAGTTTGAAGCTCCTTCTCGCTTCGCTCGTCGTCGCGATAGGTAGTTTGAAGCTCCTCCTCGCTTCGCTCGTCGTCGCGGTAAGTAGTTTGAAGCTCCTCCTCGCTTCGCTCGTCGTCGCAGTATGTAGTTTGAAGCTCCTCCTCGCTTCGCTCGTCGTCGCGGTAAGTAGTTTGAAGCTCCTCCTCGCTTCGCTCGTCGTCGCGGTAGATAGTTTGAAGCTCCTCCTCGCTTCGCTCGTCGTCGCGTTTGGTAGTCACATCAACAGTACAACGTATGGCAACCATTTTGGGAAACGGTGGATGTCAAAATTGACTAAAATATGTTGTAATCGATTTTCATTCGGAGCGAAGAAACTTTTTTTCCAATATAACCTGAAATTTCTATTACTACCACAACATACGTAAGCTCAAAATATCTAATACTGTGTGTAATATCTAATACTAATGTAGTTTCAGCGTAATAAGGAAGATCAGCTGTTTAACGAATGAAATTTTCAAAATGGCGGATTCTACATTTTTTCTCATAATATCTTATGTATGTATGCTCATAACAACACATTTTTAAAACGTATACACTTTTTATTTATCATTACAGTGTAAATTTGAAATCTGCCCAAATGGCAGAAATCTGCCCAAGTGGTCGCACTCCATCCACCATAGACCATAGATCACATTATTATTTACCAGCACCGAACAGAAGTTAGCCGTATGCGGCCATCTTATTTCATACGATTATCGACCTTATTCAAGGGTCTATAGAGTTTCTTACTGGATGACAGGACAGGAATATATGACTTTCTGAGTAAGTATTTTTCGGTTTTTGTATGAAAAATATGTTTTTTTGTATAAGAGGTACCTTTTTTTATTGTTTATTTAGAATCGTCCCAAGGTTTACTACATTTTTGTTCAATTAGTTTATCTTTATCTCTTACCGTTTCCGAGATCCCATCTGGAACTTCTTCCTGGTACCACTTTCTGATGCTGACATATTTAATTTTTGGCCTCGGGATTTTTCCGTACATATCTCTCATAGATTGTAAGGTCGTCCGATGGCTCCTTCTTACGAAAACATTCATGTCAATAAATCATCTGTCACCGTTTTTTAGCTTTATATATCTGTTAAGATTAAGAATTAAGAATTAAGAATTAAGAATTAAGAATTAAGAATAAGAATAAGAATATATATATATATATATATATATATATATATATATATATATATATATATATATATATATATATATATATATATATATATATAACAAGCTTCCAGAAGCAATGAAGAATGAATCCAATAATTTAATTTTCATCAAACAAGTAAAGAACTTTCTAATTGAAAAAAGCTATTATACTGTCGATGAATATTTAAACGATAAAATGTAAGCATAGTATAAATATAATTAATAATAATAAATCTAATTTTTATAATGGATAATCAATGACATAGAACGTAAAAGCAATAAATTATAGGGGGGAAAATAAATATTATTTTGTTATAAAGCAGTAGGAAAATACCAACATGACTGTAAGTAGGTACTTATACATATGCCTACTTACTTTAATATAAATAAATAAATTCGACGTCATCTTAAACATATAGAAGAAAATCATGTATAAATAGTAATGTTGTAATATTTTTAGGTGCATGTTAATGTTGACAAACTAATGTTAATTATCTATCTTCCTCTCTTCTAATGTTGCGTGCCCGACAGGGCCCATGATGAGCTGTTACCACGTAAACGAACATCTTTAAACAACATTGTGGAATGCAAATAAACAATTGAATTGAATTGAATTGAAAGAATTCAAATTCATCCAAAAATCATTTTGCTACGCATTGTCTCCTCACACAAAACAAGACTCTTGTTGACAACAAATGGGTCTTAGACAGCGGCTGCACGTCTCATATGACATATCAACAAAATTTATTTAAGACCATAAAGAGTACATCCAGAAAACTGAACTTCGCGACAGAAGAACATACGGCAGAGATTAAAGGAACAGGTACAGTCTCATTTACAACAAAAAAATGGTGATGGCACTGCACTGACACATCTACGAGACACACTGTACGTACCTAGTCTGGCCATTAATTTGATGTCCGTCGGCAAGATGACAGATGCTGGCTGCTCTGTTCTGTTTACCAAAGATAAAGCGACGGTCAACAATCCAAAAGCTGGAATAACTCTCACGGCACATAAGCACGAAGATGGTCTTTACTATATCAAACCTAAACACGAGCGTAACAACCTGGCCAATGATAACGATGATACGACTCCAACCACCACTAAAAAGGGGCACTCATCAAACATCTACGACTGGCACAGAAAACTTGGTCACATGAACGCCAAAGATCTGAAATTAGCACTGAAAAACGAGAACCTAATTGGACTAAACTTTGATGCATCTGACACTTTGCCAGAATGTGAAACCTGCATACAAGCAAAACTTCATCGAGTACCTGCTCCCCGTGAGAAAACAACTCAACGAACAACAGAACGCCTAGAAATCGTTCATAGTGACGTATGTGGACCTATCAGAACACCCACAGTAGGCGGAAACAAGTACTTCGTCACATTTATTGATGACTATAGTCGATACTGTCGAGTATTCATGATTAAAAACAAACACGAAGTCTTAGACAAATTCAAAGAGTTCAAGGAGTTAGCGGAGACGCACACAGGTAACAATATCAAGTTCTTACAGTCAGATAACGGCACAGAGTACGTGAACAAGGAGTTTGACGCTTATTTGAAACGATGCGGTATACAACGAAGGCTAACCGCACCTTATACCCCGAATCAAAACGGAGTTGCTGAACGCAAGAACCGTACCCTCGTGGAGAAAGCGAGAGCAATGATGATTGACGCAAAGGCACCATTAAAATTCTGGGGCGAAGCAATTTTTACTGCGAACTACCTATCAAACAGGAGTATAAACAACGCCATTCAGAACCAAACGCCATTTGAACGGTGGGTTGGCAGAAAGCCATGTATAAATCATCTGTACGTATTCGGGTGCAAGACCTACGTTTTAATAAAAGGGAAAAACGGTCATAAATTTGCACCAAAGGCAATTCCTGGAATGTTTGCAGGTTATTCTGAAACGTCTAAAGCTTTTAGAATCTTTTTACCATCGAAAAACAGCATTACGATTTCGAAAGATATAAGAGTTATGAAGACAATGTTCTACGATGAACAGAACAATAACGAACTCTCCAAAATGTTTAACACCGAAGAGGTTCTACACGAACAACCTATGCAAACTTCAAAACACAACCAAGTAGTTATTACATTTAACAATAACAACCAAAGAGAACAACAACCTGACACTGACACTGACGACGAAACGTTGTCACAGACATCAAACGACAGAATAATAAATCAACAAATGGAACCAAGGCTAAATAATGAAAGTGACTACGAATCTCTTTCCGGCTCTTTCGTTGAAGATGACGATTCTGTAAATAGCGCTGATGAAACAGTCGTACCCGTCGAAACAAGGTCTTTAAGGGACAGGTCTGATATCACAGCACCTAAGCGTTACGATGATTTTATTTTGGCAGCAGCTGAAGAAATTGAGAACCTTCATAAGCCAAAAGAGCCTGTGACCTTTAAAGAAGCGGTTGATTCTCCAGATAAACATAAATGGCAAGAAGCCATGCACAATGAAATAACTGCATTAAAAGAAAATCATACCTGGGATCTAGTGGATTTACCCAAAGGACGAAGAGCCTTATCCTGCAAATGGGTCTTTAAGGTAAAAATGAACCCTGATGGTTCCGTCGAGAGGTATAAAGCCAGGATGGTTATTAAAGGCTATTCTCAGCAACCTGGAGTAGATTACGACAAAACGTTCAGTCCAGTAGTACGTCTGAGTACGGTTCGAACACTGCTCGCCATAGCTGCTCGCGAGAACCTGCAGCTGCGCCAATTTGACGTGTCAACTGCTTTCTTAAATGGTACCGTAAAGGAAGAAATATTTATGAAACAACCTGATGGTTTTCAGGACGGCACGAAACGAGTCTGCAAACTGAAACGCAGCCTCTATGGACTGAAACAAGCGCCACTTTGTTGGAATGCTTGCATTGCCGAATTCTTGGAAAAGTCTGACTTCCAACAGAGCGAAGCAGATCCATGCCTATATGTTCGAGTCAGAGGGCAATCCAAAGTTTTCATTGGTCTGTACGTAGATGACGGACTTGTAGCGTACAATACAACTCGCGCAGGTGATGAATTTATCAAAGAGTTACAATCTCGATTTAAAATTACGACTAAACCTGCATCGTACTTTCTCGGAATGGAAATAAACGTGCGCAAAGACAAGAGCATTACGTTATGTCAACAGGCTTATACAAAGAAAGTTTTGGAAAAATATAAAATGTCCAATTGTAAATCGGCATCAACGCCCATGATAAAAGAAAATGATATGGGAGAGGAAGAGAACGCATATGAAAACTTTCCCTATCGACAAGCTGTGGGTGCTTTAGCATATTTATCAGTAGGCACAAGGCCTGATATTTCCTATGCTGTAGGTGTAGCATCGCGAAACCTTGGAGCACCTACTAAGAAAGATGTCATGCTAGTAAAACGCATCTTCCGTTATTTAAAGGGAACCCAGCAGAACGGTCTGACCTTTGTGAAAAAGTCGCCGCCATACTTAATATGTTACAGCGACGCAGATCATGCAGGAGACCAGGACTCAGGAAGATCGACATCTGGAATTGTGTGTTTGTTCTCTGGAGCTGCTATTAGTTGGAGAAGCCAAAAGCAAACGACTGTCTCCATATCTTCAACTGAAGCGGAGATCATAGCAGCTAGCGAATGTGCGCAAGAGATTATCTGGTTAAATCGCCTGCTTAACAACCTGATTAAAACAGAAAAACCATTGCTGCATCTGGACAATGAATCAGCTGTTAAACTTGCACACAATCCGAAATATGAATATCATAAGCGCACCAAACACATTAAACTGAAGCATTTCTTCGTCAGAGAATGTGTTGATAACGGAGACTTAAATGTCAAGCCAGTTTCTTCGGAGCTGCAGTTAGCCGACATGCTTACGAAACCGCTGTACGGCCTGTAATGCTACATGTATGTATATATCATAATATATTACCTGGTTTCTATTATTCATTCACAACTTTCACATCACAGCACTTGACAGTCCTTTTCACAGTAATTTAAGCACAAAAAAACTTGATTTTCCTCAAAATTTTACATCACTTTATCGATTTTGCGCGCGGGTCACGGGCCCGATTTCTAGACACGACTGCTCGGATGGCAGTTGTTTTGAAACTGTTTTTTTTGTTTCGAATTTAGTTTCTCTTCAAATTCATATTTTTCTTTTTCTACTGTCAATTTCAGTGAGGTATTTTATAGTTTGGCCATGATTGTATGTATTTTGACTCTAGATTTATTTTTTTTTACTATTCTGTATTCAAAATTTTGAAAACTGCAAAAATCTAGAACCTTGGAATGCTAGCGAGGTTTCTTTAGAAAAGCTGTCGCTATGGAATGGCAGTCTCAATTTACTCCTCGAACGAGGAACACTAAATTGATATAAGGCCATTCCCGGGCCAGGCAAGGCCCGGGAACTCAAGAACGCCTTCAAAAACCATCTTTGGCTATCCAACACCAAAATTGTGAAGTGAATCTCCATCTACGTCAATCGCTGCGCCACGACATATCCATTGTCAAATCGCCGATCGCCGAGCTACATCTGTTGTCACCGTCGGCCGCCGTATCTACCACGACGAATCTATCGCCGAGCGTCAACCAGTGAGACGACCGGCTTGCCTTTTTCAAACATTGAGTGGCAATATACCTTCATCACCATGTTCCGGCCCGTCGTCCGTCAAAGCTTTGACGACTAATACCTGCGTGTCTCCTGCTCCTGCATCTTGAATCTGAGCTGCGTAATAATACTTCATCGACGGTGGAAGGACGAGAATCTTCTTCTGGATCCAGAAGCTAATAACTGAATGAGCTAGCCGCTGAACTCTGGAAGTCGGACAAACTAAAGGCAACGAATTCCTCAGTCTCTATAACGACAGTGGGCCTTGTTTGAATAAAGACCCGGAAGTGGGCCTTGTTTGTTTGAAGACCCGGAAGTGGGCCTCGTTGAAGACCGGAAGCGGGCTTTGTTTATCTGAAGACCCAGAAGTGGGCCTTGTTTGGATCCAATAACATTCTAATTCTACCGTGATAACTTGTAGGCCGTAAACAACTTGAATTTCGCGTACTTCCGCATCATCTAGAGACTTTTTTTTTTTTGCTTTCTACAAAGCTTGTAAAATTTACGAAAATAAATATCTGTTACCAATTCCTTTTTTTCTCTTCAGCTCTTAGGATCCTGTCAACCTAGGCACTGTTTAGGTAGGGGAGGAGCTGCTCATTAACTTGTAGCGTTCCATTCTAACTTTTTCACGAAAGGAACGGATGTAACGTGACAGTTTGGCGCCCATAAATTAAGCAAGTACCTAAGATATTACGTTAGAGCCAAAAGTCAATATCAAATTTTAGCCTACTTGAGTAAGTATTATTATACAGGCAGGACACGCGGAACATCACACTTACATTCTACAACACTGGCATAGTACTTAATACTTAAACGAACTTAAACTTGACTTGATTTTATCCTTGACTATTGACTTCAACTTGTGACTATGGCGAGACCAATTAAATACTCGTTTCTAAACAAACTTGAACTGGAATATGAAGTGACTATCAGAGGTGAAAAACCAGCTGACACTTTGACAACTCTTAAGGAGCAGCTGGCAAAATTGAGTCACATTCAACCTGAGGACATAAAATCTTCTCCAATACCTCTCAAACATGACCTCTCCCAAGCAGAGATCACGTTTAATTACGTCGAGCGTAAAATCTCGCACCTCGAAGCCACGGATGATAAAAGTAACCTGAGGAAAGTTGAATCTTTCGTAAATCATCTTCATTATCGCCTCGAACGCTTTAACGCCGTTCCACCATTTGTTGAGTCATGCTCAAACATACGATCTCGCTTCTTCACGCTCCAAAAACGGTTTGAAGTCTTAACTTCAGATTATTCAGGATCTTCTGAAGAAGTGTTAGTTGACATTCACAATCCTTGTCCTCAGACTCAGCCTAGCCCTCCCTCGATTTATCAATTACTACCTATGACTGGAACCAATCAAACTTTGGAAGTACTGAGTACTCCTCAACCCACTTTACCTTCAAGCATTCTGACTAGTATACCACTGGCTTCCGAGTCTGTACAAAACTATCACACTTCGGATAATTTTGTGAAGGAGCTCAAAACGTTTTCTTTCAATGGAAAATCGTGCCCTAGATCATTTCTTCAAAGATTGGACGAGTTTAGGATTTCTCGAAACATTCCGGAAGGTATGCTTTGCAAGCACGCCTTTGAGATTTTCACAGGTGATGCCCTTCATTGGTTTCGTTTTCAGTATAATCGAAATCCTACCTTATCGTGGAAAGATATTTGCACATTGCTGATTCGAGATTTTGGTATACATGATTACGACTATAAGCTGTTGGAAGCTATAAGGAATAGAACGCAAGGAGCAACTGAGACCATTATCGTTTACGTCTCAATTATGTTCGGTATGTTTGCTCGTCTTTCAAAGAAACTTAGCGAGAGCGAACAATTAGAGATTTTACTCCATAATATAAGACCGTGCTATTCAGTTTTTGTTGCACTTAAAGATATTAAAACGGTAGATTCTTTAATTTCTACTTGTCAAAGTTACGAACGCATTTCTGAACGAGACAAAAATTTTCATGAGCCTAGATCTGAAGACACTTCTTGTGCTGCTGAATTTGCCTATCTTCCTTCATTTTCTAAAGCTTCACTTCCTAAAGCGTCTCCAAACGTAAGGTACACTAATGCAGTGCAGGAAGATAAACATCCACGCTCGTCATCTCAAACTAATGACATTTCTAAAGAAGAATTCTGTTATCGCTGTCGTATCACAGGCCATTCTTTACAAACTTGTACTAAGCCTAGATACCTCATTTGTTTTAAATGTGGTCGTAAAGGCGTGAGAATCAGCGAATGTCCAAAATGTGCTCCATCAAATCAACAAAAAAACTAGCTGACGACTTGAATGGTTTCACTAAATCACATAACAATAATTTTGATCTTAACGACTGGAATCAATGGTTAAATACTATTCGAAATTTTATGTTTTGCTACAAAACAACTTCTGTTTTCTACGACAAAGAAAAAGACTTTAACAGACCTTTTATTAACGTGTCTATAAACAATATACCTTTTTCCGGTCTTTTAGATAGTGGAAGTTGTATAACTATTTTAGGTAATAACTCTCATAAAGATATCCAAAAGTTAGGCTTTAAACTATTCAAGTCTCCAACTCAAGTTATGGTTGCTAATAAACAAAAAGCAATGTCTTCTGGTTATTTTCATTTGCCATTGAGATTTCATAATCAGACACATGTTATCAAAGCTTATGTTTTCCCTGATATTTATCCTTCTTTGATACTTGGGTGGGATTTCTGGAAAGAATTCGAACTCTCCCCAAAGATACTTTCTCTTGAACTCAATCTCGAATCTAAAGATCATACAACTTGTGCTGTTGAAAATCAAATATCAACATTTGATCATCTGTCTGGGAATCAAGTAGAAATTGCTAATGACATAATCAAGCGTTTCAAAAGTATTTCTTTTGAACAACGAGGTAAATTAGGCCGTACTAGTTTAGTTAGTCATCGGATCAATACTGGTGATGCTTTACCTATAAAACAACGTTGTTATCGTCTCTCTCCAGAAAAGCAAAAAGCACTCATCAATGAGGTCGATAAAATGCTAGAATTAAAAGTTATAGAAAAATGTGAGAGTCCTTGGTTATCTCCAGTACTTATCACTCCAAAAAAGAACGGAGAATGGCGTTTCTGCGTCGACAGCAGAAAGCTGAATGCAATTACTCGTAAAGATGCCTACAGCCTCCCTTTTGTTTCTGAGATACTAGATAACCTCAAAAATGCTAAATATTTGTCTAGTATCGATATAGCAAAGGCTTTTTGGGAAATTCCATTACATCCCAAAGACAGAGATAAAACTGGTTTTTACGTACCTGGTAAAGGAATGTATAGATTCACTGTTATGCCCTTCGGATTGACAAACGCTCCAGCAACTCAACAAAGACTTATGGACAGTTTATTCACTCCAGAGTTTGAGAATAAAGTGTTCTGTTACTTAGATGACATAATAATCATAGGTGCGACATTTGAGGAACATATTTCACTCCTACTTAAAGTTCATCAGAAACTTTCTTATGCTGGTCTAACCATTAACTTTGAAAAGAGTCAATTCTTTCGCAAAGAACTGAAATATCTTGGCTACATAGTAGATGAGCAAGGATTGCGGGCTGATCCCAGTAAAATTGAAGCGATTCTAGCTTACGCTGCTCCTACCTCTAAAAAAGAAGTAAGAAAATTTTTAGGTACATGCAGTTGGTTTCGCCGATTCATACCTAATTTCAGTACTATTGCTTCACCACTCTGTAAATTAACGTCATCTGGAAAAAAATCTCCAAAAAAATTTGTCTGGAATGCTGAGGCTGACTCTGCTTTTGCTAAATTAAAAGAATGCTTGACTACAACACCAATACTATCTTGCCCTGACTTTGACTATCCATTTTCCGTTCACTGCGACGCTTCTAACTTTGGGATAGGTGCTATGCTGACTCAGGAAAAAGACAATAAAGAAGTTGTTATTGCATATATGAGTAGATCTCTAAACAAGCATGAGCAGAATTATTCAACTACAGATCGTGAGACTTTAGCTGTCATTACTGCACTTGAGCATTGGCGTTGTTATCTTGATAACGGTAAACGATTTACAGTATACACTGACCATGCAGCATTAAAGTGGTTCCAAAATTTGTCTAATCCTTCTGGCAGATTGGCACGATGGAGTCTTCGTCTGTCTTGTTTTAACTTCGACCTAAAACATAAAAAAGGAAAAGAAAATGTTGTCCCAGACCTTCTGTCGCGTCATAAAATACCCGATACTGCTATTATTGGTGGTGTTGAACCTATATCTAGAGACAATGCATCACAATTGGAACTATATAATAGACTTTTTACTAACTGTCGAGATAATCCTGATGCTTATCCAAATTACAAAATTCTCAACAATAATTTATACCGTTTTAATAACTCACCTGATTATCTAAATGAAGATTTTGCTTGGAAAGAAGTTCCACTTCCCTCTGAGAGAATGAATCTCATCAAAACTTGCCATGGTGACTCAGAAAGTAATCCCCATACTGGCATTTTCAAAACATACAAGAAGCTTTCTTTAAGATACTATTGGTCTGGTATGTTTAAAGATGTGGCTAAAATGTGTTCTTCTTGTGAAACATGCCTCTCTTATAAGCATTCGAATCATTCTCCATATGGTCCTATGGGTAAACCAAAAATTTGTTCAAGACCTTTTCAAAGCCTCTCATTAGATCTAATGGGCCCTTTTCCACTCACAAGACAACGTAATCAATTCATACTAGTGGTTACATGTTCTTTTTCAAAGTATTGCCTTATTTTCCCTATCAAGCGCGCTACATCTTCCAATATCATCATGTATTTGGAAAATAATGTGTTTCTGGTACACGGTGTGACACAAACCATCATCATGGACAATGGTTCACAATTTCAATCTAATGAGTTTCAAAGTTTTCTGAATAAGTATAAAATTCCTTTTATATTTTATTCACCTCGATACTGCCCTCAAGTAAACCCCACAGAACGGTATAATAGAACAATTATCACCGCACTTTCACAGTTGGTCGGAGATGATCACCGTTCATGGGACAAACATTTGCAGAAAATCCAATATGCACTCAACAGTTCTGTAAATTCTACAACTGGGTTTTCTCCATCCTTTCTGGTCTTTGGACGTGAAACCATACCATGTGGTTCACTATACACTAACTGCTCCAACCTTGATAATTTCATTTTTCTTCCTCGTGACATCTACGCCGCTAATTTAGGATTATTATCTAACATCTTCGATAAAGTACAGGTTGCATTACACACTGCACACACAAAAAATGCTGCTCATTACAACACGAGACACACCTTTAAAGAGTTCAACGTTGGCGACACAGTCTGGCGTAAAAATTACGTCCAGAGTAACGCTGGTGCATATTTCAGTTCAAAGTTGGGTCCCAAATATGTCAAATGCAAAGTTGTTGAGAAGCTCTCACCTCTCGTCTTTATTTTAGAGGATCCTAACGGCTTAAGAGGAAAGTGGCATGTAAAAGATTTTAAAGTGTAAATAGTGTAGCGGTTGTATTCTGTTTTTTTCTCTAAATTGTATACTTATTCTGTAAATAGCTTTAGCGTATATTATTTTTGTATTGTACAAGGAAACTAGACCCTTTCGGCTTATTTTTTTTAAATCCATTTTACAAACGTTATTTTTTTTCACTCTTTTTGTTTTATCCTTTAACACGAATCGTGTGGGTAAGAAGCCATTGTGTTTACTCATTTTTTTTTATACTTTCTTAGTTGCACATGTTGTTACTCTAATCTTAATTTCCTTGCAATTTCTTAAATACAAGGTTCTTGAATATTAATTTCCTTGACGTCTTCAATACCCAAGGGTGTGTGTAATATTCTTAAAGAGCGGTACACAACTCGTTAAATAAGCCTTTGTGTTGTACATTTTCTTAATTGTAAATACTTATTATCTTTACTCGGGTTTTCAAAAAGGTGCGGATAACGACACCTAATTAAAAAAAATAAGCCTTCGTTATGTATAATGAATAGTTCCTTGTGGAGTATGCGTCATCAAATATGTGAACCATATCCCCTAAGTATGTTTGTGAGCGAGTAAAAGAAGAAGTGCAAGATTTAAGTATGAAAGAGCAAGGTTTTATTCCTAACCTTCAAAATTTTCAATGGAGTTGAAAATTTTCTGGGGTCGTGGGGGAAATATGTAATGCTACATGTATGTATATATCATAATATATTACCTGGTTTCTATTATTCATTCACAACTTTCACATCACAGCACTTGACAGTCCTTTTCACAGTAATTTAAGCACAAAAAAACTTGATTTTCCTCAAAATTTTACATCACTTTATCGATTTTGCGCGCGGGTCACGGGCCCGATTTCTAGACACGACTGCTCGGATGGCAGTTGTTTTGAAACTGTTTTTTTTGTTTCGAATTTAGTTTCTCTTCAAATTCATATTTTTCTTTTTCTACTGTCAATTTCAGTGAGGTATTTTATAGTTTGGCCATGATTGTATGTATTTTGACTCTAGATTTATTTTTTTTTACTATTCTGTATTCAAAATTTTGAAAACTGCAAAAATCTAGAACCTTGGAATGCTAGCGAGGTTTCTTTAGAAAAGCTGTCGCTATGGAATGGCAGTCTCAATTTACTCCTCGAACGAGGAACACTAAATTGATATAAGGCCATTCCCGGGCCAGGCAAGGCCCGGGAACTCAAGAACGCCTTCAAAAACCATCTTTGGCTATCCAACACCAAAATTGTGAAGTGAATCTCCATCTACGTCAATCGCTGCGCCACGACATATCCATTGTCAAATCGCCGATCGCCGAGCTACATCTGTTGTCACCGTCGGCCGCCGTATCTACCACGACGAATCTATCGCCGAGCGTCAACCAGTGAGACGACCGGCTTGCCTTTTTCAAACATTGAGTGGCAATATACCTTCATCACCATGTTCCGGCCCGTCGTCCGTCAAAGCTTTGACGACTAATACCTGCGTGTCTCCTGCTCCTGCATCTTGAATCTGAGCTGCGTAATAATACTTCATCGACGGTGGAAGGACGAGAATCTTCTTCTGGATCCAGAAGCTAATAACTGAATGAGCTAGCCGCTGAACTCTGGAAGTCGGACAAACTAAAGGCAACGAATTCCTCAGTCTCTATAACGACAGTGGGCCTTGTTTGAATAAAGACCCGGAAGTGGGCCTTGTTTGTTTGAAGACCCGGAAGTGGGCCTCGTTGAAGACCGGAAGCGGGCTTTGTTTATCTGAAGACCCAGAAGTGGGCCTTGTTTGGATCCAATAACATTCTAATTCTACCGTGATAACTTGTAGGCCGTAAACAACTTGAATTTCGCGTACTTCCGCATCATCTAGAGACTTTTTTTTTTTTGCTTTCTACAAAGCTTGTAAAATTTACGAAAATAAATATCTGTTACCAATTCCTTTTTTTCTCTTCAGCTCTTAGGATCCTGTCAACCTAGGCACTGTTTAGGTAGGGGAGGAGCTGCTCATTAACTTGTAGCGTTCCATTCTACCTTTTTCACGAAAGGAACGGATGTAACGTGACAGGCCCTAGACTGCAAGACTTGAGTTCCAGAATGGGACTGAAGAATTTATCTCAAAATTCTTGAAAATTTCCGTGGATGTGAAGTACCTATGTCTTACGATAAGACCTACTTACAAGATCTCTCTCTATGGCTGATGATACTTGTGAAGTGACAGACTTAGCGTTTGACTAATGTACCTTTCAGATCTCTATTAATATTATATTTCCATTTACTTAATTATACCTATTTAAAACTACCTCAGTGCACGTTTCTTTATAAAATATAAAGGAAATGAATCCTAGAATAGGTATTATAAACTCTTTGAATGAAACTAAATAGCTAAGTTCTCTGTGGAAACTACCAAGCATAACGTTATTATACTCTTTGCTACCAACCCCGTATTCTGATTAACGCTATAATCGCTCGCAACGCTCACGTTAATTATCGGCTTTGAGCGCTGTCCATGACTAACAACCAATCGCGGACGGCGATATTGCAAGATGACGTCGGTCATGACGTTTACAAAAGATTTCATTGTCACAGTCACGGCCATTCGGTACAAGTTCTTAGCGCGATAACATTGATATTATCGATTTTAACGTGAATCGAAATACGGCCCAAGTACAAACTAGACATAGACAAACGTCATTGTAATACACTGATTTTTTTTTCTTATATTTTGGCTCCACACATAGTGTATTTAGCCAGTGTCAAGTATTGTAATTTTTCATCATGTTAATAGAATATTTCAGGTAAGAGTATATAATTTACTAAGTTCAACTCTTAGTTAAAGGCAAAGAGTATCAGTTCGTTTTAGAAAAAGGTGGAGTGGAGTCTTTTCGTTTTTGACGCTGTTTAGCATTTTCTGCAAGTGTCAATGCCAATGTCGAGCGGAGCGAGGAGGAGCTTCAAACTACCTACCGCGACGACGAGCGAAGCGAGGAGGAGCTTCAAACTACCCATCCCGACGACGAGCGAAGCGAGGAGGAGCTTCAAACTACCTACCGCGACGACGAGCGAAGCGAGGAGGAGCTTCAAACTACCCATCGCGACGACGAGCGAAGCGAGGAGGAGCTTCAAACTACCTATCGCGACGACGAGCGAAGCGAGGAGGAGCTTCAAACTACCTAACGCGACGACGAGCGAAGCGAGGGGGAACTTTAAACTACCTAACGCGACGACGAGCGAAGCGAGGAGGAGCTTCAAACTACCTAACGCGACGGCGAGCGAAGCGAGGAGGAGCTTCAAACTACCTATCGCGACGACGAGCGAAACGAGGAGGAGCTTC
This sequence comes from Ennomos erosarius, assembly GCA_963580505.1. Taxonomy (NCBI): domain Eukaryota; kingdom Metazoa; phylum Arthropoda; class Insecta; order Lepidoptera; family Geometridae; genus Ennomos; species Ennomos erosarius. The sequence continues at coordinate 15,534,359 of OY756984.1, read as the reverse complement.
AAACTACCTCTTTGGAGAAATACAACAAAATGGCCGCCATGCAAAATTAAAAGGCGCAAACTATCTGAACTAATAGAGGCAAGCATAGCGTGTTTGGACTCATGTTACAGAGAACAACGGAGGCTTTCTTACAGTCTTAACATAATTCAAAGATGGCGGATTCAAAATGGCGCCCGATTTTATAGTAACTTGGCTTCGGCTGATATTTTATATTTGGGGGTTTTAAAGGATGCTGATTTCAAATTTTGACCTTTTACTTGACTGACAGCATTTTTCAAGATGGCCGCCATGCAAAGTCAAGCACATTATCATTTACTTTGAAAAATACCGCTGTTTAGTACTAATTCTTGCAAAATTTAAAGTTTAGCACAAAGTATAAGACCTTTAAAAATACAACAGCCACGAAAACACCCTAGTCATGATCATGTGTCTAATCAGTGTTCTAAACAATCTGTGTGCTAATATACGTCGTTGTGTCTACGGTGGCTCCGTTCGGTAAGACCAAGAATCTTAACTATTGTCACTGTTCTTTTAATGAAAAGAATGTTTCTTTTTAGTTTCTTTATTATATTTAATATGTGATTATACCACTGCGCCAATATAACTTGTTTATAATGAGTAGCTCTCGCTAACAGCTTATAACTCTAAAATAGCTTTCTATCGACAAGGTTTTTGTGATCCACTCAACTGAATTTGACTTTTCTTTGTACTCCGCGGTTCGAAACTACTAATACGATTTTTTGTACGACCATGTTTGAATTTAAATACGTCGTTACTACGCCATCTAGTAACAGAAGCGGAAATAGTTTTTTTAAAATAAAACGCCTCATTTTTCTTTTTTCTTTCTTTTCTTCGTTAATGGCTTGCTATCGCTGTTTAGCAATAATTCTGCCAATGTCAAGTGAGTAAAGATTTGTAAGGTTTTGGCAAGTCAAAGTCATATTTTGTCAGGTCAAAACGCCATCAGTAAAATGGTGGATATTTTACTGAAGGCTCTAAAAAGCCGTTGAAGAGAAAACGGCAATGCATGGTCTTATAAACTTGGAACCATTTGCCAACATCGTGCATGAACACTTGAGGAATAATAATCCACCCTTATTACACATTAAAATTCAAAAATTCACAGCTTGGTAAAGAATTCAAAATTTACAACAATGGAGGCAAAGACTTTTGTAATAGGGGGAATTCTGTGCATGGAGGTAATAAAAAAAGAAGGAGGGCATCCCGTCTGATCCCAAACTAAAGCACCCTTATGCCCGGGATACACGAGGCTAGTTTTTCAAGCTAGGATAGCAAGCTAGTGTCAGTAAGCTAGCAAACTAGTACTTCTGGCTTCGTGTAGACAAAACTAGCTTCATTTATAAGCTAGTAAACTAGTAAGCTAGTTGACAAGCCAGGACAGTTTTAAATAGGATGGAGTTCTATTTTTTAGGCTAGTAGCGCCCCCCACCACTGATTTTACTATCCTGAATTGTGTACTAGCTTCATGTGGCCGGCGAAGCTAGTTGTCAGTTGACTCGTAAGCAGTAACCACGTGTTTTGTTTGTTTTTCTCCGCGACGTGTTTTTGAGATTTTAAGATGCCCAAACTAAGTACGGAGATTAATTTAAAGTTTGTACATCGAAATTCTTCCTAAAGTAAAGCAGATGATCCACGTTCATCTCTTCTTTAAATCCAGGGTCTTGTCCACACCCGTTTCTGTAATTCTTCTTCTAGTTTGTCTAGTGCGAATTGGCACAGTTTTTGAAGTAACTGTTTCAGTCGAATAGTGTTTTTTTTCGCGTGCATTTCATTTTGGACGTGTGGTCACCTCGGTCACAGCAATAATACTAGCTTAAAATAATATAGCCTCATGTAAACAGAACTAGCATATTCCAAGCCAGGTCAGCTAGCCAAGACAGTTTCAAAGAGAACTAGCTTGCTATCCTAGCTTGAAAAACTAGCCTCGTGTATCCCGGGCATTAGATGCCGGCCGGAGCGCTTCGTACGTACGAGCGGGCACGCACACACTCACATCATAGGAAGACGGCCGCCCGCCAGTATTGCTCCGGACCTCACACAAGACGCTGTCAACGTGACGGAAAAAAAAATATCGAAAATGCCGTCCTGCGTTGTAAAAAATTGTCGAAATAATAGTAGTTTAATTTAAAAAAGTCAGGGGATCACTTTTCACAAGTAAGCTTGTTATTATTCCACAGATTTCTTCACTTTTTAATGAATTTTTTTAGATGCAATCAATACACCAAACCAACCAGTGCTGCCAGCAATCAAACTTGCAATTTACCCGAAAGTGTGGGAGAATGACCAAATTGTGTTCGAATACAACATATTCACATAATATTGATTATAATTGAGGCATGACTATAATGCCGATGCATTTTGTGATTACGAATGTGCATGTTTTGTCCTTTTCTTGAATGAATATTTTACGGGTAGTGCGGCGTTTGCCGGTAGACGGCACTACCGCAGATAGGTAGTTGGGGGTGGGTAATTAGAAAACCTGAGCAATTAAGTACCGAAGCTATATTTATTTAAATGTTTAGGTACTGTAATTGTCTCTTGCACAACCGCACTGTAAGTCACGTCTCATCACAATTTAGCACTAGTCACTGGCCTGAACGGGCACCTCCTGGTTGTCCTGGGATCGCTCTTGGTAGCTGGAGTATTCCTGGTACCAGCCTCCAGTTATCGGAGCCTTCCACACGGCGGATAGATTAGGTACGGTATTACACCCGTTCCGCGGCCGCCTCCTTGGCCAGCCGTTAGTGTATTAGAAGATGGAAGTGAAGATAAGTTATGATAAGATAAGATCCTGGAAAGAGCGGCACGCATTAGAGAGGTGCTAAGTTTGGTCTGTTCCTTGCCACTCAGAGGAGGTAGATAGGTGCGTGGGCGCGGTCAGTACCAGGACCGTGCTTATACGAAAAGTCGGCAGTTAGCAATAATATGATAGTGACTCTGAACAGATTTACAAGGCGATAGAATAGATAGGAAACAGAGTATGGCAGCGGTAGTAAGAAATTGGAACTCACCCTAGCGGGATCTTCAAGGGGTAGGTGTTTCTAATGACTTTTTATAATTATTTTAGGCACGCGAGAAATACGTGTTTACGTCTATAGCGCTCAGCGCGTTCTGTCGGAGGCTAGGATTGAATGCAGGCCGCGCGGCCGTTCGCCGCCGATGCAGCGCCACAGCTTACGAAAGAGTAATCGTAGGCTTTGCGTTTCTTGGCTAATAGAGATCCGCATGCGAGAACCATTGCTTTGTTTTTATTCAATTAGTTATTATATTTAAGTGTAGTTTTTATATTAGGTATTTTATATATTTTAGGATAGGATTGAATTTAAGTAAATTAAGTAATGTTGCTACGCACAACGTTACAGTAGTGTACCTACTAAGTCGTGCATATTTGGGCAGGTCTCTATGATGTAAAAAATTAAAGTAGGTATAAATACGAATGATGTGTTCATAAAACGTATTAGGCAACATATGGCTAGGCCCTGGCTATGAATCTTTATGCCAAATAAACAGTTTTATTAACATATATTTAGAAAGCACTATATAAACGCCTCCCGAAGAAGAAGGTCACTGTAATGGTTTTTATTAGAGATGCGCCGAACATGGATTCTTGAACCGAACCGAAAAACGAACATTATTCGGTCCAGAGCTTACCGAACCGAATATTCGGCTGAACAATTCGGTTCATTTTATTTTACATGAACTTTCCCGTACATTCAGTTGCTATGAAACTTCAACAAAGGTTCTACTGCAATGGAAACAATTTTTATTCTACTATTTTTTGTGAAAAAACTATTTTTATGAAAATTTTCTATGAATTAAAGTGTATGTATGTAATTAATTTTAATAAAAAAAATCCAAATAAAATAAACACATAAAAACAGAATCCTTAGAAACAAGCGAAACGTTGTATTTAGCGCAATTTTGTATTGTAAATGCAATTACTTACCTAAAAAAGATTATTCAAATTAGATATTGGACCAAATCGCACGCTCTATAGGTCGGTAGTGCCCGTTAGGCACAACATATAAGTTTTCTGGTGACCAAGCGTTTAGTGCCTAGATAAAGCATGTTATCAGTATCTAGAAAAACGATTAAAAAGTGCTAAGTGTTCTGATTATCTACGAATGAGTTCACATAAAAGATAATTATAGAAGTATTTAGCGAAAAGTATTAAAAAAATATTCGGTAATTATTCGACACTTTTACCGAATATTCGGTATACCGAATAATTACCAAATATTCGGCGCATCCCTAGTTTTTATTCATCGTAATATATGGTACCTGAAAGATAGTCATAAACTAGTAGTTTTTATAAAAACCAAATGGGTCAAATCTTGAGGTATGAAAAATAAATAAGACATGAAAATTTGACCTTAACTTGCTCGTGTAGCTTTTTGGACATATACTTATATAAGGTACAAAACGTCAATCACGCCAACTTCGGAAGTTTTTTTATCGGATTCGGGTAATTTTCCCCACATGGCAATCCTTTTATCTGACACACATATTTATGTGTCCGCCATTTTGTACTTCAGTTCTATGTCAATCAAAACTCAATCCTTCTTTTTTTATTTCATCCATGTTTACAACCGCCATTGTCGGATTTTCTTCAAAGACCTAATCGTTATGGAATATTTCACGTAATCTGTCACGTAAAGTCAAGTCATAGTCATAGTCCAGTCAGTAGTCAAAGTTCAGTCTAACTCCTGGGCCCTTATTCCGTATGACCATTCACGCACGTAACGCGGCGCGTTATGATATCTTCGTGGAATGGTTTTGGGTTTAAAATGCTATTCTGTATGCCGTTGCCAAATTTGACAAACACGACAACACACGTTACACGCACGTCAAAAAACAGAAAACACTGGGCACAAACAATCTAACGCGTGGCATACAGAATACAATTTTTTGATTCCATGTTAATTCCATGTCGTGGCGCGTTAAAGCCCACGTTTACGTTTAGAGCATGTTACACGTCACGCGTTATTGGCAAGGAATCTCATGTGTCATAGCGAATAACCCCCCTGCTCTAGTGAAGTGTTGGCAACCACAGATAACTATATACCAGTCAGAGTGCCAACTTTACTAGAAGCTTCTATGGAATTTTGGAAGCAACACAAAAATCACCGTTCGACCCATCAACATAGAATTATATGGACGGCGGACATTCACAAAATGCCTGTCCATTTTCTGTTGGTGTGAGTATCTAAATATGCATTAGCATGCGTGAGTAGGGAAGTGACCCCTATTACACATGTATCGATATATAGTAAACCTAACCAAACAGTGCTGCAGAATATCGATACTTTTTACTGTTAATAAAATAAAGAAAATTAGATATTAGTAGAACCAGAAGACGCAGCGTAGGCCAGCCCCACTCGGTGGCCCGACGATCTGGTGAAAACAACAGGGAGCCGATGGATGCAGGAGGCGAGTGGCCGCTCAAGGTGGCCCTCTATGGGGGAGGCCTACGTTCAGCAGTGGAGCAGTGGTGGTTACAGTTTCATTATATGTATTGATAAGTCCATCCTACCTAGCCTTATCATACCATACCTATGAGTTATGATATACTTGTTCTTAGGTATGCCACCTACCTATAAATACCTACTCTATGATTCCCTAACGTTTATTACTTTTTGACCTTTACCTAAAATGACAACATCAATAAAATCCCCTACCTAGTCTGTGGGACCCACATTCTCACTGGGGGTTGACGAACAAATTACAATTTATTAGCAAAGAAACATAATTTTAGACGTAGTCTTTCGGTGATCCACTCGTGCGGTTGACAAAAGGGGCCCCGCCACGGAGATTAGGCCAGGACAAAGAAGACCTGGTGGATCCCGGGCATTCGGTCAGCCGAGGAACGCCCGGGTGCACAGTGAGCAGCTGCGAAGTGTGGAGTGTCCTTCAGTACAGGAATAGATGCCGCGCGCCTCAGCTCGCTGTTGGGCCTCGACTAGACCCAGCCTAGGAGTGCCTGGTGGGGTGGGGAGGCAGCTGCGCAGAGAGTAGTCCCGGGTTGCAGTAAAGAATTTTTAAGAAATATTAATTTTTAATTACAAAATTTTTTATTTTTTTTTTATTAGTTAAGTTTCAGTACTTATAAAAACGCCAGGCAATTAGCCTACCTACTAAATTTTCTAAAACGATTATTTTATTTTTAAAATGACATAATATTTAATACTTTTTCCGTAAGATTAAGGACTTCACATTGATCTAAATCCATTCAGCCACTTTTAGCGAAACAGATTTTCTACTTTTTACTCTCTCCAAAACCAATGTGATTTTGTGCAAATGTGTGAGATTTACGAATATCGACAAAGTCTAGTGGGCACTGTGGGTACATCACTATTCGAGAGGCGTAATATCTCCCATCCCAATAATATCAATTAAAGCATTAAATCTTTCAGTAATTGCAATTACATGGTATTTATACGATGCCAAAAACGTATATCCTTAATGTGAAATGCATATTTACTTCGAAACTTCAATAATTAGCATGAAAATAGCCAGTAAACACTTACGCATAAAATTAAGATTCTGGATTTCCTTCGACTCCTCGGGTAATTGTTGATGCACAAAACACAGCACAACTCGACACAGTTTTACTATTGTCATAATATTTAGCCCTAATCACAATATAATCAATATATTTTCACTTTTTATGCTCTCGCATTTAATTTTTTGACACACTAAACTGTCAAGACATGGCACGCGGTGGGAGGTAAGGCGACGTTGCCGTACCTACAGTCGCTTTCTCGCATACTCTATGCGACGATTCGTGTATTAGGCAGAGATACAAGATAGTATGTATACACGAAGGATACGGAGCGGCAACGTCGCATTGGCAGACATGGCTCTCTCCTTATACCTCCATGGTTCGTTATCCCCGTGTTCCGATTCAAGGCTATAATCGCTGATAGCGCTCACAGCGCTCACGTTTTTGTATTTTTGTACAGTTCACCATGCTCTATAATCTATACCACTCACAGTCATTCGGAACACTTTAGCGCGATAACAGCGATATTACCGATAATAGCGTGAATCGGAATGCGGCCTATATTACTTGCCCACAGTATCATTGGTCAACTGATACTACTGGTTTCATAGTCTTAACACATTGAGATAGGATACATATTCTTATATATCATATCTCAATGTCTTAACAAAGACTTTGTATCTATGAACTAATGATCTATGACCTATGTAATAGAAGGAATTCTGTGTTAGTAAAATATCCACTATTTTACTGTTGGCGTTTTGACTGACAAAATATGACTTTGACTTGACAATGGCTTGGAATTATTGCAAAAGAGCGATAGAAGCCATGATATCCTCCCCTCTAAGATCCCCCGCCCCACTTCCATGAAATCTCTCCTTTCACTTGCCCATTCTTCTTTTGTTTATTTTCTTTGTAAATTTATTTCTAGTAATAAAATTAAGTTATAAACACAATATAACTAATATTATGGTGTGTTATACCTTGTATATCAAATAATTATAATATATACTATATTTATATACATATATATATATTTATATGTGCTTATGTGATTGTTTTATTTGTTTTGTCGTAGATAAGAATCCCTTGAACCTGGAAGCCGGAGTTTGATTCTCCCCCTTTTTTACACCGTACCTACAAGCTGTGCAGACAGATTATTCTCCATCACTTGTCTTCCTAGTATAGTACGTGACACTGGCAAAATTGCGACATCACTCCGTCGCAGAGGCCATAATCAAGAAGTCAAGTCAAGTCAAGCGATAGAAGCCATTAAGAATATGTCTAGTATTTTCTCCGTTTATAGCTATTTTATGTAAATTTATTCAAGTAAATAAAATTAAGTTGTAAATAATTAGATTAGAAGTTGTGTACATATGTTATCTATATTATTCCTTAGTAATAGATTTAGATCGGTTCCACTGTAACCATAATTATTTTTAATTATTGTAAATTTAATATATTATTCTTTTGTTTTGTTCCAGTATTTTGGATTCATCACTACTTGTAGCTCATAGCTGTCTTCATACTCATTTACAAAATTTGCTGAGTGTGACGTGCCACCTTAATGTTATGACGTAAACACGGCTAAAAAAATCTACAAAAAATAATTTTATTGATTTTGTACTGTAAAAGCTATGTAAATAAGACGAATTTTGTGTAAAAGTAACTTGAACGACTGGCAAAAGTTAGCTAGTCCAGTCTAAGTCATGCTCCAGTAAAGTGGTGGCAACTTTACTAGAAGCTTCTATGGAATTTTGGAAACAATACGAAAACTCACGTTTCACCACATTATATCACTTGCCCACACTTATGCTCGTAATTCAGCACTTAATGCGTAAAACGCCACCAATTTTAAACATTAATACTGGAAAAAGCACAAGTTTTAAGAAATAATACAATGCAACGACGAGAACATTTCCGCGTTCCCGCCAAAAAACCCTTTATTTGTTTGGACATTCTGTTAGTGACCACTATCGCCAATATCACCTTCAGGCCACTTCTTGTATGTCTTTCTATGTACATAATGGAGTTATTTGTGGCACTTAAAGATTTCCCACTGCCGCTTTTTGACTGGCGACATATTTTCAGTTCTTGACAATGACAAGGTCCTTGAGGTCGACAAACCTGGCTGAGGATCCATTTTGTAATTGAATTTCCGGATGAAATTTATGAAACTTAACAAAAAGGTCAATTTTTTGTTAAGTTTCATAAATTCCAGTTACACGATAAAATTGCACAAACTCAGAAGAACATTCGCGTTCGAGAGAGAAGGGAGGGGATATAAATATGGGAATAGGATGAATGGGTGAAGGTGAAAGCCAATTCATTCATTCATCCTTTTCCCTTATCTTTTCCCCTCTTCCTTTCTTCTTCCTTTTATACTGAGTTAAAGCATAAAACTAATAACCCGCGCGAAGACGCCCCGTATTCGCAGGGTCTTCGCGCGGGTCAGCTATTAAAAAGAAAAGTTCGTCAGAAACTACTATTTTACTACATTTTAACATTATATACATGATATTTTAACGTTTGAGACTTAGGCTACTTTTTTAGGCGACAGGACCTGGAATTTGGCTACTTTAGGCTGCTTAAGCTGGGAAAAATGGCGATATTAGTTAGTCCCGTCCGTGGCGATATTAGTAGTCTGTGCGTAGTATCTTTCAGTATATAGCAAAGTTCTCTGTGGTAGTATCTCTATCTCTTAGTAGTCTGTGGTTCCGTAGCCGTTGTGTTGGCAACACTGCTGGTGTCGCCGCCGCGGGCGCAATTATTTTATTAATTTAATTTGATTGTATTTTTCTACATTTTACATTGGATTTTTGATATAATAATTATTGTTTTGGTTGGAAGACAGATATTGATTTCCGATTTCAGTTCGATACCTACCGATTCAAATTTAAGACCTAAATAAATAAATTCTCTGAAACGAAGCTATGCTGTGAAAGAAATCTACAGAATTATAAATAAAACAGGCATTGTGTACATACAAGTACGATAAAAATTTTAAATGTAACAGACCGCCTAGAGCTACTTGCAAAATGGAAAAATATTCAAGATTCGAAAAAATTGGTGAAGGCACATATGGAGTCGTTTACAAAGCGAAAAACCTAATCACCGGTAAAGAAATCGCTTTAAAGAAAATCAAACTTGAGAAGTAAGTCCAACGCACCTATATTTCTGGCAGTATCTTGGCCAAGGACGTTTCTATGACCATAGAGTACCTATATAGTCCACCTACCTCAACCTCAACTTCCATATTCGTAAATGGTCCACCAATGGTTAGTTGGTTGTTGTTGGTTGGTCCAATATACCCACAGATGTGGTAAAAACTGAAAAATATACCTTTATAAATGTTGCATTGTCATATAATAACCATAAAATTGTTAGGATTTTGGGTTACAATAGTGCAAAGCAACATGTAGTTCTAACAAAATTCTGCCTAAAGTGTATCAGAATTTCATAATTAGTTACTATAGTTTGATATCGAGTTTTCATTTACAAAACATAATAATACATTTAATTGGTCAGGTTATTCTATAATATTATAAGTGTTAGAGATGGACAAATGTTGGATTATTCATATTAGTGAATGCAAATATTTATCTCCATTATTTGCAAATGTGAATGCAAATACTTGTTGACTTTTAAATAAAAGTGTATGCAAAATGTAGAACAGGCTTGAAATTGCATCTCCTACTTTTGAAACCTTTGCTACACCATATGTGTAATAAATACTAATAAAGTGAGCCAACTCAATGGCTGGACAGAGCAATAATGGGATGCGGTATGAAGAAGAGTGGGGTACTCCTCCTGCCCGAGCCATCTAGGGCTATACCGGCGAGCTTCCCTAGCTTACCGGTATGCGGTACACCCGCTATGGTCGATACAGCCTTTTAGGTATTTTGCAGTAGAACAAAGGAGTTGACCCACTATTAGTATTTACTAAACTTAAGGCTATGCTCATACAAGTTGCACAAAAAACCAACTTTGCAAGTTCGTAGAATTGCATAACAAATAACAAAATATAACTTTTATCAGTTGCATAAGCTGGTGGTGATTGGATGAGAAGGGATGAAGATCAGGCTCAATGGTGCACCACAGGGGAAACCTATGTTCAGCACAGCAGTGGACTAACGCAGGCTGATGAAATAATTATATCCATACCATACTGTCACAATCCACTACTATGATGGTAGTTTACATAGTTTGAGAAAAACTTCACATTTTATAACATGCATGACCTCAGCACGGGGTTGGGAAGAGAGCGTTACCATAAAGTTGTTGCGGTCCGGCAGCGAGCCGGAGGGCGTGCCGTCGACGGCGCTGCGCGAGATCTCCGTGCTGCGCGGCCTCAAGCACCCCAACGTGGTGGAGCTGCTGGACGTGCTGCTCGCCGACAACAAGCTCTTCCTCGTGTTCGAATTCCTGCACATGGACCTCAAGCGGCTCATGGACATCACCAAGGGCCCGCTGCCGCTCGACCTCGCCAGGGTGAGTCCCGTCCCGTCCCCGCCCCCGTCCCGCGTGACCCTGCGTGACCCGCCGCTCGCTTGCAGAGCTACCTGCGCCAGCTGCTGGAGGGCGTGGCGTACTGCCACGCGCACCGCGTGCTGCACCGCGACCTGAAGCCGCAGAACCTGCTGGTGGACGGCGCGGGCCGCATCAAGCTCGCCGACTTCGGGCTGACGCGCACCTTCGGGATCCCGGTGCGCGCGTACACGCACGAGGTGGTGACGCTCTGGTACCGCGCGCCCGAGATCCTGCTCGGCGCCAAGCTGTACTCCACCGCGGTGGACGTGTGGAGCCTCGCCTGCATCTACGCGGAGATGGCGAGCGGGCGCACGCTGTTCCCGGGCGACAGCGAGATCGACCAGCTGTTCCGCGTGTTCCGCGCGCTCGGCACGCCCGGGTCGCGCGACGTGTGGCCGGGCGCGCGGCGGCTGCCCGACTACCGCGCCTCGTTCCCGCGCTGGCCGCGCCGCGAGCCGCGCGCGCTGCTGCCGCCGGCCGCGCGCGCCGACCCCGCCGCCGCCGCGCTGTTCGACCTCATGCTGCGGTACGAGCCGAGCGAGCGGCTCGCCGCGCGCGCAGCCCTCTCGCACCCGCACGTGCGCGGCGCGCGCCGTGTCCCGCTCGCTCCCGCCGCCACCGTGCCCGACTAGTGCCCCTACCGCTACCGCCTGCTGTCTAATAACGTTCCTTTTCATTGTTTTCGTCTATCGCTAGGCAATCAATAAACAATATTCATAACTGTATGTAATGCTAATCTGTAACCAGAAGAGTTGTTTATTCCAGCGATTTCACCTCATGAATTTTTATATTCTGTCAGTCAAAACGTTTGGACTACTTATGTATGCAGTTTCGTTTCAAGACAGTTATAAGTGAATTTTTCAAGTGTTGGAAGTTGAAAGTGATGGATTTTAAGAAACTGCTTCATATTTTAAAGTACTTAATGCCTTTTTTTTCTATGATTTTGGCTCTACACATAGTGTATTTAGCCAGTGTCCAGTCATGTGATTTTTCTCGTGTTTGCTCGTGTTATAGAATATTTCAAGTATTCAAGTCTAAGTCATAGTCCAGTCTAAGTCATGCCCTAGTAAAGAGGTGGCAACTTTACTAGAAGCTTCTATGGAATTCTGGAAGCAACACGTAAAACCCATGTTTTACTACATTATATCACTTGCCCACATTCATGTTCGTAATTCAGCACTTTTTTTAAAAACATTGCACAATGTGTTTATGACTTTTTTCCCTGCACCCATCTTAAAATTATGAGTGATTACTTTAGGCAACTTCCCATTTATCATCCTGTACATGTACATACACTACAATGATCTAAAGTGGATATAACATTAACATGGTTATAGTATACTCTTTGTTGTCATCTGAAAATGGAAATCCGCAGGAAGTGATTACCTATACAAGGTGACCTTGAATTGGTATGTTATCCCGAAACGGGAACTGGGACCATGATGGCCCACAAGTTGTGAGAGCCTTAAGACTTGAAACTGAGTGTTTCCAAAACTATGGTAAAAAATAAATCCTTTCACAAAAATGCACGTCCGATCGCTACGAGAGTTAAAAAGATACTATAAATTCATTTCTAAACACAGGTCGTTAAACTCATTTATGTGCACTCGGTCAAGGACGAAGTTCAACCACCCAGCTGCGCTAAGGCTATTTTCGAACGTAAACTTTACATGGCATTTCTTCAATGAAAACTATTAATTAAGTAAAGTCGTAGAAGAAACATTGACTACCTTGGGGTGTAATTTACCCCCTTTAGAAAGAAAGAAAGAAAGAAAATAACATTTATTCAGGACATCACACAACATTACATTATAGAAAACATACACTAAAAATAATAATTACACTACAAAAACAGAAGATAAAAATATAACGTTGTGTGATGTCATGACCCAGGTCCCGACTCAGCATAATGATTTAGGTCAGTAATGCCCGTTTTCACCAAAGATCCCTAAATTAAGGGACCCTTAATAATATATAAGTGACACCTGACAGTAATTTCGTTTTCACCAGCGGTTAAGGGACACCGAAAGCTTTAAGGGATCTCCTATGTTTATGGGGCCGAAGCTCGACCCCTTAGCGTTAAGTGGCGGTTTCAATTATCGTGTTATTTTTTACTTCTAAAGCAAAATGGATGGTGTTTTGGGTGATTTCTTTGAGGATATGGACACTATTGAAACATTGGACTTGCTATCGAGCTCAAGTGTATTTAGGCGACCACGTATTTACCGTGAAAGAGTGGATTTTTTCACAAAATATGACGACCAAGACTTTGTGAAAAGGTTCAGATTAAACAAAGCAAGTGTGTTATATTTACTTGACAAAATAGAACACCTTTTGGAATATGAATGTTGAATGGATATATCATATATCATCATCATCATTAACAGCCTGAAGACATCCACTGCCGAACATAGGCCTCCCCCAGGGAGCGCCACTTAGCGCGGCTGCTCGCCTCCTGCATCCATCGGCTCCCTGCGGCTTTCACCAGGTCGTCGGTCAACCTAGTGGGGGGGCCGGCCCACGCTGCGTCTTCGTGGTCGCCACTCGAGAACCTTTCTTCCCCATCGGTTGTCAGTTCTACGAGCGATGTGGCCTGCCCATTGCTATTTCAACTTGCTAATCATAAGAGCTACATCGGTCATTTTAGTTCTCCTGCGGATCTCCTCATTCCGGATCTTATCTCGCAAAGAAACACCCGAGCATTGCACTCTCCATAGCTCGTTGCGCAACTTTGAGCTTAGTAATGAGGCTAACAGTTAGAGACCACGTCTCAGTATGGAATGGATATGGAATATAGATATTGAAATGGCAACGTGCAGGCCACATTTACACAGTTGAAGTTCAATTTTTACTTCAAAATATTGGTAACTGCAAAACTTGCCACGTTTTTTAAATAATAAATATGTTCACGTAATTTTCTTCAAATTCGGTTTTCTGCCGAAATGGCAGAAATCTTCCTCCAATGGTCACACTGAACTAAAGACGAAAATGACAAAAAAAAAAGTTTTGTTTTTTCAAATTTGGCAACTGTTTCAACCCAAAAAGTGCCAGAAAATGTATTCGATTTTATTATTTATGATGCATGATATTGTTAAAACTCTACTGATATTATCAATAAAGCATAAAGCTCGCTTTTTAGGACATTTTTCTCTAAAGTTTCAACCTTGTTTCAAACAAATACCAAAATCGGTAAATGTTCGGTTTTTTGAAACCATAGACTAAATACAAACTGATACTTTACTAGGGATCATCAAAGACTTTTTATAAAAAAAAATCAAGTACCTAATAAAACAGTATCCCCTACTTAGTCTGTGATCTTAATATGTGACAGTGACAGCCATTGGTGCACTCATCAACATAGAATCAGGTGCACTGCTTATTTTTTTTTCTTATATTTTGGCTCCACACATAGTGTATTTAGCCAGTGTCAAGTATTGTTATTTTTCGGCGTTAAAGAATATATTACGTAAATTTAAGTGTTAGTCATCGTCCAGTCTAAGTCAGGTAGTCGTAGTCCAGTCTAAGTCATGCTCCAGTAAAGTGGTGGCAACTTTACTAGAAGCTTCTATGGAATTTTGGAGGCAACACGAAAACTCACGTTTCACCACATTATATCACTTGCCCACACTCATGCTCGTAATTCAGCACTTAATGCGTAAACCGCCACCAATTTTAAACATTAATACTGGAAAAACCACAAGTTTTGAGATATAATACAATGCAACGACGTGAACATTTCCGCGTTCCCGCCAAAACTCGCACTGCTGATTCATCTGTGGATTGATTTATTTTGACACTGCTACGTCACGTCATGTTCCACACCGTGCGTCACAGAGAACTTTGCTATATTGCCGTGTGTGATTACAAATCATCGACATAGAATTTACATCTCTTAGTAGTCTGTGCTTAGAATATGTACTTATTCCAAGACTAAGAGAGACAATTCTATGGAATTAAATCACGTACCTACCTACATGGAAAAACTTACTCATTCGACAAAACGCAAGAAGCGAAGGACTCGTAAATATCTCGATGAAATGAGAAATAGATCGCGCCGACGACCATCTCAACAACAACTCATAAAAGCATGTGCCTCGGAGTCCAAAACCAATAGCCGCTTAATAACTATGGAGCGATTAACACTGAAAGTCATGTTTCCAAAGGCAATTCGGTCTGAAACTATAACAAGACCGGCGCTAACAGAAATTAAACAAAAACAAAGTGTACATCTTATAGACTTTGTAAGGGACAAAGTAGCAAATAACTCTAATTCTTCTCTAAAACAGGTAATGGGATGCAATGCTATACACATTAAATCAAATAATAACAACATAACCGTATCGGATTTTGATGAAAATCCTTTGTACATAGATAACGATTATAAAAACCACAATTATGACGCGAAATCGTCTAGTAGCCTTTTGCTGTTTAGCCCCACCAGCCCGATGACCAAGCCATTGGTATTAGGCACCCTGTTGAACAAACAAAGCGCAAGAAACTCCACTTCATCATCGCTATCGTCACTGACCTCACAAAGAGATTATAGACACCACCTTTACGAAGACTTTATGAATGAAATTCCTTCATACTTCACGCAGCTCACTTCCATCGTTATCAAAGAAGACGTTATTAAAAATACAATCAACAGTCTCCAAAAACTGTATGAAAAGAGCTGTCAAAATGAGTATGAAGATAACATATTAAAATGCATTGATCGGCATTTAACGACAAGTAACTCGTTTTGTAGTAAAAATGAAACAATTGTGGATAACCCACCGCTTGACTACATCAGGTTAGAGCACGGCCGGTGCTCGTCCACGCGAGGCACCTCGGTTTCGCCCGTGAACTGCATTATGAACTCGCCCGCGCGGAGGATCTCGCACTCACCCACGCGGAGGATCACGCACTCACCCGCGCGAGGCATCTCGCACTCACCCACGCGGAGGATCACGCACTCACCCGCGCGAGGCATCTCGCACTCACCTGCGCGGAGCATCTCGCACTTACTCGCGCGGGGCATCTTGCACTCACCTGCGCGGAGCATCTCGCACTCGCGTGCGTGGACCTACTCCAGCAGCTCGGCCTCGGCTCGTGGCGGCGGCACCTTGTGCGACTCGCCGGAATATACTTACTATCCTCACCGGTTGAACTGAGTAAAACAAACTGTTTATGCTTCAATTTATTCACTAAACATTGTTGCGCAAATGTGGCTAGTTTTTTTTCCTACCGATAACACTTGGTTTTTTCTAATCAATACAATATAGGTACCTATTAATCATAATCGTAAAAATCATACTAAGCTGATATTTTCCAACTGGGATATAAGGTCCATGTGCTTGAAATTGTCCGGACTTTTAGTGAAGGTTTCTAGCAATTTTAATTTCTGTTGATCCTTGCTGTTGTAGTATATTTGAAATTGGTTTGCCAGGCATTGTGCTTCTTGACCATTTAGCACATTCTGTGAACAAGTTTCTCAAATTAGTGCTCCATGACTTATCATACCTGCAGGGCGCTGAGGTTGGTAGTTGGTACCTACTACTGCCAGTCTAATACCTGACTTGGGGATATAAATAACTCTAACTTGGGGAATAGCTTCCCCCACTCTGTAGCAACTGGGATTTAATTCCCAATTGCCAACCGGACAATCCATGTGGCTGGGAATATACCTCTCCACTACACTGTAATACGTAGGTAACGACAGACAGCCCCCGGCCTATTACGATAATTTTAGCAGCACTGCAAACGCACATCTGATCTGCCGCTCAACTGCTGTCAAAGGACGAGTCAGCAGAGCCGCTAAATTCGTGTGTGAAATCTAGTTTGGATAAATATGATATTTTTGTTGGACATCTGTCTGTATGTACTGTTATTCATGAGAACATAGTTTTCTAGTGTTAGACAGATTTTTCGTAGGTAAATAAATCCCCTTGCCTATTAAATATCTTCAAAAATGTCGCAATGCGCTAGCGAGATAAAGAATTTGGGCATACATGTGCCCTTTTCACGGGGTAATTAGTTGTAGGTACGTCCTAATCCTAACGCTGTTCATGGGGAATAAGGAAGCGAAAGGGGAAAAGGATGAATGGATGGGAGGCACGCGCAGCCTGCCTTCCTTCGACGTCCCATCCCATCATTCCGGCAGCCATCTATTTTTTAATTAGACTGAGTAAACCACTGACCTCTATAATATACAACTTGTATTATAGAGGTCAGTGGAGTAAACTAACCAAGGAAGTAGAATCTGTAGGGTGAATGAAACTAACAGATCAGAATTTGTATCTCTACTTAGTTTGTGATCGGAATTCGGAATGTCACTGGTATTTAATCCTGTTGTTTGAGGTTATAATGTTTAAACCAAAGCATATCCTTCTCTCTAATTTGGAACACATTGGTGTCAGGGGTATTCAACTGGCGCTATTTAAAAACTATCTGGCAGACAGATTTCAAAGTGTAAAGGTTGGTGAATACACTAGTGATAAATTGCAGATTTCTCATGGCGTTCCACAGGGCACCATCTTAGGCCCTACTCTATTCTTGATCTACATTAATGAGCTTTGCCAATTCAAGCCACAAAAGGTAAACTTATTTCTTATGCGGATGACACAGTGCTTTTGTTTGCTGCTCACACATGGAATGAGGTTTTTAGGGCCGCTCAACAGAGTCTTAACACAGTTACAACATGGCAACATTCCTTCTCTCTTAGAAATCCACCACAAAATTTTCACTCAGGTATCTATGCAGTATGCACAGTTATTCTTGCCTCTCAAAAAACTTAGTTCATTGTTGCTGTAAAACTTTAAAATCCACTCTCTAAATAAAATATTTAGGACAAACGATAGATAATAATTTCCTTCACGCAAACCCACCGTAAATATAATGCAAAGCAAATTCATACCTCTTTTATTTGGAGATTCATCTATTTTTTGGGTTGTTTCCTATACAAACAAGCTTAATAAAACTAGATATATATTCGTTATCAAGAACTGATTATTGTGTTATGTCGACGCACACATCTGGCTCGTAGATCAATCTCGTATCGAGACAGGCTACGTAATTTTAATATACTATCACTAGAGAAAAGAAGAGATCTCTTGGATTTGCAGTTCATATACAAAATTCTTAGAAATCAAATTGATTGTACACTGCTAGTTGAAAAGGTCAAGCTGAGGGTGCCGTCTAGATATCCTCGTAGTAAAATAAAATTATTCTCTGCACCTTTTAGGAAAACAATTCTAGGTAGTAACTCCACCATCCCGCGTTTAATCAAGCTTTTAAATCTTCACGATAAAATTGATATATTCTGTGACAGCTTGGCACAATTGCGTTCTGAGGTTGCAGATTTTTAGTAGTATATTAGTATGCAGGCACTTTGAAGTTCCCCCTAGCAGGAATAACTCGAGGTCTTTCAGACTGCTGTGTTACATGTTATATTGTTACATAATTGTAAGTAGGTAGGTATTTGTTGTAAGTTGCTTGTAAAGTGCGAAGGATAACGGACATGAGATCACTTGTCAGAAGTTTGAACAAATCATGCTCTGCCATAGGGCCGTGTATGAAGGCGGGCTCATGCCCAGCTTGTGATTCGTGTTTTTTCCTTTGCATTAAAATTCTATTTGTTAAAATATTACATTTCATTTTCTTTTCACCTTTAGTGTTTAACTATACGTAGTGCAGTATTATTACACACTTTATACAAGTTATATTATAGGTGCATGCGGTGTCTGCCTGTAATTGGTTGAGCATGTAGTTTAGATATCTTAAGTGACTTTCATTAGCATAAGTTCATGTTTTAACTGTTGGCGGACCTAAATAAATAAATAAATAAATAAATAAATAAACCATTTACTGGAGTTTCCTTTGATGACGTGATGACCTTGATGATGATAGTGACATTAGTCTCTATAAAAAACCCTGGAGACACACCTGCTTCGTCATCAGCACCCTTATTCCCAATGCTTTTCCGTTCGAAGCGTTTCTGTGTCGAATTCGAGATCGTTTGACAGCAGTCCCTTTAACACTAACCATGGCCCACACACTCTTGTTAAGTTACTGTTGTATTAGTTTTGTATTAGGTCACAGCTCAGAGTGGAGGCTGTTGGGAAGAGATGGGGTGGTCCTATTCACACGCTGGGACCACACGGTTACAGTTAGGTGTTGGTACAGACACACTTTTTGTAGACACTAGACAGGTAATCAGGTACCTACTTTGTCGTATTCTCCTCGCATGAGCACTAAGCCCTTGGCCTTGAGCTCCGTGTAATGCACCATTGTGAGGCACTCCGGGGCATTTTCTTTGTGAACCTGTAACATTCGCATTGCTACAACCAAGTCCAGCTAGGAACAGAAGGCAAGCAACAATGTGATATGCAGCACCTGGTATGCCAGCAGCGGAGTGAAGTGCACCGAGTGGTTGAGGCTCTGGCACAGCATGAACTCGTAGCCCTGGGACCGAGGCAGGGGGAATACAAATGTAGGGAACTCCTTCATTTTTCCTTGCATCTCAGAGTACAACGCCAATGGAATGGTGGCTGATATCACCTCCTTATTTTTATGATACTCTTCCCAAATATTTTGAATTTCCAATCCATTTTTGTCAGCTACTAACTCTATTTTAAATATATCGCTAAGCTTCTTGGCCTCAGTCGCAGAAGTTTCTTTTAATTCTTCTTTAGGATTTAGAGCCGATGAAAATTGTCTGAAAAATCCATTATTTCAAAAATTGGTCAGTAAAAATTTGAAGAGAATTTTATGATCATATCCATGCAAAATCAATTAAAGGTACAGAAAGGGAGATATTTAAAAAACTGATTTATGTTACTACCTTTGACATTGATTATCTCAGGATGCTCACAGATGATCTTATAAGGTAGCATTTTGAGACAACATTTAGAATACTACTAACTAAAATTGTAATTGTAATCTAAAATAATTGTATGCGTTCTTGAGGTACAACATGAGGAATCAAATGACATTCTATACCACCTTTATCTGTACCCATGTTTTGACAATTAAATTATTTCATTTCAATACCTATCAAAATATATTCAGCTTCTTAAGTTGCATTTGGAGATTGACCCTTTATTCAACTTATTTGACTAGGATGAACATAATGTTAGGCATTGGTGGTCAAAGTGCTGTTTAGGCATATCGATTTATAAATGTTTACCTTAGACAATAAGAAAGTTTAGGCGTTGACGGCGCATTGCGCGTTGTAAGCAATAGGGTTTATTCAGCGGCAGTGGAAATTTTTTAGGGTTGGGTTCGCCAAATAAATTCGCCTTAATTATATATTTAAGTACACTGCTACCTAAGTAAATCTGAGGTTACCTCACATCAACTGACGCGAATTTCAACCGTTTTTCTTCTTTCTTGACACTTTGTTGATGTTCTACCCTTGATATGAACTCCTCAGGTGAAATCTTCTGCAGCTCGGCAATCCGACTAGCGTACTTTTCGTAATATGGGTTTTTTTCGAGGTTCTCTAAAGCTTTCTCCATTTTTACAGAAGTAGTGGAAAATTGACTTCTAGACATTGGACCAGCCATGTAAAATAATAATTGCTTTAGTTTCGGTCGTAAAGCCATATCAATCAAAAGCCAATATGTAACACAGAGAACTTTGCTATATACTGAAAATGTAATATCTACACAGACCAGTGTTGCCAACTTTATTTTTTAGGGAATCGTACCTTTGACGTGAAAAGATCGTATTTTCCTACAATTACTCGAAAAAAAAAGTACGCGTAGAAATTTAATTCAATGAAATATGCGTAATTATTTAAATAATTAGTAATTAGTTAGTATTAGTGCATTAGTGGTATTTTTTAATTATTTAGTTACGTTGATTTTAGGGGCCACAATATTTCACATTTGGAATTTTATAATTATTATATTTGATTTATAACGGGCAAAGGCTAGGCAAAAAAATGAATAGGTACGTATTTTAATTAAAAAAACCGACAAGCGAAAGAACTGAAATCAAATTAAAATACACATGCGGAGTGTAAAATTATTTAGATAGCAACTACGTTAATAAATTAAAACGATTAGGTTTTCTCTTGTAACGGTTTGGTTTATAGCTCTTTCGGCTCTGTCGTTATTGACTTTTGGACAAAATGAACATATTAATTTGGTTACGAAGATTACAAGATTTGAAAAGGTCGTATGTTTTGCGTACGATTTCGGATTCACGATCGTACATCGTACCAGAGCCAAAAAGATCGTATAAATACGATTTAAATCGTACGGTTGGCAACACTGACACAGTCTATTATACGCTAAAATATGTATTATTTTTCTCTATGAGCCAAAGAGTAATAAAATAGAGAAAGATATAGAGTAATAAGAGTAGTATAATTTACTATTATAGAAAAGTCCTCGTCCTCCCTCAGAATTCAGGGCCCCGTTTTATAAAGTTACAAGTCTTGTACTTGTAGCAAAAACCTGGCAACACAGCCAGAAAAAATTGAAATAATTTGTTTTATAATGGTACAAGCTAACAAGTGTATGCAAGTGTACAAGCCATGGGGCCATCAGGTACAAACGAAAAATAGCCCGAACTTGAAAAAAATTTAGTAATCGTGTCTAGAGGGTTACTAGTTAGTGTCCAGTGTATTCATTTGGCCCAATACTTCGCCAACACGCAATAAATGTCGCTTGATAATCTTGCGTTTTGCAGAAATAAAATAATTGGTAAAATAGCCCGCGTTAATCCGTTGTATGGGATGAGGCATCTGTACTGTAGGTATTATATTATCTGGTGTACAAGCAAATTGGCCGATATATTACTTTACTCTATGAATAACGATACGTGGAAGATTCAAGTAGCTTCTACTTGAATCTTCCACGTATCGTACGTGCAGTCCAGCCTTTGTTAGTATATAATACTAACAAAGGCTGGACTGCACGAATGTTTAACGGAAACATGCGACAAGCAAAAAGATTCTTTGGCCAAAGCTGAACTTTTGCTGATCATCGCACCGTCAGAACTAAGGCTGGTAAAATCGTGTAAAAGTGCAAAAGATATATGGGACTTGCTAAATAAAGCATATCACAGAGCTAGAAAAGCTACCCTTCTGAACAAGCTCATAAAAAAGAAGCTGAAAATTAATGAAGATGTAAGAGATCACATAAATGAGTTCATGGATCTCGTTGACAAATTGAAAGACATGGATGTTGAAGTCCATGAGAACCTTCTGACAATAATGATGCTGTATAGCCTGCCTGAACAATATGAAAACTTCAGAATAGCCATTGAATCGCGGGATAAACTTCCAGCAACGGAGGAACTAAAAATTAAAATTGTCGAGGAAAGCGAGGCTAGAAGTAATTATGAAGCACACTACAGTAACAAAAATAAAAATAAAAGACAGTATCAGAAGAGACCTAACACGGAGCAACCTAAAAACAGGAAAAATATGGTATGTGATAACTGTCATAAAAAAGGGCATTTAGAACAGGACTGTTGGTCTAAGAAAAGACAACAACGTCAATCTTTACTTGCAAAAGAAACCTGCCTATCTGTCAACAAAACAAATCAGGACCCCTGGTGTTTAGACAGCGGATGTACGTCACACATGTGCAATGATAAAACCATGTTTAAAACGATAACTCCAATAAACGAATGTTTAAAGTTAGCATCAACTGACAAAACCGAAACAATTGAAGGTAAAGGAACAGTTGTGATAAAAATAAAAAATCAGATAATAAATCTGATTGACACTTTGTATGTGCCAAAATTATCCACGAATTTGATTTCGATTGCCAAAGCAACAGGAAACGGATGCAAAGTCATTTTTAATGAACATACTGCAACAATTTCAAATAAAGAAGGAACATTAATGAAGGCACACAAAGAAGATGGACTATATTATGTCAAAGCTGAGAGGAAAGAATTTTCCCACCTAGTTGAAACCAAACAGATTGACATTTGGCATAAGACATTAGCCCACATAAACGAACAAGATTTGAAAAATGCTTACAAAAATAAAACAATAAAAGGCCTGGAAATAAACAACAATGAAAAATTATCGGAATGCGAAACCTGCATTAAAGGAAAAATGGTGACTCTTCCTTTCCCTACTGAACGTCATGATGACGTAAAAGCGAAGAAGAGATTACACATAGTTCACTCAGATGTATGTGGACCAATGCTTGTGACAAGCAATGGAGGTCACAGATATTTCACAACATTCACTGATGAATACAGCAGGTACTGCAGAGTTTATTTCCTAAAGCAGAAAAATGAAGCTCTACAAAAATTCAAAGAATTTAAAAATGAAATGGAAAATTTCTCCAAAGAGCGAATAATTATGTTTCAATCCGACAACGGTACAGAATACATTAACAAAGAGTTTAATTTCCTGAAAAAGAAAAGAATGGCATATCAAGACGATTATCAGCACTATACACACCCCAGCAAAATGGGTTATCTGAAAGAAAGAACAGAACGTTGCAAGAAAAAGCACGGTGTATGCTGATTGAATCGAACTTAAAAGAAAGCTTTTGGGATGAAGCCATAAATACGGCAAACTATATTGCAAATCGGTTGCCCACTAGAGCAAATGATTATAAGACGCCATTCGAACTATGGGTTGGATATGCACCGTCGGTTAGACGCGTCCACCAATTTGGACTAAAAGCATTTGTTTTAAAGAGAGGGAAGAAAAATAAATTTTCACCAAAAGCCCAAGAAGGTATACTACTTGGCTATTCGGATACAACAAAGGGCTACAGGATTTGGATAGAGGAACAACAAAAAGTTGTCATCAGCAGAGACGTCAAAATACTCAGCAAAATGTTTTTTGAAGAAGAAAATTTACAAATCAATCCTAAAAGTACCGAAGCTAAAGAAAAAGAAAAATACCTGGAATTATATGAAGAAATTCCTGAAACAAAAGAACCTGAAACAATATAAATCAGGGAACGAAAGGTAATCCAAAGCTCTCCCAATCGAGTAGAATCATCTGAAAGTGATGAATATGAAGACTTCGATGATGATGATAATGATGATGAGGATACTGCCACTGAAGTGATACCTGAAACAAGGGAAATACCTACGACAAGTGGACGACCTCAAAGGTAGCGACGATTACCTGCATGGGCGGAGGATTATGAGATCGAAAATAATATGCAGGTCACCGCAATCGCTTGCACAAATGAAAATGAACATGATGAAGAGTGGCATGACGCAATCAAAGCGGAAATTAGAGCTCAAATCAAAAATGGAACCTGGAAAATAATAAAAAAGGAAAAGAAAATGAGAGAAGTCGGTCACAAAATGGTATTGAGGGATAAGATTGGACCAAACAATCAAGTAATAAAGAAAGCTAGATTGGTTGCGCGTGGTTACACCCAAAGGCCGGGAATTGACTACGATGAGACATTTGCCCCAGTCGCAAAATTGAGCTCCATTAGATCACTAGTAGCACTGGCCGCTGAGGAAGACTTAAAATTGTACCGAATGGACGTTACCACAGCTTACCTAAATGGAGAATTAAATGAAAACATTTATATGAAAGCTCCTCAATATCTTGAACAATACATAAGTGAAATCATGGTAGACGAAAGCGACAAAGATCTTGACCTATACCATAAACCAAAAGAAATGCTACAGGATGCAGTAAAAAATAAGGATAAAGTCTGCAAGCTACAAAAATCCCTGTATGGCTTAAAGCAATCGGGAAGACAGTGGAATAAAAAATTGGATGCAGAACTAAAGAAACTTGGAATGATCCAATCCAAAGCTGATCCATGCATTTACGTGTTAGGAGGAGATCAAATAATTAGAATCGCTGTCTACATAGATGACATATTGATCGCTTACAGATCCAAAGAAAAATTGGATGACCTAAAAGAAAAACTCAAAAAGAAATATGAGATGAAAGATTTGGGTAGACCAGATAAACTTTTAGGCATAGATTTTATATACAAAAAGAATAAAATCAAAATATGTCATAAAGGGCTGATTGAAGACGCATTAAAAAGAAAGAAATATAGAATAAATAAAAGAAATAGGACTCGAAAATAAAAAGATGAAAAAGCCACTAATTGGGATGGCAGATGCAGACTGGGGAGGAGACAAACTAGATAGAAAATCCTTCTCAGGATATTGTTTCAAATATGCTGGATCCTTAGTGAGCTAGATGGCAAAGAAGCAACAGAATGTTGCTCTCGACAGCAAAGGCGGAATACACCGCATTAACAGAAGCTGCTAAAGAGGCTATCCACCTGAAATCGATATTTGAAGATATTGGGGATAAATCAGAAAATTTAACCCCATTTTACCATATACGCATGGATGAATTAAAAAAAGAAGGATTGAGTTTTGATTGACATCGAACTGAAGTACAAAATGGCGGATACATAAATATGTATGTCAAATTTAAGGTATTGCCATGTGGGGAAAATTACCCGAATCCGATAAAAAAAACTTCCGAAGTTGGCATGATTGACGTTTTGTACCTTATATAGGTATATGTCCAAAAAGCTACACGAGCAAGTCAAAGTCATATTTTCATGTCTTATTTATTTTTCATACATCAAGATTTGTCCCATTTGATTTTTATAAAAACTACTAGTTTATGCCCCGCGGCTTCGCCACGTGAACTATCTTTCAGGTACCATATATTACGATGAATAAAAACTAGGGATGCGCCGAATATTTGGTAATTATTCGGTATACCGAATATTCAGTAAAAGTGCCGAATAATTACCGAATATTTTTTTAATACTTTCCGCTAAATTAATACTTCCATAATTATCTTTTATGGGAACACATTCGTAGATAATCAGAACACTTAGCACTTTTTAATCGTTTTTCTAGATACCGATAACATGCTTTATCTAGGCACTAAACGCTTGGTCACCAGAAAACTTATATGTTGTGCCTAACGGGCACTACCGACCTATAGAGCGTGCGATTTGGTTCAATATCTAACTTGAATAATCTTTTTTATGTAAGTAATTGCATTTACAATACAAAATTGCGCTAAATACAACGTTTCGCTTGTTTCTAAAAATTCTATTTTTTATGTGTTTATTTTGTTTGGGTTTTTTTTATTAAAATTAATTACATACATACACTTTAATTCATTTCATAGAAAATTTTCATAAAAATAGTTTTTTCACAAAAAATAGTGGAATAAAAATTCTTTCCATTGCAGTGGAACCTTTGTTGAAGTTTCATAGCGACTGAATGTACGGGAAAATTCATGTAAAATAAAATGAACCGAATGGTTCGGCCGAATATTCGGTTCGGTAAGCTCTAGACCGAATAATGTTCGTTTTTCGGTTCGGTTCAAAAATCCATGTTCGGCGCATCTCTAATAAAAACCATTACAGTGACCTTCTTTTTTCAGGAGGCGTTTATATAGTGCTATCTAAATACATATATGTTAATAAAACTGTTTATTTGGCATAAAGATTCATAGCCAGGGCCTAGCCATATGTTGCCTAATACGTTTTATGAACACATCATTCGTATTTATACCTACTTTAATTTTTTACATCACAGAGACCTGCCCAAATATGCACGACTTAGTAGGTACACTACCGGTAAAATATTCATTCACGAAAAGGACAAAACATGCACATTCGTAATCACAAAATGCATCGGCATTATAGTCATGTCTCAATTATAATCAATATTATGTGAATATGTTGTATTCGAACACAATTTGGTAATTCTCCCACATTTTCGGGTAAATTGCAAGTTTGATTGCTGGCAGCACTGGTTGGTTTTGTGTATTGATTACATCTAAATAATTTCATTAAAAAGTGAAGAAATCAGTGGAATAATAACAAGCTTACTTGTGAAAAGTGATCCCCTGACTTTTTTTAATTAAACTACTATTATTTCGACAATTTTTTACAACGCAGGACGGCATTTTTAGATTTTTTTTCCGTCACGTTGACAGCGTCCTGTGTGAGGTCCGGAGCAATACTGGCCAGGCCCTGTCAACTTCTTAAGGCGTATATGCAATACCTACTGGGGCTGAATTTTGAACTCATTTGACCTTTTGCGGTGATGCCAGTAAATATTCAATCTTCGATTAGTAGTTTTGTAGATCTTGATACCAAAAAAGTCCCATTCTTTTTTATTTAAAACATGTTTGAATGGTATGTTTATTTAAATGTTAACTATTAGTCAGGTTTTTATTTTCATCGGTTGTATTATTAGAAAATTAGAGATGATTTTCATTTTAAGAAGTAGAAAGCTCTTTTCTAATGTATGGCAACACTAAGCTGTCATGTCCGCTTGCTTATATTTCGTTTTTAGAATTTTTCGTCGTGTTTTACATTTCATGGCGTCGAGTTGAGCTTTTGTTCCTCTGTTATTGTGTGTTGTGCAGAGATTGTTGAATTAAGGCTTTACTCTATTCGTAATCCTTACTTTAGTTCGAGACAGTGACTCTTTTCGTAGACCGATAAACATTGATTGTGGTATTTTAATTTCATTACGCCGTGTTGAGCTTTTGTTCCTCCGTTATTGTGTGTTGTGCAGTGCAGATATTGTTGAATTGAGGTTTTACTCTATTCGTGATCCGTAGTTTTGGTCGAGACAGTGACTCTTTTCGGTGAAAGTTGTGACGACCGGTGATCTGGCAGCTTCTCTTGTGCACCTATCTCAAACTTTACGTGATCACTGGTGATCACCAAGAGCCACAATGTCGGAGAAGGAAAATAACAGGAAATGTTATAAGTGCGGTTGTTCACCTGCCGTAGATAACGTTAAGCTATTTCGATTTCCTAAACCTGCAATAAGGAATCTGCTTCGGTATGTACCTACCAAGTTTTACTAATATCACTGATTATAATAAGCACTAGCACTAGTGCTTATAATAAGGAGGTACCTAAGTGTTTATTTTTGTTCCCAGTTGTCAATTATGGGCGCAATACATTTCAAACTAAATTACACAATGAACATAGAATGCTGTGTCAGAGACATTTTAAGGACACAGATTTCACTAATGATTCAAAGAAGAAACTGACTAGAACTGCCATACCATATGCTGTAAGTAAAATTAGATCTATAATTAAAAACAAATACATTACTCATGGATGAAATAAAAAAAGAAGGATTGAGTTTTGATTGACATCGAACTGAAGTCCAAAAAGGTGGACATATGACTTGTGTGTGTCAGATGAAAGTAGGGTGACAGGGCTGCATATGATGTGAGTGTGTGCGTGCCCCGCTTGTACGTACGAAGTGTTCCGGCTTCCTAAGGGTACTTCAGTTTCGGATCAGATGGGATTCCCTCCTTCTTTTTTTATTAGCTTCATGTAAATACTGTTAACTATTTATATCAGAAAAGATTAATAGCAATGTTTTGTTTTAGATTGATGAGTTGCCTGTATATTCTGTTGAACCACAGGCTGGACCTTCACATAAAAATGTGTTAGTTGATGTAACAAACATACAAAATATTGATCAGAGCACTGAACCTACTGCTGGGACATCTCAACATACTCAATTACAGCCACTTCAGCAACAAAAATCGGAGAAGGATAAAGTTATCTATGCAAAATGTAGGAAGTACATAACAATGGTATGCCGACTGCGTCATCGCATCAAACATTTAAAAAGAAAAAGGATGTTAAAAATCATTAGTGATGACATGGCTGTGAAAAAATTGGCAGATAAGATAACACCAACGTTTGCACTACTATTGCAAGGGCAGATAAGAAACTGTAAAAAAAAGATCACCGGTCGCAGGTGGAGCAAAGAAGAAAAAATAACAGCATTGAGAATCTATAAGAGATCACCAACATGCTACCGTTTATTACGGTGTTTCACTTGCCATCACCTAGCTCCTTAAAAATCTTGTTGAGCAAAGTACCTTTTAGTGTTGGTGCCAATCAGCCAGTTTTTAAAATATTAAAAGAAGTAATTGAGACCCAAAAGCCTTCAGATAACGAATACACTCTTATGTTTGATGAAATGTCCTTGAAGAAACATCTAGATTACAATTCTAAGGAAGATAAAATAGAAGGATATAGAATCATGGCTCACAGGGAAGATCTCCTCTCATTGCAGCCTATGCCTTGGTGTTTATGATTGCAGGAATAAGGCGGAGAGTGAAACAGCCAATAGCTCACTACTTCTCTAGTGGGTTTGCTACTGCAGATAGGCTTGCAGTGCTCATAAAAGAGGTATAATCTTCAAAATTCCAAGTGTTTATTATGTATTACCATTGGTTTCTTATATGTTAAACTCATGTCAAATAAGAAATACGGAATGCTCATTGGTTGCTTGTTGAGCATCGGCTATCTTAAACTAATGAGCGTTCAATATTTCAGTTTAACTTTAACCAACATACGAGAAACCAAGGGTAACAATGTTTTCTAGAAAACTCGTAACATACAGCTACCAAGTTTAATCCTCAAAAATATGTCAAGATAATTAGGTTTACTTTCCCCCAGATTTTTGTACGATTTGGTCTGGAGTTAATAATAAGATAAAAACCCAATTATTTGGTTTTTCACTTTCAGGTCTTATATCAATGCTTTCAATTTGGAATTAATATTGCAGCCATAGTCTGTGACATGGATGGTGTAAACAGGCGAGCACTGGCTATTTTGGGAGCATCTGTGGAACACCCATTCATAATGGTGAACAACAGAGAGATCATAACATTATTTGACCCACCACATTTACTAAAATGCTTCCGGAATCTATTTATGAAATATGACAGAGTGAACTGTAAATATATCTTCTGGGGACAGGATGGGAAGAGGTAACCTTAATAATGATTTATGTCTTTAAATTAGCGCCTATACTTATAATAAAACTGTAACAGGTCCAGGTCCATTGAATATATTTTTTTTTGTAGGGCTCATTATTATTGTTGCTCAAGCCAAAACTATGGTTATTTTATTTTTATCTGCCTGTCTATATCTTGGCATAGCATCCCTAAACTACTGAATGGATTCAACAGAAACTTGGTATGATTTAAAATCCAAGGACATAAGATAATTTCAACACGGTTTCTTTGGGAGAGGGCATGAAAGTTAAAATAATGTACTATCTAGTGCTTGTGGTTGGTGAAGTGAAAATGTAACTAACGATTTTTACAGGTGTTGCTAAATGGTCACACATAAAGGAATTTTATGAAGCGGACAACAATAACCCAAATTTTGTGTATGCTCCTGCCTTAAAAAAAGAGCACTTGAATCCAAATACGAAGCAGAAAATGAAAGTCAAACTAGCTGCTCAAGTGCTAAGTCATTCTGTGGCAGGAGGAATGTATGCAAAAATATCTGGAGGTACTTATAGTAAACTACCAAAATACTATATATTGTTTCTTGTTATATTATATATGTACACATAGTATTAGATGTCTGTGGTACACACATACACCTGACTGGTCTGATAGCTTGGTTAGTAGTATCTGCCTTCTGAACTATAAGGCTGTGGGTTTGATTCCCACCCAGGACAAACATTGAACCAGAAGGCCCTGACCATAGCAATATATAATTATATTAGGAATATTAATGCTGTAATATCAAAGGACAATTTTTTCATTTGCAGGTGAGCTTACTACAGATGCTGCCGTTACAGCTAATGTTGTGGCAAACATTGACAAACTATTTGCTCTCTAAATAGAGACAATTCTGATTTGCGCAGAGGTAAACCTCATGCCACAAACTTAAAGGAAGATAGCTTACATCTAAAATGTTTTGAGCAAATGAAAAACTTTTTTCAAAATATGAAGTATATTGGGAGCCCACGCACTCCACCATCACAGGAAGGATGGGTATGGACTATAAATGGAATACAAAAGTTGTGGAGAAACCTAACTCAAAAACATAATATAAAAAGCCTGGCCACCAGAAGGCTACAGCAAGATGCACTTGAAAATCTATTCGGATGTATACGAGGCAACTGTGGCGCAAATACTAATCCAACATGTGGGCAATTTGTGGCGGGTTTGAAGACAGCTGTTCTAAGTAATTTATCCCACATTGGGACAACTGGAAACTGTGAAACTGATAACAATGTAGTGATTAGTAATTTTGAAACATTGTTATCAGTTTCACAAACCACACACATATGTACAGAGCCTGAAACTGATAGCGAAATGCGACATGAAATTGATATCAACATAAATGAAGACAGTGCTGAATTTCAGGCTTGTGCATATTTGTGTGGTTTTTTACTCAAAAAAATCCAAGCTGACTGCATTAATTGTAAAAATATATTTCATTCCAATACTGTAGAAAAGCATCACATGTTTGTTGAGTGCCGCGAATATTCTGAATTTAAAAACAGTTTAAATTATGTAACAAAAGAAATGGTAGCTTGTGTGGAGAGCTGTGCTACATTAATTAATAAATATCTGGAGGAGCAAGGCCATACTACAGATTTAAAAAAAAAATTAACAGAGAACTTGAGAAAAGCTGTCAACTTCAGTTTTTTAGATACATGCAATTTGCACAAACAATAAAATGTTAGTAATATAACAAACAACGTTTTTATTATTTGTGTAAAAAGATTATGCACCCTTGCAAACAGAAATTTTGTTGAAGCTGCATCAGCAGCTTCACTCAAACGCAAAATGAGTATAATTTTACATAAATAATAATTGTATATACAAGGTGACCTTGAATTGATATGTTATCCCAAAAGGGGGTAAATCTACACCCCAAGGTGGACAATGTTTCTTCTACAGCTGGGTGGTTGAACTTCGTCCTTGACCGAGTGCACATAAATGAGTTCAACGACCTGTGTTTAGAAATGAATTTATAGTATCTTGTAACTCTCGTAGCGATCGCAAGTGCATTTTTGCGAGTGTATTTATTTTTTACTATTAAAGTTTGGAAACACCCAGTTTCAAGTAAGGCTCTCACAACTTGTAGGGCATCATGGTCCCAGTGCCCCCATTTTGAGATAACATACTAATTCAAGGTCACCTTGTATTGTATGTTTTCATGTAACTAAATTCTAGGTCTACTATGAGTTAATTAGTTATAAGCCTTATCCCAGTCTAAAGGAAGAAAGAAAGACAGGAACAATATAAGAGAAAAGGATAAATGGATGCAGGATGACTAGTGCACCTGCATCCATTCACGTTACCCCTCCCTTTTCCATAGTACAGGATAGGAGTGGCTTTGTACCTAATACCAAAGGTTGGATATCTGTAATTTTTGAATACATTATGGCACCGTTTATAAGAGGCCTCAAAAATTATTTTTCAATATATTTTCAATGTATAGCAGCATAGGACATGGACATCTATAGATACTTTTCGATGACCTCCCAACATACTGAATTATGAAATCAGGAAAAGAAAAATTAATTAGTGTAGTTATAGTTTGTATTAATAAAAACATAAGTTTTCTTATTTTCATTGTTTGAATTCAATTTATGAGAGAAAGTTGATGTTGGGTCCATTTGGAAATTGTTTATTTGACTTTTACTTTTACTTGTGTATTATTAATATCTGTGTAATTTATTTTGAGCTTTTCTATCCAGTAAATCAAGTCAAACAATTTCCAAATGGAAACAAACATTATCTTGAATTTCCCGCTTAAGCAGCCCCCGCCCGCGTCCCTGGATCCCCCCGCTAGAAGTTAGTTCGGGCTGAAACTAGGTGGCGCTAGTGAAATGCATTTTTTTTTTATTCTATGAAGATAACATTCTTCCCGTTAGGGTAATAGTGTTCTGTGATACTGACGGGCGGCCGTCTTCCTATGATGAGAGTGTGTGCGTGCCCGCTCGTACGTACGAAGCGCTCCGGCATCCTAAGGGTACTTCAGTTTGGGATCAATCGGGATGCCCTCCTTCTTTTTTTTTAGCTCCATGCATATACGATGACAATCAAGCAGCAATAAAATAAGCGAGCAATCCGATTGTATCTTCAAAGTCAAAATAACAACATTTATACTGTACTTGGTCTGTGGTTCCACGCCATGACGTTCGTAGTTATGTGAATTATATTCTCTTAGTAAATTATATACTCTTTGTATCAGTCCTGTGTGTCAAATTTACAATATTATTAATATAAGAAATAAATAGAAGATAAACCTACGTATTCTGAAAATACTAAATATAATTTAAATTGGAATGTTTTAGCTGGAAAAGGATTGAGGTATGTTTAAAATGATAATAGTAAGATATTCAGTAATCTGTGATAGTAAGTACTTAGTAGTAGTGATGATGATAATATTTGATTTTATTAATGACTAATTGACCCGCCGCGGCTTTTCACGGGTTAATTAGTTTTAAGTCGTAACCCTGTATAGGGGGTAAGATAGAAAGGCGTAAAGGATGAATGGATGCCATGGACCCATCCACTCATTCATTTCTTTTTCCTTTTCCCTTCTATCTTCCCTTGGCCAGGATGAGTATTAGTAAATAAATTAAAAAATAATATACAAGATCAAAACAGTCTTGCATAATAATTACATCCTTATGGCTTCATGCAACCCGCACTTGGCCGTTTTAGAAAACTAATAGTATCATGTATATTATTCTGGAAAGTTAGTGGGTACCTACCATAATAAATTTCAGCAAAATCCATTCAGCAGTTCCAGCATGATGCATGTTCATAGGGACAGAAAGACAGACTAAAAATAAAAAAAATGTTTCTATTTTATATCAAATTAGTAATTTTCAAGAAATATTCCATGAACCTACAGATTTAGCCCAGTTACAGTTTTATAATTATGTATTGATGTATTGATTGGTGATTATTATGATATAATTAAATAACAAAAAAGTTAATAAAAAAAAATCCAATCATATCCATATTGCTTCATGCAACCCTACTTGGCCATTTTAGAAAAGAAATGTATCTAGGTACCATGCAGAAAAGTCTAGCACCTAGTAAATGCTAGATTTTTCTGCAAAGTCTAGGTAGGTACCACCGCTTTGCCAGTTATTCTGCGGCCAAGCAGTAGTGTGCAAGCACTACTGTGTTCTGGTTTGAAAGGCTTTGTAGCTAGTGAAATTACTGGGTAAATGAGACTTTATGACCTGATCTCACAGTCTAGTAATCTGATTACTAGACTGAGTGATGTCTCAGGATGACATGCGCAATGCAGTGTCACGGAAACTTTGTTTTTTAAGTTCCGAGTGATGCTGCAATTGTTATGGGCGGCCGTGTCGCTTAACATCAGGTGAATGACTGGCTCGTCACGTCATCTATTAAATGTCATTCAGGAAAATTAGCTATTACCATACCTTTCAGCAAAGTCCGCAATTTTGAAGTCCACCTTAGTTAGTGGTAGTGATTGTATCAAATGAACGCGAGTCGCGCGGAGTGCACGTTGCACGATTGCCTGCCATGTCCCTTGGCCAGTCATCGCCGCGAGATGACCTGAAATTTGGTATGGTTATAGCTGATTATGCAGAATAACATTTAGGATGCTCAAGCAATATGAATGTAATTTTTATTTAAGATTTTTTACATTTTGGAGTTAGCGTTTGGCGTTAGCGTTAGTGGTTGGTATCTCTGCTAGACCCCCTGTACAATAGTGTAGGTACATGTCGGTGCGGTCGGTGTATGTATTATATATGCAGCGGCGGCATGCGGGCGCGGGGGGCGCGGTGACCGATGGCGGAGGGGGGCGGGGGCGGGGGCGGGGAGGGGGGCGTGCCCGACGCCGCGCTGCTGGCGCCGCTCTCCGAGGACACCTTCCTGCACAACCTGCACGTGCGGTACAAGCGGGACATCATATACGTGAGTATATTATATAACGTGACCTTCAATTGGTATGTTATCCCAGTATGGGGGGACTGGGACCATGGTAACCCACAAATTGTGAGAGCCTTACTTGAATCTGCGTGTTTCCAAACCTCCATGGTAAAAATACTCTCTCACTCACAAAATTGCATGTGCGATCGCTACGAGTGTTTTTTTTTTTTTTTTTTTTTAACAATAAACCAATTGGCTGTCTGTTTCAAACTGGTTTTATGCATTATATGGAGAGAGATGCGTCCAGTGAGTAATCTCTCATTCTTTGTCTGCAAATCTGTGCGCTAGGTTTATTATGCTATGTCTCCTTAGTCTAGAGAATTGGAGACTGCCCGGTCCCTGCAGTTGAGCAGCTAGTTCGTTTCTGTGTTTGTTACGGATTTTGCAGTCTAATTGCTTACGCTTAGTCCAAATATGTTTTCACCAGGTCAGTCGTCGGTCTAGGTGCATGCCCAGATATTTAGCGTCTTCTGCTTGAGGGACTTGTTGATTGTATAGTAGCACTGGTGGACAGGTGTTTCTCCTAAGTGTGTAGGTAACATGTATTGACTTGTCTTTGTTGGCTTTGATGCGCCACCTACCAAGCCATTCCTGAATTAGAGTTAGGTGCGTTTGAAGATTCCTCGACGCTATTTCGGCATTCTCATGGACCGAAAGCAAAGCCGTGTCGTCCGCATAGGTTGCAGTAGTGGTGGTGGTATCCGCGGTTGGCAGGTCAGCAGTGAATATTACGTATAAGATTGGCCCGAGGATGCTGCCCTGCGGCACGCCAGATTTGATTTCGTGCATTTCAGAGCATTCTGTGTTGTATTTGACTTCAAAGCATCTATTTTCAAGGTAGGACTTGATTATAAGGAAAAAAGAATGTGGCAATCTTTGTTTTATCTTATGCAGGAGGCCGTCATGCCATACCCTGTCGAATGCCTGGCTGATATCCAGGAATATTGCAGAACAGTACTGTTTGTTCTCCAGCGCCCTATTTATGATGTCGACTAAGCGATGTATTTGCTCTATTGTGCCATGGCCCTCCCTAAAGCCAAACTGATGATTAGGTATAATTTCATCTGGATGTTCTCTCATTCTGATGAGTATAATTTTTTCTAATACTTTGCCGACTATAGGAAGTAAGCTTATAGGCCTGTAGGAGGATACCTCCTGCGGTGGTTTTCCTGGTTTCAGGATCATAACCACTTGGGCTATCTTCCATTCACTTGGAAAAACTGAAAGCCTTAGGCATGCGTTGAATATAGCGACTAAGAACAGCACCCCTTGTTTAGGGAGATTACGTAGGAGGGTCGCGTCTATCAGTAGGCCTAGCACGAATATTTACGCGCGCGTAAGTGTAACGTTAACGTAAAACCCCCCTATTACGATTGCGTCTGCCGCTCAACTTCTGTCAAAGTTAATACAACTTTGACAGCAGTTAAGCTGCAGACGCGCCTCAGCAGCGCTGCTAGCTCAATCGTAATAGGGGCGCTGATCAAATGCCATACAACTGCCTTGCGTTAACGTTACACTTACGCGCGCGTAAATATTCGTGCTAGACCTACTGGTCATATCCTGGAGCCTTGCCTTTCTGGAGGTTGCGGATTTCTCTTTCCAGTTCTTTTGGTGAGACACTCTTTAGTGGTGGGCACAGTTGTATAGCTGATTCAAGACTTCTTTGGATTTCTTCATCGTGGTTCTTATTAGTGCTAGGTAATGGTGTGAACACTTCTCGAAGATGGTTGGCAAAGGTATTTGCTTTTTCTGAGTCTGAGCGTGCCCAGATTCCTAGTTGTGTTCTTATAGGTGTTATTTGATTTTGAGGTCGTTTAAGTTTAGAAGTAGCCTTCCACAGGGAGTAGTTTGTATCACTGGTCGGTGTGAGTTTGCTTAAGTAGTTTTGTAGATGTTCGTTCTTCACGTCCTTTATTAGTGACTTTAGCTCTTCTGATGCTTTGTTGAAGGCCCTTTTATCGTTTGGGTACCTTGTGCTGTGCCATGTTTTACGCAGTCGTCTCCTTTCTTCTATTTTATGTTTTATGAAGTTGGGGTATGTATGTTTTCTCGGGGCTAGTATTTTACGTTTGGGTGTCGAGTTATGTGCTGCTGTGTGTATTATTCCATTAAATTTTTCTATTGCTAACTCTATTTCTTCAATAGTCTTTAAGGATATTTTAAGATCCACCTCTGATGTGATGTAGTTTTGATACAGTTCGCAGTTCGTTTTACGATCATATATTTTTGATGGCACTTCCGAGAGAAAAACTCTGCAGCTGACGTTAAGAATAACCGGGGTGTGATCGGAGGAAAGATCCACTTTGTGTTCAGTGCTCATATTATTTATTGGGATATTTTTGGTCACAAAGAAGTCTATTAGATCGGGAATTTTGGCTGGATCCGTGGGCCAATATGTGGGTTCTCGTGTCGACATACATTCGATGTTAAGATCTCCCAGTGCTCTATATAGCTGTCTGCCCTTGGGGTTTATAATAAGTCGTGAGCCCCAATGGGTGTGTTTTGCGTTCCAGTCGCCGCCACTGATAAAGCGGTTGCCCAATGTTGTTAGGTTAGGTAGTCTTTATATTCTTCCTTAGATATGGTATGTCTTGGGGGGCAGTACACCGCTGACAATGTGATATCGGAGCTATCATCATTGATTTTGATTTGTGAAGCTTGAATTTTTTCTGTAACGAACTGTTCAGTAGGGTGATGTTTTAGGTTTGATTTTACTATTATTGCAGACCCCCCGTGGCCCCTCCCAGATGGGTGATTTGTTGTGTAGGTTTTATAATTTTTGAATGAGATATGGGTTTTCGATGTAAATCTTGTTTCAGAGATGAGTGCGATGTCTATCTTTTCAGTTGTTAGGAATGCGTCTAGTTCTAGCTTACGGTCTGTTACGAGAGTTGTTAAATTCATTTATGTGCATACCCAAGTATGCACATAAATGAATTTAACGACTCGACTAAACTGTTCGGTTGTCTCTAGTTATCGGAGTTCTAAATTAACAGCGCTGATTTTATTTGTAGCTCTCTAAAACGAGCGGACTTTGTTATTTAAGCACAAAAAATATTCTGTGGAGTAAGGTTGAGGCAGTAGAGTGCTTTTGGGGTGTAAAGCACCCCAGGCGAGCTTTTACTAATGATTAGTAATACTTAGTTTATTTAAATTACATTTACTCAATCATTTCACTGCTATGGATCTTTGTGTTCGATAAATAAACAATTTTATTTATTTATTATTATTTTACGTAGTCCAAGTTTTATGTAGATTTGTACTACGTATTCAGTACATATTTTTACATATTTGTACAAGAACAAAGGAATTAAAATCCGAACCATGAGGTCGGTCGCGGTGGGTACACGGTCGGGCGGTCGCAGACGTACGCGGGCGCGGCGCTGGTGGCGGTGAACCCGGGCCGCGCGCTGCCGCTGTACTCGGCGGAGCTGGCGCGCGCGTACGTGGCGCGCGGCGCGCACGCGCTGCCGCCGCACGCGTACGGCGTGCTCGCGGCCGCCTACCGCCGCGTGCGCGACCGCCGCGAGCCGCAGTGCCTCGTCGTCACCGGCGAGAGCGGCGCCGGCAAGACGGAGGCGGCGCGCGTCTGCCTGCAGGCGGCCGTGCTGGCGGGCGGCGGCCGCGCGCCCGGCGCCGCGCTCACCGCCGCCGGCACGCTGCTCGAGGCCTTCGGCCACGCCGCCACCGCGCGCAACCACAACGCCAGCAGATTCGTGAGTCC
The DNA here is from genome assembly GCA_963580505.1 of Ennomos erosarius. Taxonomy (NCBI): domain Eukaryota; kingdom Metazoa; phylum Arthropoda; class Insecta; order Lepidoptera; family Geometridae; genus Ennomos; species Ennomos erosarius. Next base: position 15,495,884 of record OY756984.1, on the reverse strand, counting down.
TACCTACCTCTCCTCCGCTATAAATACTAATCTCAACTGAACACACCACCTTTAAACTCGAATGTTCGATCGGCTCCGTTTGTTTCTCTAACGATCTTCATGTAGGTACTTACCTATTACTGTAACACTCGTAGGTGGATACTTCGTACTCAAAGTACAACACTAATTTTTAATGTAAAAAGAAATTTTAAATCTTTAAATCAAGATTTTAATTTTTTTTTTCTTTGTTAGGAATAGTAAACACCGCACATTATGAATATTCAGCTAAAATAAAATTATGGTATAGTAAGTTAATTAACCGCGAACCGGAAGGCGCAGCGTAAGCAGACCCCCCATTAGGTGGACCGACGACCTGGTGAAAACCGCGGGGAGCCGATGGATGCAGGAGGCGAGCAGCCGCTCAGAGTGGCATTCTCTGGGGGAGGCCTATGTTCAGCAGTGGACATCTACGGGCTGATGATGATAATGAACTTAAATAATAAGGCAACCCACAACACTATTCTCAGATTACTAAACAGTATAATTTGAACCTGCATTCATCCTTATCCCTAGACTTTTACAAGTCGTACCATAACATTAGCTAACATTTACCCATCCATCAATCGTCTACACTACAATTAAGTTACGGGATTGACAACGACATCTATTGATGTTATTTAATTCCTCACTTATGATGGCACTGAACGCAAGTAGCATAAGTCGGTATGTAATTAGGTGTGCGGGGGGGTGTGTGTGTGTTTGTGTGTCGCACGCACCCCAACTGGCTTGTGTTGCAGGGCAAGCTGCTGGAGATCGAGTTCGACTTCAAGGGCGAGCTGGTCGGCGGACACATCACGCACTGTGAGTACACGCCGGCCGGCGACCGGCCCCGGCCGGCGACCGGCCCCGGCCGAGCGCCCCGGCCGGCGACCGGCCCCGGCCGGCGACCGGCCCCGGCCGGCGACCGGCCCCGGCCGGCGACCGGCCCCGGCCGAGCGCCCCGGCCGGCGACCGGCCCCGGCCGGCGACCGGCCCCGGCCGAGCGCCCCGGCCGGCGACCGGCCCCGGCCGGCGACCGGCCCCGGCCGCATTGTGTACTCTAATGCTCCCTCCGTGGTGAACCGACGACGATCTTTGCTAAATTAATTCCACTTATTTACTTATTTATGTAATTATATGTATTACTCAAATAGGTTAATATTTAAGAGACCGATGCGCCCTAATGAGGCGAGTTATTAAAAAAAAATTGCTGTAATTTTATTAAGTCCCGATAGATGGCGTTAAAATGGGGGTTAAGTTCTGTCATTGTTAAGATAATTATGTATCGAGTTTAATATTCTATTCTTATTTTATGGAAGGCAATATATTCTAATGACTTTCTATCGACAAATCAACAACATACTCTGTGATCCACTCAACTGAATTTGACTTTTTCTTGTACTCCGTGGTTTGAAACTACGACCATGTTTGAAATACGTCGTTACTGGCGTAGTAACGACGTATTCTAGTATCTAGTTGCCAGTGATGACTTATGGAACTGAACCGTGGTCTCTAACTGTTGGCCTCATTACTAAGCTCAAAGTCGCGCAACGAGCTATGGAGAGCAATGCTCGGTGTTTCCCTGCGAGATAAGATCTGAAATGAGGAGATCCGCAGGAGAACTAAAGTGACCGATGTAGCTCTTAGGATTAGCAAGTTGTAATGGCAATGGGCAGGCCACATCACTCGTAGAACTGACAACCGATGGGGAAGAAAGGTTCTCGAGTGGCGACCACGAACTGGAAGACTCAGCGTAGGCCGGCCCCCCACTAGGTGGACCGACGATCTGGTGAAAGCCGCGGGGAGCCGATGGATGCAAGAGGCGAGCAGCCGCTCTAAGTGGCGCTCCCGGGGGGAGGCCTATGTTCAACAGTGGACGTCTTCAGGCTGTTAATGATGATGAATGATGACGCCATCCAGTAACAGAAGCGGAACTAGCTTTTTTTAAAATAAAACGTGTCATTGAAGCGACGACGGTCACTTTGTTTTATTTCAATACATAACCTACAGTCGTACAGCTTCCATTTCACCACCTTCAAGTTACCTGTGTACTCGTTTGATTGCACGCAGACCTTTTGGAGAAGGTAATTAATTAATGTATGTAGCTATCTTAATTTTCGGATAGATGCCAACAGGATTATCAGTAAAATGATTACATACATACATTTTTTTTCTATTTTGATGACAGATTGTTCTAGCTTAAAAAAGTACTTACATAAACGTTAGATAATATTTTTTTCCAAAATAGGGAATATTCGTACTCCGTAGATATTAAAAGTTAAACATACCAAAATAAAAATTAATGTATGTACTACAGTTAGTTTTTTTACGTGTAACATAAAGGCTAAATAATACTAGACAAAAAACCAGTACTGTGTAAGCGTGTGCTAGAATGATCTGTGAGCATGAGTAGACGTCCGCGTGGTGCGTGCGAGCGAGAGGGCGGCATACATGGTCCGTGTTGCAGGAGCGAGCGCACGGCGCGGCGGGCGGCGAGCGCAGCTTCCACGTGCTCTACCAGCTGCTCGCCGGCGCGGACGGGCCGCTGCTTAGTGAGTGCCCGCTCCACTCTACCGCCGCACTGCATGCCACTATACAACACATCCCTTCCACTGCACAATACTTTACCACTGACCTACTCTGCATCTTGCATGATATTACAAGCACTACACGACACTACATTAAAAAATTGTTTTCTTGGAAGACTATGAGTAATGTTTTTAATAATTATAATATCGTAGAGCGGCTGAAGCTGCAGCGGTCGTGGGAGCAGTACCGCGTGCTCCGCGGCGCCGCCCTCCCCCCGGCCGCCCCCCCGCGCGCCGCCGCGCTGCACGACACCGAACACTTCGCCTTCACCACGGTCAGTCTACTGTACACCCCTCCCGCGCTGCACGACACCGAACACTTCGCCTTCACCACGGTCAGTCTACTGTACACCCCTCCCGCGCTGCACGACACCGAACACTTCGCCTTCACCACGGTCAGTCTACTGTACACCCCTCCCGCGCTGCACGACACCGAACACTTCGCCTTCACCACGGTCAGTCTACTGTACACCCCTCCCGCGCTGCACGACACCGAACACTTCGCCTTCACCACGGTCAGTCTACTGTACACCCCTCCCGCGCTGCACGACACCGAACACTTCGCCTTCACCACGGTCAGTCTACTGTACACCCCTCCCGCGCTGCACGACACCGAACACTTCGCCTTCACCACGGTCAGTCTACTGTACACCCCTCCCGCGCTGCACGACACCGAACACTTCGCCTTCACCACGGTCAGTCTACTGTACACCCCTCCCGCGCTGCACGACACCGAACACTTCGCCTTCACCACGGTCAGTCTACTGTACACCCCTCCCGCGCTGCACGACACCGAACACTTCGCCTTCACCACGGTCAGTCTACTGTACACCCCTCCCGCGCTGCACGACACCGAACACTTCGCCTTCACCACGGTCAGTCTACTGTACACCCCTCCCGCGCTGCACGACACCGAACACTTCGCCTTCACCACGGTCAGTCTACTGTACACCCCTCCCGCGCTGCACGACACCGAACACTTCGCCTTCACTACGGTCAGTGTACTGTACACCCCTCCCGCGAAAAAAAGCAGATAACACATATACTAAAACAGATGAGGAAACAAACAATTTACTGTTACAAACACACTTCCCAGGCTGTACCTTGAGTGAGACAGACGGATGGTGTGAACACGTGGCAACACCCCCCACGGGAGACGACTGGGCGGTAGCACAGACAGTCGTAACAGTAGAAAGAGTAAACTGGGCGATTAACTCATTTCAACCTTTCAAAACACCAGGTTTAGATGGTATATTCCCCGGCTTACTACAGTGGGCCGGAAACTATATATGTGGGATATTAAATGACATCTTCAGGGCGTGCTTAGCACTACGGTACGTACCCCTGGGGTGGAGAGAAGTCAGGGTCCTATTCATCCCGAAGCCAGGCAAATCTGACTACACGGAGGCAAAGGCTTACAGGCCTATAAGCCTGACGTCCTTCCTCTTAAAGACCATGGCGAGGCTATGCGACCGATACATCAGAGACAACGTATTGCCGCTAGCACCCCTCAACACAGAACAGCATGCTTACAGTGCTGGCAAGTCTACAGAATCTGCCTTGCACAAAGTAGTAGGCAGAATTGAAAAAGACATAAACAACAAAACACTATGCCTAGGTGCCTTCATAGACATCGAAGGAGCTTTTGATAAAACAAACTTCAGCAGCATCAATGCGGCCTTAAGCAAGCATGGAGTGGATAAGACGCTGGTGGAATGGATCATTGGCATGCTTGAACTGAGAGCGGTACGGATAGACCTCAATGGCACGACGAGAGGGCTGGTGTCGAGGGGCTGTCCCCAGGGAGGTGTCCGGTCACCGCTCTTGTGGATCATGGTAGTTAATGATCTGATCACCAAGCTGAACACTCAGCGCTTCTACACGGTAGGCTACGCAGACGACCTAGCGATACTCGTATCGGGGCACTTTGCCAGCGTGTCCTGCGATATTATTAATAACGCACTGAAAGTCGTCGCTAAATGGTGCGGAGAATACGGATTGACCGTGAATCCTTCCAAAACTGAACTAGTCATGTTTACAAACAAACGCAATGTGGGACCGTACACGCTACCGACCCTCTTTGGCACGGAGCTGTCTGATGAAGTGAAATACTTGGGAGTCACACTAGACAGCAAACTGAATTGGGCTAAACATCTGGACAACAAAATAAGGAAGGCTACGATATCATTCTGGCAGTGCAGAAGAATGATTGGTAAGACATGGGGACTTAGCCCCAAGATATCCCTATGGCTATACGACACGGTCATAATACCCTCCCTAACTTACGGCAGTAACGGGATGTATGAGAACGGCACCCACGGCGGCGTTGGAAGCCCTACTGGGTGTAACGCCGCTACAGCTACACGTGCAGCAGGAGGCTGCGGCGTCTGCATTCAGACTGAGAGCACTGAATCTTTGGGATCAGGATAAGCGAGCAACACACACGACCATCTTAGATGAATTCGCGGAGGGCAACCCTGCGATACTATCAATCTATGACAGAGTCCCTAAAAAGCATATCTTCACCAGAAGCTACAAAGTCCAACTACACGAGGAGCCAAGTGACAGTTCAGGTATACATGAAGTAAGGATATATACTGATGGCTCCAAGACTAGCACGGGTACGGGAACAGGTACGTTCTCGGACGAGTTAAACATACATACAGCAGCGGCTCTGGGTGCACACAACTCCATCTTCCAGGCGGAGTGTGTAGGTATGATCCAAGCGGCATCAGCAGTACTCCAGAGAAAGGTAACTGATGCATGTATCAGAATACTCTCAGATAGTGCTGCCGTGCTGCGGGCCCTGCAACGCAATGATCACTCTACGGGGCTTACAATACAATGCCACAATCTACTGGAAGAAGTAAGTAGTAGGAATACAGTTACTCTCCAATGGATCAAGGGGCACAGCGGCTCCAGAGGTAATGATGCGGCTGACGAACTGGCAAGGAGAGGCTCGGATTTACGCCCCGTAGGACCAGAGCCAATGATACCTCTGCCGTTCAGTCAGATTCGATCCTGGATTCGCGAAAGAACTGCTAATCGACATCAAGAGAACTGGTCAAGTATAAGGGATTGTAGGCAGTCGAGGGAGGCGTTTCCGGTTCTCAACCGGAGATACTCCCGAAAGCTCCTACATCTTAAACGGGACGAACTCCGGCGAGTCGTCGGTATTGTCACTGGTCACTGTTCCCTAAACAAACACCTGTTTACAATAGGTGTCACAGACATCCCCTGTGCAGAGGCCCCCATGGGCAGAAGAAACTGCCGCACATGTGCTGCTAGAGTGTAGCAGTGTGGCCACACAGCGAACGGAGCTCCTTGGGACTCCGGGAACAACCCAGGAGGCCTGCGCTGACATTCCCGGGCTGCTGGCCTTCCTGGACGACATCGAGTGGCTGGACTAATGTGTGCCATCTCACGCAAAAAGGGCCGCTGTGCGGTATAGTTGCGCCTTCACCACGGTCAGTGTACTGTACACTCCTCCGCACCGCGTGTTGCAGGCGGCGATGGCAGCGCTCGGGCTGGGGGCCGGCTGCGGCGGTGAGGGTGACGCCGTGCTGCGCCTGCTCGCCTTCCTGCTCAAGTTGGGCAACGTGGAGTTCGAGCCGCAGCACAACATCGACGGCTCCATCGGCACGCGCATACACCATCTGCACGGTGCGTGACGTCACGGCGCGTCGCTCCATCCGCCCCCACCTCCGTCCCGCCTCCTCTCACCGCCCTCGCGTTTTTTGCAGAGCTGCGCGAGGCGTGCGCGCTGGTGGGCGTGGACGCGGAGGCGCTCGCGGAGGCGCTGGCGGCGCCCGCGCACCCGCCGCACCTTCCCGCCGAGCGCGCGGGGGACGCGGCGGAGGAGGAGGGGGACGAGTACGGTGGGGACGCGGAGTGGGCGCGCGCCGCGCTCGACCGGCTGCTCGGCGCGCTCTACGCGCGCCTCTTCACCTGGCTCGTGCAGCGCGTGAACGCGGCGCTCCGGGCGCCCGCGCCGGCCGCCGCCTGCCCGCCTGGCGCCGCGCTCGCGCTGCTCGACGTGTACGGGTTCGAGTCGCTCGCGGTGAACGGGCTCGAGCGGCTGCTGATCAACTACGCGGCGGAGCGAGTGCAGGCGGCGGCGTGCGCGGGCGCGCTGCGCCGCGAGCAGGAGGAGTACGCGCGCGAGGGGCTCGCGTGGCGCGCGCTGCCGCTGCCGCACGCGGACGGCGCCGCCGACCTGCTGGACGCCGGGCCCGACTGCGTGCTGGCCGCGCTGCGCGCCGCCGCCGCGCGCGCTGAGTCCGACGCCGCGCTGCTCGCGCGCCTGCAGCGCCGCCCGCACCCGCGCCTGCGCGTCTCCCCGCCCGACCGCTTCACGTGAGCCCCGCCGCCCCCGCCCCGCGTCCCCCGCCCTCCGGCCCGCGCCCCGACTGCAGCCCGCCGTCTCCGACAGGGTGGCGCACTTCGCGGGCCCGGTGACGTACAGCGCGCGCGGCATGGTCTGCAAGAACCGGGACGCGGTGTGCGCGCGGTGCGGCGGCGTGCTGGGCGGCGCGCGCGAGCCGCTGCTGGCGGAGCTGTTCGCGGCGGTGCCGCCCTCGCCGCGCCGGCCCGCCGCGCTCGCGTGCCGGCAGCGCGCGCTGCTCGCCGCGCTGGTGCGCCGGCTGCCGCCCGCGCCCAGCCTGCTGCGGTGCCTGCGCGCCGACGCGCACCTGCGCCCGCACCGGTTCGACGCGCACCTGCTGCGCCACCAGATCCGCACGCAGGGGTAGGTAGGCGGCGCCGGCCCCGCGGCCCCGCGGCCCGGGCCGCCGCTGACCGCCGCCCGCCCGCAGGTTGGTGGAGATGGCGCTGGTGCGGCGCGCGGGGTGGACCGAGTCGACGAGCGCGCGCGCGCTGGTGGCGCGGTACGGGCCGCTGGCGGGGCGCGGCGCGCGCGGGGAGGACCCGGTGCGGGCTGCGCGCGCGCTGCTCCGCTCGCTGCCGATCCCGAGCGCCGAGTTCGCGTACGGCCACACGCGCGTCTTCATCCGCAGCCCGCGCACGGTACGTGCACACTACACTCGCTCACCTTTCCCACCTCTCCCCTTGTTGGCGGTGCTCCGAGGAACGGCCCACGCTGTCGCACGTTTATCCCATAAGATGCTTTCGGGAGTATCTCCGGTCGAGGACCGAGAACGCCTTCATTGACTGCGCGGTTGTCTTTGTGTAGTTCTAATGGGTGGTTTTTTTTTTATTATTAATGGTTCACAAAACTGGCCGTATTGCCTTGCTTACTTAAACGATATACTAATAAAAAAAATAACACTGGCAAACAACCTACTCGATGCGAATACAACCACGGATCATAACCAGCTGAGATCGGTTGCGAAGGTCAGATTCACACCATCTGAGTAGAGAGCCACATATGCCAGCGTGCCCCAGTTTCTCAACGAGAAGGCAATGGTCAACAACATCAAAGGCCTTTGAAAAATCGGTATAGATTGCATGCACTTCACATTTTTCATCCATCACTTCTAGTATGTTGCTTACTGTAGGGGCACAGAATGCAAACGCGGCAGAAATTGTAACACGCAGCGACCGCGCCGCTCTGGCCTCCTCAGTCGTCTCTCCACCACACCCGCGTCATGTAGTAGTTTATTATCTTGATTTATCAGTATGTATTTTACCGTTTCAATACAATATTCATTTGTTCCTGAATATCGTTGTTTCCTTGGAGTCCACCGCATCATGAATAGGAACACGCATGAGTATGAAGACCGGCAAGACCTTTACGCCACACTTACGTATCCAAGAAGGTTTGATGAGGTAGACCTTCCAGGCTAAAACTCATGTTGATGAGAATCAAGTAAAGGTTTTAAATGGTAATGGATCCGTTTTTGTACCATAGATTCGAACAGTTTTCCCACAGAGGATAAGATTGAAATGGGCCTGTAGTTTGCTATATCGCTTTGATCGCCTTTTTTATGTATCGGGGTTATGTGGGCGAAGAGTTTAGTTTGTCACTCGGATGTGTCCTATTGAAAGTTTTTACTGCAGCAATGATCCTATCCCGAACCAGAGGGCTAGACAGCTTCACAACGATTGAACGTGGTCTGGTAGATTCTTGGTTTATTTTAGCAACGCGGTGGCAGTTAAGTAGTTCGTAATCCGGTAGAGCGTAGCCCACGGTGGTCGCAAGTTGTCGTACTACTCTGTCAGCAAGTTTTCGGATTTGTGCTCTGGGACGCACTGAATCTCAAGATTGCTGTCCCGGGATTGCTGCTCAAACTGGTTTAACCTAGAACTGAGGTCGTTCACCTGTGATTTCAAGTCACTGTTCTCTATCTCAAGTTTTCCCAGTGTGGGGTAAAAGGTCTTCATACTCATGCGTGTTCCTATTCATGGTGCGGTGGACTCCAAGTAAACAACGAGGTTTGGGAACAAATAAATATATAATTGAAACGGTAAAAATACATATTGGTAATAGAAACTATTAATATAAATAAACTACATGACGCGGTACTGGTGGAGAGACGACTGAGGAGGCCAGAGCGGCGCGTTTGCCGCGTGGAAGAATTTCAGCTGCGTTAGCATTCTGAGCCCCTACAGTCATCCCCTTCTTCAAAAAAAATTTTTTACAAAAATTTTCGGGCTGTAAAAATTATCTCTTCTAATAGTACAAAGTAATAACAAACCAAAGAAAACACCAAGTCAACATTGCACGGAATGAATACCTAATGCTGACAACAAGTTCTAGGTTCAACGTACATTCGGATCACATTACATATCGTACGACATTCACTGACCTATTTGCAAAATATAACCATTTTAATTTTACAGTGAATGTCGTAGTCAAAGTTTGAAATTAGACATTTTAGCAATAAAACACAAACGGAACACAAGAAAACATACATTATATAAAACCATAATACGAACATATACTACACAAAATAAAACTTTTTTAAACATGTTAATACAATAAATATCACAAATATCACAACAAAATAGGTACATTCAACATAAAAAAAAACTAGACACATTAATTACTTACATACAAAACAAATTCTACATAAATATCGATCTACCAAAATTCTATAAAGCGCTGAAATTTAATACAAAAAATAATCCACCACCACAAATAAATAAACCACTGTGGCGTAATTGTCTTGCCGGTCTTCATGCTCATGGCGTGTTCCTATTCATGGTGCGGTGGACTCCAAGGAAACAACGATATTCAGGAACAAATGAATATTATATTGAAACGGTAAAATACATACTGATAAATCAAGATAATAAACTACTACATGACGCGGGTGTGGTGGAGAGACGACTGAGGAGGCCAGAGCGGCGCGGTCGCCGCGTGGAAGAATTTCAGCTGCGTTAGCATTCTGAGCCCCTACACCAAGCTTTTGGGATTTGATTTGATATTCAAGCTATCCTTGAGCTGCTCGCACTTAGCAGACATAAAATTGACACTCTCAGTGAGTTCTTGTATTTTGCTACGGGTGTCCGAGCTCTCCGCCGTGAAATCGCGTCTTATGTCCTTTAACAGACGTGACAAGGACTCCTCGAGCTTCTTATCAATATATTGTTTTAAGTCTTCGTTACTATCCGCAACTGGCGAATCAATAGTCTGTCCGCTGGTCTGTGTATGGGATAGAGTGCTGCTTTCCCCTCGTTTCTCGATGGACCGGCACTCCAGGCACTTCCAAGTGGCCTTATAGGCCTTCGATTCCTTAGCAAAGTTTTCTGCGGGCACGCCCAAGCACTGGTAATGAAAGGTGGCAGAGCACTTGGAACAAGCTTGTAAGTCAGTCTGTTTTATTTGCTTAACGCATTCACTACAGACGCTCATCTTGGAAATTTACCTTAATTTAGGGAAATGTTTGAAAGATGGCAAACTTTTTCCGTGTCCAGAAGGAAGTTGTTGTCAATTGAGTTTGACAAGGGGGTGTTAATGTTATGCCAGCTGTCAAATGAAATTGACACTCCAAGAGCTCAATTTACGAGGGTAATAAATTCGTATCCAACCATTGATCAGAAAAATGAGGGTAGATAATTCGCACTTATTGTTTGGACCTCGTTTTATATTAAGAGAAAAAAGTGATGTTTTTTAATTGTCAATGTTTTTCACGTCATGAGATTAATATATTTTTGCTAAACCTTTATTTAATGTTTTTATTTTAAATCGAGAGAAACAAAGGGATTTGGGACCTGGGCTGAAGCCCGTCCATGGTCCTTCTAGAGTCGTATTACAGCAACAAGTTTCCAAGCTCATCGGATTACTGAGTTTCCTATCCCCAAAATCTGAATACACGATCCATCGTGCTGGTCTGCAGACCAGTCGGCTGAATTGATCGGTCGACGTGTATTCTGGCCGAACGGGTGAATTCAGAACAAGAGGAAGGTTTATCGAAGCGTATGATGTTATGAGATCACAGATCAAGAATTACGGCGGAATTTTCAAATGGATACATATTATCTATTAGCCTAATGGGAAAAGAAGAGCAAACGTGATGCTGTTATACTGGATGTATACCGAGAATTTAGGGTGAGGTGCAGTCATACCAAGTACGAGTATAAAGGTACCTACGGTACCTACGGTACCTACGCGGGTTTGTATTCTAACAAATGGTGAAACTGTGAGTACTTTTACTTATTCTAAAGTGTTATTTCAACAAAGAAGATAGTGATTCATATCAATTTGGACTTTTAAAGACTTTAAAATTTATGCAAAATTTTAGGGTTCCTTGAGACGTTATCTTGGTTCCGTAGTTTATGTTTCTTTGATGTTTTATATTTTGATTTGTTGATTTTATATGTTGTTAAAAACAAGTTAGAGTTCCGTAAAACAAAAGTTGGGTTCCGGAATTAATTTTTTTTTTGTCAAGTGTTTGAATTTTGACAGCTTTGTAAAATGGCGGAACAATACTTTAGATTGCAAGAAAATATTGCATCAGAAATTAATAGATGTAAAGTAAATTTCAAAAAAACTGCCAAAGATAAAATTAATGTGTCAAATGTAAGTACTCGTTTAGAAACAGTAGAGCAACAGTGGGGAAAGTTTTTAGGCACACACGACAAAATTATTATGGAGATTAGAGCAGAAGATTTAGAAGCAACCACATACACCGACTTATATGACAGGACTAAGGAGTTATACATAGAGTTGAAATCGATTTTAAAGGATACCTTACATCGACTCAATGCAAATACCCCGAACATATCTGCCGGCACATCTGGCCAATCTGAACATAAGGCAGTAGCAACAGTCAATGTTAGGTTACCAAAAATTGAAATTCCGAAGTTTTCTGGTATTTACTCGGAGTGGCCCAGCTTTCGGGATCTGTTTACTTCTTTGGTTCATAATAACGCTCATATAGACAATGTTCAAAAATTGCATTATTTGAAAACTTCTCTTACTGGAGAAGCCGAACATCTTTTGCGACACATTCCTGTGACAGCTGACAATTACAACCTGTGTTGGCTACAGTTAGAGAGTAGGTACAACAATAAAAAATATTTGGCGAATTGTATTTTGAAAAAATTGACAGGGCAAAAAGCACTGACGTCTGAGTCGTCAAGCGCAATCAAGTTGCTGTTGGACACTACTAAGGAATGTTTGTACGCGATCGAGAACCTTGGTGTTGACATACGTTCCTGGGATATTATGGTGATATTTTTGGTAAATCAGAAACTTGATTCTGAATCTCGCAAACTATGGGAACAAAAGGTCACAGAGTCACGGCAGGAACTGCCAACCATGGTTATGTTTGAAAAATTTTTAGAGAACCGGTTTAGATCAATAGAATTTTTAGACTTCAAAATACAAAAACACGACAAACCCAACTGTACTTATGTTACCACAACTGTTTCTGTGTGTTCCTTTTGTTCAGAAGGTCACAAAACACACAACTGCAAAAACTTTGCAAAAGAAACTGTTGAATCACGTCGTAATTTCGCTCAAACACACCACTTATGTTTTAACTGTTTGAATACAGACCATTCGGTATACCAGTGCAACTTTTCCACTAGGTGTCGCTTGTGTAAAAAGAAACATCATACTTTATTACATCCCAAATCCCTGAAATCTCATGACGATTCCGTTAGGGTTGAAGACCCTGTGAGCAAACAAATTGTTGCCACAGTCACAGCTTCAAGTTCGTCACAAGAACATGGCGATTCAGATACAGATGCCCCGATCACATCATGTGTTTTGAATACTTATAGTCAAGTCCTTTTGGCAACCGCATTAGTGAATGTGGAAGCAAAGAACGGGACGGCTATAGTATTAAGATCTCTGCTAGATCAGGGATCTCAGGCATCATTTGTAACTGAGTCTGCTGTGCAGTTATTGGGTCTCCGGAAGACTTCCGAGACCGGTGTTGTTCGTGGACTTGGCGGTGACCGGGATTCGGTGATAGCGTCGAAGTCCACTGTGTTATTGAAATTGCAGTCCCGCGTCCAACCGAACTTCACCATTATAGTGAAAGCACATGTTTTAGGTAAGTTAACGTGTTTCTTACCCAACTCTACTGTGCCTGAGGCACACAGTTTCTCAGCTTTAGCGTCTGTGGAACTAGCAGATCCATCTTGGGGTAAACCAAGTAAGATTGATCTGCTATTGGGGGCGGAAGTGTACAGCCGAATTTTGTTGGAAGGTTTACTCAGGGGTCCGCCGGGGTCAGTGGTGGTACAAAACACTAGACTCGGTTGGATCCTCTCTGGTGTAATTCATTCGCCCAATGAAATCAACCACAGCGTTAAATGCCACAATATCTTCAGTATGCACTTGGTCAATACTGACGAGAAAGAATTACTGAAGTTTTGCGAAATGGAGTCAGAACATCGTGACATGAATAATCTGACTCCCGAAGAAGAGAAGTGTGAGGAATTATTGTCCCGATCTACCAGAAAGGACAAGAGTGGATATCATGTCGGTAAACTTCCTTCCAGGAACGATAATACACTCTGTGAGTATGGTGGTTCAAGGGGGATTGCTCACAAACGCTTCAAGAGGCATCGACAAGTCAACGTTTCTGATGAGGACGTAGATTTTCAACGCATATTGTGGCGTGAGAATCCAGATGCTGAATTGCAGCATCTCCGCTCGTTAAGAGCAGCTTTTGGTATCTCATCAGTTCCGTTTTTAGCTGTCAATCCTCTTCCACAATCAGCTAGAGATGTAGTGGCTGATTTTCCGCTGCTTACTAGTAGTGTGTTAACCGACTTTGATGGGCATGCTTTGATGACCAGTTGTTTTTCTGATACTGACGAAGTTCTTTATGCAGAAGCGATGGCTTTAAATAACCACGATGGTTTTCTATTTCGCCAGTGGTCGCCTAACAACGGTCAGTTTATGAAGTTAATAAACAGCGAATCGTCGGAATTGGAACGCAACAGAAAACAAAAAACTGATAGTGAATTTTCATATTTGCGAAGATTTCTTTGGGTAATAGCCTGGTACAGAAGGTTTTGGTTACCTGGTGATCATACAAAGCCACCATGGTTAGAGTCTAAAGGACTTCAAGGTGTGATGCATGTTTGCATAAAACGATATCAGAATCATAACCTTGTGATGTCCTACATTCACGAATGGCATAAATGGCCAAATGGTTGGATTGAATTATAACAGAAACCCATAGTGGTTTGGGCGGAATTGCACGTGTCTTCAGTTTACAAAGCAACGGAGCCAAAATAAAAAGACCTGTTTCCATCCATTGTGTTCTACCCACCGCTGAGTAAAAACAGTTTCTTGGTGGTGTCCACAGCAGCTCTAACATACATCTAGAGTGAATTAATAGTTTTCTGAAATGAAGTGTTAGTTTTCTTTTTGTGTGCATTATAGTTATATGTTTAGTGCAGAATAATTATGGATTATGTGTGTCCTGTGGTGAGGTCTTAAGTTTTTTTTTTGTATATTTGAGTTAACTATGATTGTTAATTTATTGTTACGGTGTTATGGACCATAAGGGTCCATGGTGGCCGGCATGTTTGGACCTCGTTTTATATTAAGAGAAAAAAGTGATGTTTTTTAATTGTCAATGTTTTTCACGTCATGAGATTAATATATTTTTGCTAAACCTTTATTTAATGTTTTTATTTTAAATCGAGAGAAACAAAGGGATTTGGGACCTGGGCTGAAGCCCGTCCACTTATCTTTATCAAGTTATTTTATTTTATTTTTATTTTATTTTATTTTATTAGGACAACCAACAGCTTTCTTATTAAATAATCTAAGAACAGGAGAACGAATACACATAAGCCAAATACAGGTTATCACTCTTAGAATTAATAAATAGGTGTTTACAATATATGGTTTAACATTAACGCAACATTAAAAGTGTGACATTGCACAAGAAATGGAAAAATAAAATATATATATATATGAAGTGAAAACTATTATACAAAGCCATACAAATATTAAGTATATAATCTTTTACACGTAAGTATAAAGTGTCTAACTAACTAGTCGATTGTATCAGGTTGTATGCTGTAACAACGAATCTAGTCAAAGAAATCCTTTGAAATTAAATTTGCGAAAGAATTCTGCCTCGTCGAAAATAAGTCAACTAGCTCGGAAAATTTGTAATTAAAACTTTTACAAGTGCGCGGAATGAAAGTATTTCTACGGTAGTTTGCACGGCTGTGAGGGATACATAATTGAAGATGGTAAACGCGAGATGAGAAACACGGCGCCACAAGTTTGATCTCAGCCAGCAGGGAAGGACAGTCAATCCTACTCGACACTAAATTATAAAGGAAGGAGAGGTCAGCAGCTTCTCTCCTTCTTTGGAGAGGTAGCAGGTGGTGATGCTTACAACTCTTTTCATAGTCAAAGTTACGATTAGAGATTTTAGTCTTGAAGTTGATAAAGCGCAGGAATTTTCTTTGGGGCTTTTCAAGCAGAGCTATGTATTTATCGTACCTGGGATTCCAAACCTGGGAGGCATATTCAAGTTGACTACGAACCAAGGAGCAAAATAGTATCTTAAAGGTTTTAATGGTCTTGAAGTCTTTGGTTACCCGTAAGACGAAGCCTAGAGTCCTCATAGCTTTACATGTAATGTTTTCAATGTGCTTGTCAAAAAGAAGCTTAGAGTCGAGAGTCACGCCGAGGTCAACAACAGAATCAGTTCTCACGAGGGACTGTTCATTAATTTTGTAGTCATATTTTAGATAATTGGTAGATCTACTAAAGGTGATACAACAGCATTTAGATATGTTAAGGTCAAGTTGGTTCCTTGTGCAGTAGTTATGAAGATTATTTAGATCCATCTGAAGCAGTTCACTGTCTCGTTGATTTCTAATAACTTTATAGATTTTCATATCGTCGGCAAATAACAAGAACCGGGAATAGTTAAAACACTCACTAATATCACTAACAAAGACAATGAACAGCAACGGACCAAGTATCGACCCTTGGGGTACTCCGGATGGAATGGGTGACGAGGCCGACGAGAATCCATTCAGAACCACGGTTTGGCAGCGATCTTTGACATAAGAGGTGAACCACCTGTGTAGATCACCTCTTATTCCAGCTGCGTATAGCTTTGCAAGAAGAATCATATGATCGATGCGATCAAATGCCTTGCTATAGTCCGTGTAGACCACGTCGACCTGCCCCCCACCCTCCATGCCAGCAGTCACCTCATCAATGAATGAAACCAGGTTAGTTGTTGTCGACCTTCCTTTTAAAAAACCATGCTGTTGTGGCGGAAAATAGTGTTTAAGGGCAGCGCATAACTGGTCGTGGACCACTTTCTCGAAAATCTTGGCGAGCACACAAAGCTTAGATATTGGCCTATAGTTTGATATATCCCGTTTTGGACCTTTTTTGTGAATAGGTGTTATTGTAGCATTTTTCCAGATTCTGGCCAGCGACCCATCGGCAATTGATCTACTGAAAAGGATAGTAACGGGGTATACCAAACTTTCAGCACAATTCTTCAGAAGATATGGATGTAGGCCATCGGGCCCGGCAGATTTGTTACAGTCCAGGGTCTTAAGTAGTTTTAGCACTACAGGCGGAGTCACTGCAATAGTACATATGTCGGCCACAGAACTAGTAGCATTGGATTCAAAGACATCGGACAATGACACTTGCGGTGAGGATGGCAGATAATTAGAATTGAAAAAATCTGCAAAAGCATTACATATGTCCTCACCTGAGTCCATGGAAGCGTCTCTGTAAGTCATAGTAGAAGGGTAAGTATTATGCTGCTTATTCGCTTGCACGTACGACCAGAATGCTTTGGGGTTATCACGGATAGAGCTTTCAATTTTTTCTATGTATGTCAGGTAAAACTCACGTTCTACCCTCTTTACCCTCTCCCGCAAGACACAAAAGAGTTCCCATCAGAAATATTATTATATGTTTTAAACTTACGGTGAAATTATGTTTTTCTTTTAGAATCTTAATTAAAGCAGGCGAGTACCAAGGCGGATATTGAGCTGGTCGTACCCATTTACAAGGTACATATTTATCCCTTAAGTTAGATAATATGACATTAAATAATTCAACCGATTCATCCATACTGCTACACGTAAGCAAGTTTTGCCAGTCATGTTTATCCAGTTCACTACAAATAGCTGAGTAATCACCTCTGCCATAAGAGAACTTAGGTCTTAGCAGTGAAGTGAGGGACCTAACGTGGATGAAATGCGGCCTACAGACAAGTGCTGGATGAAGTTTATCCTCTTTCAAGAGTGGATCCATACTATGGAATACCGAGACTTCATCATTCGATAAAACTAAATCCAAAATACTGCCGTCGTACATATTTGGAATATGATTAAATTGTTCTAAATTATTGATGTTCATTAAATCCAAAATTTCTAAGTGATCGCAGTTTGTGACCTTTATTACGGGTAACAAGCGAGTGCTATCTGGGGATACGGTCCATGTTATATCCCTTTGATTAAAATCACCCATAATTAAAAATTTGTCGTTTAGATTGTCAGCCGCAAGCGATAGTACTTTATCACAGAAGTTCTTTAGTTAAGCCGATAGTGATAAACCCAAGTTTTGTTCAATAAGGTAAATGCAGCCTATATGCAGGTTGACGGGCGGGCTCTTATCAGTAGGTTTAAACGCAATGGAGACCCACAAGTCTTCGGCCGTCGAGTGCCAACCGGGGCGCGCTCGGGCCCCAGCCCCCGGCGCGCGGCCACGACACGCCGCCGCCCGCGCCTGCCCGCGAGCGCCGTAGTCGCGGTCGCGCCGCCACACTGAGTACGCGTCGCTGAACAGCTCCTCGGTTCTTATCCCGTCCCAGAGCCACGTCTCGGTCAACACGATCACATCGTAATTACATAATACTGTACTGTGTTTTAAATCCTGTACTTTTGTTCGCAAACCCCTAACGTTTTGATAATAAACGTCAAAAACCATTATCACAATCTGGCCGAGTTATAATTCGGCCAGAAAGTGCATCGATAAGTAATGTGTAAGAAAGACGCTCATTGTTAATGTTAGGTGTTTGCGAACAAAGTCCCAGAAAATAAAAGTAAAAAACACAGTACCCTATCAGTGCCGAGTAGGAAACACAGTATAGCCGTGCGAACCGAGACCGTTGCTCCGTGGATTTAATAAGTGCGAAACAATATAATTTAATATAGTAAATAGTTACTACGAATAATTCGCCCCGTTTATAAAATATGTTGAACCCGAGGATACGTTCAGCCACACCGCACCATGCCAGTACAAAATAAAATTCCGAAAATAATAACCAGTATAACGAGAAAATAATAATTGTAATATTAGAATGAATCTGTAAAAGTAGGTATATTATACGATATTTACGATGAGGCATATCTTTCTGTCTAGGATAAATCAGTACTGTTAGAAATAGCAAATAATAGAAATAATTAAAAATGTTAGGACACTGAATGCAATAAATATTTGGTTTGTATGGCTCAGTAATAGAATAGAAACAATAACAACACATGGAGGAGAAACTGATATTACGACTACAAATACTAATGAAAATAAAAAATATTATTAATGATAGGTTTAGTCACTTAAGTTTTAAAAGGTCTTCCTCGTGTTGTATTTGAAGTATAGGTGATGTATCATTTCTTCTTACGAGAATCTTACAATTTTGGACCCATACGAATCTGTAGCTCTTTTCTTGAGCAAGTTTCTTCGTTTTAGTTAGAAGTTGTTTATTGGACCGCGTAAGATGATCATTTACGAAGATCCTGGTGGCCACTCCGGAGAAACCCAGGGCATCAGCCGTCAGGTTCTTTTTTGAGCGAGCTGCAGCTACGAGGTTTTCTTTTGTATAACGTCCTACCAGCCCGACGATAATGGGCTTGAGATCAGCAGAAGAGCGCGCTCTCGTCACGAAGTTGATGTCGGAGGGTAGGACGGGGCGCCCGACCGTTTCACCGAGCTTATACACAATATCAAACAGATTTTCATTCTTTTTTAGGGGCACTCCTTTGATTTCAATATTATTCGCACGCTCACGCTGGTCTTTAGACGCTAACTCAGCGGTCAGCTGGGATATTTTCTCCTGTAAATGAGGGTAATCCCCATCGGATCCGCCGCCTCGGGTCTCCAAAGCGGTGATCCGCGAGTCCATCGCCTCCGTTTTTATAAACATCGAGTCCTTGAAATTATGAAACTGCTCCTTGATATTTTTCACCTCCTGAATAAGAGTAGGCAGTGGTTCCAGGCGACCGTTAATGCTCCTAATCCCGTCGCGGAGCTCTTGTAACACCAGATCGAGGGTAGCAGTAGCAGCCGAGGCAACAGGCGGCTGCGGTAGAGGAGAACCCACAGGAGACGGTGTCAGCGCCTGGGGCAGGCACTTGCAAGTAGGGCACAGCAGGCTAGCTTTCTTACCCTTACTAAGTTTCCGGTAATTCTAATTCTAATCTAATTCTAATTTGGAATGGGGGCGGTAAGGCCTGCACTGACGTCCCGCTTGGGGTGTATTGTGCATTTCCCCCTCCAGCATCTACCCAAGCCAGCCCAGCTCCTTGAAGTAACGGAGTGCGGCTTTGGGGTGCTGGCACAACTGCTCCAGTGTTGGCGTCGCAGATGGTGGCGATGATGAGTGGTTACAAGGTTTATATGCTTGCTCACGCATTCCGGTTTTAATTCTTATATCTTCCGTAGCCTCGCAGTGAAACATCACATGCTCTACGGTCTCGTCCTCCTGCAGGCAGCCCCTACAAAGCGGACTGTCTGTTGCTCCAGTTTTATTCAAATGATAATTCAAGTTGCAATGACCCGTAATAAGGCCTGTGATTAGGCGGAGGTCATGCCGCTTAAGCCGTAGTAAGTTATTCGTCACTTTTCGATTGAGAGTAGGAAAAGCTGACCTAGCATGTCTGCAATCAGTTCTCCTATCCCATAGCTTTTGCTGTTCTTTTTCCGTGTGACGATTCAAAAGATCTCGCACCTCCATCGCTGATGGTTTACATAGCCCCAATGGGTCGTCAACCATCGCTTTTTTGGCTCCTTCTTTGGCAAGAGTGTCAGCCGCGATATTTCCCTGACACGAGCCATGGCTCTTCGTCCATTTTACTATTGTTCTGTAGTTCTCTGCTAACTTTTGCAGGGCCCTATGACACTCTAAAATGACCCTTGATCTGGTCACAGGTCGTCTCAGTGCGTAGATGATAGCCGCACTGTCTGTGGTAAAAACTATGGTTCCCCCCTCCTTTTGTATCCGCTGCACTTGCGCCACATCGGAAGATGCGATTGCTCCTGCAGCTAGCAGGAGGCCCATAGCTTCTGCTTGTAACACTGTTGCAGTTTTGTTAAGCGCTATGGACTCAGCTAGGCCCAGTTCCGATGAATAGAAACCACAGCCTGCACCTGTCTTGGTTTTTGAACCATCTGTATAGACGTTGCAAGATGCCGAGAGGTCCTCCAGATCCTGAGCTTCAGTGACCAACTTATACCTTTTACCATCAAGGTGAGTGTTGCCCACCTTGTCAGTGCCCTTAGAAGCCTCTGGGATCACTCTTATCGCTCTGTCGAGTATTCTGCAATGGTTTGTGATGGGGCCATTTCCCTTCCATTGGTTTACGGATCTAATCCTTAGAGCAGACGTCATCGCTTCCTGCTGTATATGCAGGTGCAGCGGCGTCAGGCCTAAAATAATGTCTAAGGCTGCTGATGGTGTCGTCTTAGAACATCCACTAATCAGGGAGCAAGCCAGTCTTTGTGTTTGCTGTAGTTTGTTTATTGCAGTCACCAAATTTGTACGTGTCCACCACACTACACAGCCATAGGTAAGGACCGGTCGTACAATTACTGTATATAGCCAGCGGCATAGTTGTGGCTTGAGGCCCCAGTCTTTTCCAACCGCTCTGGTGACCTGCCACAGAATATTTGTTGCTTTTGTTGTGATGTGATCCAAATGTTTCCCCCACAAAAGCTTACTGTCTAGCCAAACCCCTAGGTATTTGACTTCTTTGTTTAAAATTAATTTTGTGCCAAACAGTGTTGGCAGCTTAAGTGTTGTTAATTTGGTTTTCCTAGTGAATAACACCATCTCCGTCTTTTGTGGATTCACGGATAAACTGTGTTTTTGGCACCATGTCTCAACGATTCTCAGTGCTTTTTGCATTTTGTCGCAAAGAGTCGCTTCAAAAAGTCCAGAGACCATGATAGCCATGTCATCTGCGTAGCCAACCGTCACTACGCCGTTTGCATTTAGAAGCTCTATGAGTTCGTTAGCCACTACCACCCACAGTAGCGGAGACAGCACTCCACCTTGCGGACAGCCTCGCGTGACGTGGCACCGGGTTGAACTCAAAGTCTCTATGTTGGCTGTTCTGTTAGACAGCATAGTTGTGATCCATTTGTTCACTCTACTATCTACGCCTCGTTTACTCAGCCCCTCTTCGATGCTGTCAAACGTCGTTTTATCAAATGCCCCCTCAATGTCAATGAAAGTGGCAAGACAAGACTGCTTATTCTCCAGTGCTGATTCAATCTTGTGAACCACCTGGTGCAGAGCAGTCTCTGTGGATTTGCCAGTCTGATAGGCATGTTGGTTTTTGTTCACTGGGCTATCTGTCAGTGGGCCACTTCTTATGTATTTGTCACATAGTCTTTCCAAGGTTTTCAAGAGAAAAGAACTCAAGCTTATTGGCCTGAAAGACTTGGGACTTGTATAGTCGGATTTTCCTGGTTTGGGTAGGAAAACTACTTTGACTTCTCTCCATATCTTAGGTATATATTTCCATGCTAGGCATGCCCTAAAGACTGCCATTAGGCGGGTCTTGATCTTATTTTGGCTCCAGTGAAGAAGTGCCGGAAATATTCCGTCCGTCCCCGCGGCCTTGTATGGTTGAAAAGTGCTGATCGCCCAGGAAAGCGCCTCCTCCGTAACAATTGAGTCCGCAAACGCCCAGTCCTCCCTGACGGGCTCATGCGGAGTTTCTGTATCCCATCCCCCATCGTGGTCTATGCGACAGTCTGGAAAGTGGGTTTGAAGGAGTAGTTCAAACTGCTCCTGGTCAGAGACCGTGTAAGTTCCATCAGCCTTCTTTAGTGTGCCTAGTTTTACCTGCGCATTTTTGCTCAAGATTTTCCTTAATCTAGCAGTCTCACTCTCCGATTGGATAGAGGAGCTATATTTCATCCAGGAATTTTCACGACTTTTTATGATCGCTACTTTAAGACAGTGCCGCCTTTTCCTGTATTCTTGCCAGTCTACCTCCTGATCGGTGTTCATGGCTCTATTGAAATGATGCCTGACCTTTTTTCTCAGTTTGCCGAGTTCTTTGGTCCACCACATGTCTTTCTTGTGCTGTATCTTGTTTTTCTCCGTTTTAAGAGGGCAAGCCTTTTCATAGCTTACTTTTAAAGAGCCTGTTATAGATTTAACTATCTTCTCTATTTCTTGTGGAGTCAGCTTTGTGGCCGCTTCCATTTTCGGTGTTCCTGCCAGTTCCTTCTCCAGTGTTTCACCAAAGAGTAACTTGTCAGTCTTTTTCGGATTTCTATAGGTACGCGGTTCATGTTTGCCTACCTTTAAGCTATATCTGATCCTTCTATGGTCCGAACAGGATGTTTCGTCTGTTGCCACGCGCCAGTCAGTGATTATATCTGCAACTCCACTGGTAGCTATGGTTATGTCGATTATCGTCTTGGCCCAGGATGTTACAAACGTTGCTTCCGAACCTCTATTTAACAGGTCGAGATCGTGTCTTAGAATAAAATCAAGAATGTCCTTACCTCGATCATTTGTGTCTGGGCACCCCCAGACCGTGCAGTGGGCGTTTACGTCGCCGCCCACTACGAATTCTAGATTATTTCTGGTGCAAAATTGCACTAGGTCCTCTAGGGCTGGAGGTGGTGCCCCGGTTCTGATGTCCATATACACAGAAGCCAGGACAACTGTACCAAGCTTCCCCGGCAAGCCTGTCTCCAGTTTTATTACAGTCAAGTCATCATTACACAAATGTGTCATAAGGGATGCTTTATATGGATTGGGTACATAAATAAAAGTTCTAATTTTATTTTGCATGACAGGGGCAAAAACATTGCCCCGCAGTGCGTCGAAACCACTCACCTTTCCACGACTTAGGTAGGGTTCCTGGACCAGTGCTATTGTGTTCGGTTGCTCTTCCAGGGTTCTTCGCAGGGCGGCGAAACCTGTGACGCTGTGTTGGATGTTGGCTTGAATGATATCGATTTTACTACTGATGTCTAGCCTGTGTGTGTTGTCGACCCTTGAAGTGGTCGTATTGTTAGAATTTGTGTGGTTATTCTTGTCGTGTGGATCCATTTTTAAAAATAGTTGTGGAGTGCCTTAAAATTGTATGTGGGGTTAGTGTAGGTGGTGCGGCATAAACCATCTACCTATAATTTTTGGGGGTGGTCGGACGAAGGCACGGTCGGCTCCGCGTCCATGGACGACGCTGGCGAAAAGATATTGAGGGCCATAATGTCCCCAGCAATATCACCCTCACCATCGTCACCCACCCGCAGCAGCCGATCCACTTCCTCCGCCGTCCAACCCGTTCCCTCGGTGAGAGCAGCGTCGTCGTCAACCTCGGGGGTCGCCAGCACGGCTGCACTACAGGGTGCAGTGCCCGCGCCTACCACCCCCGGAGCCGGCGCCACCACTCCACCAGGTTTGTGTCCTCTTACCTTGACAAAGACCCTCGCCGTGGTGTAATGTAGGCGAAAGTCTTCGCGCCGTAAGAGTTCCAGGTCTTCTGGTGGAATGCCCATCACCAGAATGTGATTAAAAGTACTTCCCATTGGCCGTACCTCGTGAGTGAACAGCTGCCACCTTTCCACTCCCACTCCCGGGTTTAAGGCCACCAGGAAGTTTCTTAGTATGTCCGGACGTTTAGCCAGCTCTTCTCTACCTCGGCCAAAGTCCGGAATATATATTACCCCCGTGTGGTATCTGGGCACTTTGTTCTCCGGCACGACTACGAACCCTCCGCATCCCTCCCACAGGGGTGGCAGTTGCTCCACCGTGGTCGTGAGCCAGGCGAGCGCGTAGTCGTCTCGGGGTGTGTACCTGACACCACCGCGAAACAGCCTTGGCATGCTCATGAACTGGGGCAACCGGGTGTCCCCTCTGCCACCGTTGTTCAGGAAAATGCCAAGGACCGCTTCCTCAATGGTTTTCCTAATTTGTATGGCGCGGAGCTCAGTCATCAGCATACGGCTACGGTCCAGGACAACCACTTTATAGTGAGCCCTGGCCGCCTCCGCATACGTCGACGGTCCCGCGCCATCATTTGGTGTGGTCACGCTGGATAGTGGGGGCTGAGGAACCTGTACCACGAGTGCAGCATTTGCGATCCCACTCTCCAGGCGCACCTTCTTATCCGCTGCTATGCAGCCAGTCGGTGACACCTGGTCGCTACTCCGTTGCCGCTTCGCGCCTCGGGTTGCCTCCTCCCCCTTCTCCGCGTTATTGGTTTCCACGGTCTCCGTGGTCTTGGCTGCGCCGCCCTCGGTCACTGCGCGCCCCTTCTTCCCCTTCCCCATCCCCTTGCCTTTTAACGGGCGTGGTTCGGGTTCCGGTTCGGTCGGGGGGCGGACTGTGCGCGGTGCTGCCGTGACCTCAGATTCCGCGTGTTTCCTCAGTACGAGGTCTTTTTTGGTCGCAGTAGCACTAGTCGCAGCAGGCGCCAGCCGTGGCTCTCGCACCGCAGCCTCCGATCCTCCAGTCGCCATCATAGTGATGCCGCCCTTCGGCGCCGGAACCTGCACCGCACCAGCCACGGGCTCGCCGTGCGGGTCGACGCGGGACATGCATGCCACCAGTGAGGGCGCGAGCGCCGACATACCCGGCATGCATATCACGCCCTCCCGCTGCTGCTGGTAGTACTGTTCTACCAGCTCGACTTCGCGCCTCCTGCGATCCTTCTGCTCCTTCCTTCGGTTTTTGCCGCGGTGTGAGCTTTGGAGGGAACCGGTCGGCCTATTCGGCTCCCCGGTTCCCTGCCCGTTACCTCCCACCACAGCGCCTGATGTTGCGCGCTGCCTCTTCTGCTCCCTCTTGCGGTAGCCATGGCGCGCTACGTGTCGTGGTCCAGTCTTCTGCACTGGTCCAGGAGTGGGAGTCACCGCAGCCGCCGTCTTCTCCGTCGTCCTCCCAGTAACAGGAGCGGCCGACGAGGCCTTGGGTTCCACCCCGCCGTCGCCTTCGGTAACCAATTTCACACCCCCCGGCCCGGACACCGGAGGGCGCCGGGTGCTGGCCGGAACGCATGGCAGAACTGATTCTTTATTTGCACTCATCATGATTTTATAATTTTAGATCTGTGGAGCATAGGCGATTAGTGGGCATGAAGCGAAAGCAAAAGCAGTTGCCCAAGCTACTTTCCCCCGTTGTTTCGCATGTTGGTGGCGAGGAAGTCAGAGAAAACCTAACTCCCCCCTCACCAACACGCCGGCCACAGGCTGCCGGGAGGGGGTGTGGGGGTCCGCACATCAACGTGACATCGATGTGCCGGCCACCACACCCCCCCAGGTGCCCTCCCTCTTTATCCGGGCTTGGGACCGGCTCCAAGAGCCAAGCTATTGTGCTGCAGCAAAAGCGGGTGGTGTGCAAATGACTAACAGCGGGTGTAGTGCAATAGCTAGTTATGGAGGCGAGGTTACTAGTTATGGAGGCGAGGTTGCTAGTTATGGAGGCGAGGTTTCTAGTTATGGAGGCGAGGTTCCGGTAATTGTTTTCCGTGATATTGGCGCAGGAAAAACAATAGGTCACGGAGCAATTCGAACAACTAGCACCATCCGAGTGCTCAGCCACACACCCTGGGCAGTTAAACATGATTCACGAGATATTTGATGTTACGAAATTAGCGAGTAAATTAGCAACGCGACCACCGCTTACAAGCGCAGCGAGCGGACTGAAGTTATGGAGTTTTGCACCTGTTATGGCGGTATCTGTTGATACCATAGGTTTCTTCTTTGTTGTGTTCACACTTTGCGAGTAATTCAGAGTGAGTTTACTTTATCAAAATCTATTAAACTTTCGGGAGCGTTGTGTACACCGTGACAGGGTTGCCACGAAAAAATTATTAATAGGATGTGGCTCGATCTCGCAGCCTATCTGTATGATGTCTTAGGATGACTTGCGCAGTGCAGTGGCACGTGAAACTTTAATTCAGAGATCCAAGCGACACCGAATACAGATCATCAGGGTCACTGCGAAATCTTCATTAAAGTTTCGCGCTATTAGGGGTGGGTGTGACGCTCGATACCAGGCGAACGACTAGCTCGTCACGTCATTCATGTCCCGGTGGTCTTCCGAACGTTAACGATGCGGTGCGGTCCCCCCGGCGCGGCAGGTGTGGGAGCTGGAGGCGCTACTGGCGGCGCGCGTGGGCGCGCTGGTGGCGGCGGCGCAGCGGGCGTGGCGCGCGCACCGGGCGCGGCGCGCGTGCGCGGCGGCGCGCGGCGCGGCGCGGGCCTGGCGCGCGCGCGCCGCGGGCGGCGGCCGGGCGCGGGCCGCGCGCCGCCTGTGGCGCTGGTGGTGCCGCGCCGCGCGCCGCCGCTACCTGGAGCGGCTGTGGGCGCGGCTGCCCGCGCGGCACCGCTCGCCCGCCTGCGCCGCCTGGCCGCCCGCCGCGCCCGCGCCGCGCCTGCTCGCGCCGGCGGACGCGCTGCTGCGCCGGCTGCACCACGCGTGGCGGTGCCGCGAGTACCGCGCCGCCTTCGACCAGACCGGCCGCAACCGCATGCGCGAGAAGGTGACCGCGAGCGCGCTGTTCCGCGGGCGCAAGGCCTCCTACGCCGCGAGCGTGGCGCACCCGTTCGTCGGGGACTACGTGCGCCTGCGCGCGTCGGGCGCGTGGCGGCGCGGCGCGGGCGCGCACCTCGACCGGTACGTGGTGTTCGCGGACGTGGCCGGCAAGGTGGCGCGCGCGTCGGGCCGCGTGGCGCGCGTGCTGTGCGTGCTGTCCACCGCCGCGCTGCTGCTGCTGGAGGCGCGCTCGCTGCGCGTGCGGCGCCGCGTGCCCGCGCACCTCGTGCACCGCCTCTCCCTGTCGCCGCACGCGGACGACGTGCTGGTGGTGCACGTGCGCGCCGCGCCCCCCGCCGCCCCCGGCCCCGGCCCCGCGCCCGACCCCGCGCCCCCCGACGACCCCGGCTGCCTGTTCGCGGTGAGTGTGGCGCGCGCGGGCGGAGCGCCCCTTGCCCCTTGGCCCCGCGTGACCCGGCGCGTGTGACCGCAGGGCGAGGCGCGGCGGCGGCGCGGGGACGTGGTGCTGCGCACGGTGCACGTGCTGGAGCTGGCCACCAAGCTGTTCCTGGTGGTGCAGAACGCGGTGGGCGCGCCGCCGCACGTCGAGGTCGCCACCGAGTGAGTACGCGCCACCGCCCCCTCTTCCTCGCACGCGTGCCGCTATCCACGCACACACACACACACACACACGCACACACCCCCCACTCTTGTTATTAGGTACATGATGCCACTAACTTACAAATACTTAGGTACCGGTTCTCTACCACAACCATCGAAACATAACCATTCGGCCACATTATTTAAAAAAAATTTGATTTCCGTTTAAAAATCGATATAAATTACACCATCAATCAAGTAGCTTCTTAGTAGTCTTCAGGCTGTTAATGATGATGATAAAATGAATCAAGTAGCAAGGGTTCCGATCCAATACTTCCGATGTTTTGATTTTTCTATCGAAGCTAAACGCGGATAGAATAAGAGACGAACCTTATTGGTGGTTCGTTTCGTATCTGAAAGTTCGCAGCCGAACCGTAGTTTTGTTTGAATGAATTCTCGTCGGCCTTGGGCGTGCCCCGGGGATCTTTACTTGATCCATTGTTCTTCATAGTCCTTTTCAACGGCAGTACTAGTGTTTTAAACAAACACATTTTTTATTATTTGCAGACTGTATGAAAATAAAATCTGATTGTTGTTGACCTTGACGTAACTGTCGGCTCTGAGCTTCTCTTTACATGCATATTGAAAACATGCAAGTAAAGACATGAAAACTTTAGGCGTTGTTTTGGTAAACACTTACCGCCGCTTTCTCGAACGTCAAATGGTCAACTAAGAAACACCACGGTCAAATTGTCAACCAAACGCATATCTTGAACTATTTAACACACAAGATAAGTCTTCGTGTGCGTATCATAACCTAACCAACGCTCTTGAATAGTCACTTGATACTCCGCCCGGTAAAGACCGGTTCGAAAAGAATACATCAAGCTTATGATAGAGTCTGCCATGATAACCTAATACTAAAGCTTCCTGCATTATAGGATTTTTTAGGGTTGATAATAAAACACTGTTTAGATTTTTACGGCTGTTCACTACATTTTTAATAGTAAGTACTTACGGGATCTTTACCGTGATTAGAATCATTTCTCTTATTTCAAAAGTTCTACCCGTGAACATGGTGCATGTAACTGTGCCGAAACCATGGGAACTCAGAAATGATTCTAATCACGGTAAATATCCTGTAAGTACTATTAAAATTTAAGGACTGATAATTACTTCAGGGGGTCTCGATACGAGTGTTGAGGGCTGCTCTTGTGATCAGTTGATTATCAACGTTGGGGCTCTTCGAGAGCCCGTGCTCTTTACGAACTCCAAAGTTGCTGTTGTTGCTATTTCTGCCGCAAATTAACAACTGGCTCATATCAACCCGGAATAATTGGGTACGCAGATGATAGCAATTGTCCACATGTCCAACTCATGAGGCAGCAAGGTGGAGATTAAGGGCCTTACTTGTAAACGCTGCTTAAAGTTAGCCAATGCTTAAAACCTTCTGTCAACTTTTGACTGATTTGAAATGTCACGCGGGAAAACGAGACGGAACATTTAAAACACTGACTGACTTTAAGCGGCGTTTGTATATACGATATGTAAGGCCCTTAAAGTTCAGTGTTTGAGATAATATTATGTTAGAATGTGTTATCCAAACTTTCACAGCTGTAGCCAGTTGGGGTGCTGCCAACCTGCTACGGTATAACGCGACAGAACGCAAGTGTGCATTCATAGTGAAAATCTCTGATTCTCTGTTTCTCCGTATTCGAACTAACTTCCTACAGAGACCAACTCCCAACTTCTTGGGCTCGTCCTTACTCCCGCGTTTGATTTTGAGTGTATATGACTCCAAAGGCAAGTTGCCAGCTGAAATAATTGGCGTCTTATGCATCGTCAGCACCCCTCTTCCTATCCTAGAAGTTTTGATTTCTTGGGAAGAATTTATTCTCTTCATTTCCTTCATCTACATTCAGGGTAAAGGCGATGGAGAGTGGTTTCGGGGAGCAGATGGTACTTCCCACTGGGACAGTTTCGTCTATAGCAAGCAAGCAAGCTCGGTCGCGTTTGGAGAAGTGCTGCTACCTCTGGGAGGGTTTCAGCTAGATACCAAGTTGTTGCTTTAGATTCTATAGATTGGCGTACTAAAAGACTAATAGAAGCTGGTCTGGAAGTTGTCAAGTCTCGACCACCGCCATAAGGTTGCCTATTGGTGGAATACACTTCGGAGATTGGGTTCAAGGGTTGTACAATTCGATCCCTTCTTCTGCTCCCTTCCGCAGCAGGACAGTAGAAGTTCGTATTTAACGACAGAACCCTATAACACCGGCTTTTAGCTTAGCATAGGATTCTGAGGCTTATCACTTTATGAAAGTATTGATGTTGACTTGTTGTTGCACGATTTTCTAATTTATATTTCCCTTGTACTTTCTTATCTACGAGAATGCTACAAATAAATGATTTGATTTGGTTCCACTTTTATAGTGCGCACTGCTAAGGAATGGCACTCCTTGCCATCTTCTGTTTCCTGACACAGTTGTCGCAAGCTTAATGCATGCAACACTCACCGCCTCCCAGCTGAAACCATGCTGCTTATATCCATACATAGCTATTGAATGCTAAATCGCTACCATTTTCATTCGTTTTCGTTACGCCCTCCTCGCTCTGCTGGATGAGTAAAGTAAAAACAGCCGTGTAGTGTAGTGTAGTGTAGTGTAGTGTAGTGTAGTGTAGTGTAGTGTAGTGTAGTGTAGTGTAGTGTAGTGTAGTGTAGTGTTAGTGAAGTGTGGTGTAGCAGGCATGAGAGACGCGCGGCGCGGCGCGGCCTCGTGTTGCAGGTTCGAGGCGAACTTCGGCAGTTCCGTGGTGACGGTCGCCTTCCACGCGCTCCCCGGGGGGGAGGGGGGCGCGGGCGGGGGGGCGCGCCTGCTGCGCCGCGCCGACCGCATGGACGTGCTGCTGTGAGCACCCTCCCGCCGCGCCGACCGCATGGACGTGCTGCTGTGAGCACCCTCCCGCCGCGCCGACCGCATGGACGTGCTGCTGTGAGCACCCTCCCGCGAGGACGTGCGCTATCGGCGAGGACACCCCACGAAGCACCTCAGTGTTCACTCTAGTGTAGACGCCGCGAGCCGCGGGCCCAGGGAGGCTCGTGGCGATAGGTATAGATGTATAACGACAGATGACAATAATATGCGTCTGTACGACTTAGAGCGAAAGCAAAAATAAGAGTTTTTCTTATTCCCTTCTTTTTTTCTCTTCTCTAGTACCTAACTACACAAAGCAGATAGGTACGGTTGCATCGATCAAGTGTTAGAATCGTACTACCTACATAAATCGCGGTGACAATAGACAAACCCGAGTTCAACGATCAAATAGTTTCAATTCTAAGCATTTTTTGTTTATGCCTATTAATATAAAAAAACCAAGATGGACCAAATACGCATTCCTCTAGAACCTAAAAAAGGCCTCTAGAGAACCTCTGAAAAACATGCTAAGAGCCGCCGCACCACCATAACTTAAAAATTAATTGCGTATGTTAACTGTTCTTAGTAAATAGGTATGGTTGTACTTTCTATAGCATACCTATATTGATATGAAATCATGTCATTAATTACAATAAGCACGTACCTATCTACCTCCTTGGAATACACGTAGGTACCTGCCTAACTTCCACTCATACCCACTCCCTCATACTCTTACTTGCTTGTTCATGTGTTTTGATCCTCTGGTGACGAGTCTCAAAACACATGTTTTGTGACTAAAGGAAGGATGGATGTTAGGCAGTAGGTACGTACCAGCAGGAAACTTGTAGATATACCAGTAGATACTGATAAACGATTTCATGTGACGTGTAAATTAATATTCGATGTAAGTAGGTACTTAATTAAGTACTTATTGTTGAAATTTGTTGAGTTACGGTTAGTGTACCCCTACCTAATGTATTTAGTAGATATTAATAACAGCAGCATATCAAATCAAATGGTTCATGCATGATTGTGATGTTGATGAAGGGGATTGTTCCTCTCTGTTCATGCGTGGCAACAAACAAGAATAAAAATTATTGCCTTCCCCGATTTTTTTTTGGGACAAACAAGAATATATTACAAAAACCTACTAGCTAGTACCTACTACAAAGAACACCTGGGCTGTATTGTTATACCATGGGGTCCCATCCGGTACAAAAGAAAAATAGCCCGAACTTGAAAAAATGTAGTGTTCGTGTCTAGAGAGTTAATATTGATAATGTCCAGTGTATTCATAACTATCGCTTGATAATCTTGCGTTATCCAGATATAAAATAATTCGTAAAATAGCCCGAGTTATTTCGTTGTATGGGATGAGGCATCTGTACCGAGGTATTATATTAACTGGGCCCCGTTTTATAAAGCTACAAGTCTTGTACTTGTAGCAAAAACCTGGCAACACAGTCATAAAAATTGAAATAAGGCGTTTTATAAAGGTACAAGTTACCAAGTGTACAATCAAATTAGCCGATATATTACTTTACTCTATGAATTACAAGCACTTGTTCGTAGATCATAGACAATCCATAGTGTTTTTTCATTTTTTAAATGTAAAATCGAAAAATTGTTATGGTCGTAACAAGTGTACGGAACTACAAGTTGTAAAATTTTTTACCTAACTAAAGAGCTAGGTAAAATGAACTACAAGTGTAGATAACTTTACTGAAAGTGGATTGTATTGGTTGTGTCACGTATAATGAATGTTCAAATAGTAAATTTAAGTAAATGTGAATTAAATATAATTATTTAGCGACAAATTTAGCTTGATATTAGCTCATGACTAATTAACGCATATCACAAAACCTAATATGAGAGCGGCCATGTATAACCTTGACCCAACTTAATATACTTAAATAGCTTAGTATAAAAATAATGACGCCCTTGATTTCACCCACAACTTATTTATTTTCCGCGGGAACTTTTCATTTTTTTAAATAAAACGCATCTGTCTCGGTAATATAAGTACCCATATTACCTAACTAAACTTCATCCAAATAGATTCTTTATTACACATTAATATGATTTAAGAGGCAGAACCAACAAAATAGACTGTTTTATTAATTTATATTATTATGTAGAGATTTAATGTAAACTTGACACCGGCTAAATTCACTAATAAAGGGAAGCCAAATTAAAAAATAAGCTATTTGCCGTGACGTTTATTCATAGTGGTGTGCAACTTTTAACATCATAATCTAGATTTTATACTGTACTTGGTCTGTGGTTCCACGCCATGACGTTTGTAGTGATGTGAATTATACTTGTAATCGATGATTTGTAGGTTTATAAAACGCTTGTTACTAATAACTTGTAGTTACTTGTTCTTGTAGCTTTATAAAACGGGGCCCTGGAGTTATACTAACCGCGGTAGTTACTTGTTCTTGTAGCTTTATAAAACTGGGCCCTGGAGTTATACTAACCGCGATGGCCTATAGTATACAGTCCAACTCTTCTTCTTCTTCTCGTGTAGGCAAGTGGTCAGCCTGGTGTCAGAATTTTTTGCCACACAAATGCTTCCGACTTGGCTAACGACTATTGTACCAACGTCTTAGCCGCATCGAGGAACCAACCCTCTAACCCGGGACCGACGGCTTAACGTGACCTCCGAAGCACGGTGGTAGCACTCAGTTGTAAATACCACCTTTAAACCGGATTAATTAATTATTATGAATAACAATTGTTATTTATTATTTATTTAGTAGTGAGAGACTTTCTAATCGGGCTCTCGCATCGCATCGTCGTCGTCTTTTGCTGCTCTCGCTTATTTGACCCTCAATCGCCCGTTTCGCTTACGACATCGCGAGCTTTTGGCGTCGGAGTGCTTGGAGCTCCGATACTAGTACATTACGATGCGATGCAGTGTGTAGTGTGGCGACCATCTATCCTTATTCCTTTAGTCAGTATTAGTAATTATCATCAAGTAATATCTACTTACTATCTACCTACTTATTTTAGTTATTTTTTCATAAAGATATAAAAACGTTCTTACTTACTGTATTAAGTACTTAATAACCGGTAAATATTAATCTTTTTCTGGTAAATACACTAACCGTAACAATTATAAGTACCTAGTTAATTTAGGTTATTATTATAATAGAAACGCGATGAATGGCGTAGGTATGGCGTACTTACTAGACGTCGTGGACTGTTGAGTGTTGTACCCAGGGCTTGGAAACCGGGATAATAATTTTCGATCCGGTTAACGCCTAACGAACTTTTCGGTTTCGTACTACCGTAACCGCTATTTAAAGGTTTTTAGTAAGATGAAGTTCGTAATAAAGGTTTCGTTCAAAACCGGTGTATACCGGTTTTTGTCACCCCTCCATTCACGCACACAGCTGTCAGCCGTGTTTTGGAACATATTGATACGTGTTTGCCTTACCCACCCATCCGTAAGTCGAAGAGTGCCGCACCACACGAGCATGCCACGCTCTCGCTCTCGCAGAATAAACCGGTTAATAAAGGTTTTCATAAAGTTCTTTTAATGGTTTTAGCTCGGACCGAAATAATCGCTTAAACCGGGTGTTGCCGGTAAAATACCGGTATATCGTTAACCGGTTCCAAGCCCTGGTTGTACCTACGCGAACTGCCAACAGTGCCTAGTCAAGCCGTCGCTGGACGGCTAGATACAACGTAATAAGTACCTACAGTAAGTTTCGGATATTGATATGCATGTGTGACTATGGTAATAAAAATATAGCATTATGTACGAATGGCCGAGCTAACCTAGTCACTAGCCAAAGGCAAGCGCGTCCCAGCAGCGTGGTGACGATGACGGTGCGGGCAACGGGCATGCCTGGAGTTTGGAGCGTTACGTTATGTACGATAAAATTGATATTAATAGGCTTGTGTCCTGCTATTAAAAATTAACCAGTTAATGTTATTTTAATAAAGTAGGTTTAAGATTAATGCAATAATTGAAGAATGGGTAATATCGGTAAATAAATCACAGAGTAATAAGCTTGGGGGTGGGGGGCCACCGCCTGTCCCTTTCTCGCAGCACAAGAGCATCCCCACAGCTACTATGTAACTTTGGGATATGACGTCACATGCCAAAGAGATTGTATGTAAATCTACCACAGCTTAGTAATTAGGTGCTATAAAGGTGGAAGCAGTGACGTTACTACGCGTTTGTTGTGTCTCTTTCTGTTTCCTGTATTTTAAAATGCTTGTAACTCATTTTTTGAGATATTTAATTTTTGTTTTCACGACTGTTCATTTTTTGAGGAATATTATTAACACTACTTCCCCACTGCTCAACTTAATTGCTCAATTGCATCACCCACACTGCACCATCCCCACTGCTCAACTAAAATTGTTACCCACTGCTCAATTACTTGAGCAGTTGAGCAATAGGACATAGTTCGTATTACCAAACATTTTACGCCCTATAGCTCAACTGGTGTTTGCTCAAGTTAGTTGATCAGTGGGTCATCCTGTTATAAAATCGAATTTATAGCCTACTGCTCAACTGCTCTTGCGGCACTGGCTGCTTATAATCTATTGAGACCTTTTAAAGCCTTTTTTGTTGATTGACATTATTATTGTCACTTATTGTAAAAATTTAGTTTACTGATGTAATAAGAGATTCATTGTTGGGTTTATTACTGCGTAAATAAGTCAATATTTTATGCGTGCATCAATTTTTCCATTTTTCATAGAAATTGGGTGACGTCTATTAAGGGTAATTCAAGATTTTTACGTGGTTCGTTAACATTTTGTAAGAGCAAAGAAGATAATTACACTTAGTTGTTTTTTATTTTAAAATTTCTTACTTGTGGGTATGAAATGAAATGAAATGAAATGAAATGAAATGAAATGAAATGAAATTAATTTATTTGCACGAAATATGGTAAATGTAGGTATTATAATATAAAATGTTCAGCATATTCCACCAGAACTGGCATACAAAAATTATTACAATTGATAAATGTTAGGTGTACAAAATAATTCAATGTTAATCCATTTGACAAAATAGTCATGCAGTGTAAGTACGTAAATAACATAATAAAAATTGTTTAAATAACAAATAACAATAACAATGATAATAAACTCAATTAATAAAATAATATTTGGATAAAACATGTCTAAAAATAAAATAATGTTTTCAATTAGTTATTAATAATGTCTGAAATTCTAGCCTAAAACCACCAATTATTATAATTTACATTCGAAAAATTCTTTTAAATTGTAGAAACATTTCTCAGACAACCATTTAAACAAGTTAATTTTAAAATATTTAAATGGCAGTTCCCTGATTGTCCTTGGTATCTTATTAAACACCTTTATGGCCATTAGCCTGCAGTTTCTTTGATAAAGAGTAGTTCTACAACTGACTGCCCTTAAGCTAGTGGGGTTTCTACTAGTAAACTGAAAGCGTTTGTAGTTCTCTGCTTTATCAAACAAGTCAGGGTGTTCTTTTACGAAAACTCCAATCTGCATGATGTATAAGCCGGCCAAAGTCAAAATCTTATGCTTTTTAAAAAGAGGCCTACATGAATCCAGCGGACCAACACCACTTACAGCTCTAACACACCTTTTTTGAACCAAAAAGGCTTTAGTAATGTCGGTGGAGTTTCCCCAGAGCAAAAGACCATACCTAAGAACGGAAGCCACGTAACCATGATAGGCAGTAAGGGCAGCACTTTCATTTACCGTGCGCCTTAACCGTTTTAATGCGAAAACAAAACGATTAAGTTTCGAACAGATATGTTCAATGTGTGATTTCCAATTACAAAACTGATCTACACATATTCCTAGAAATTTGTATTCCTCGGTCGGTTCTATTTTCTGACCTCTACATCTTACATCAAGATTACTTTTAACAGAGTTATAGTTCCTGAATTTTAAATACTTTGTTTTTAAGAGATTGACACGCAAATTGTTCAGTTCTAGCCATTTAACGATACAATCTGCCGCTAAATTGATTAAGTGTTCATGATTGTTTAATGTCATTCTATCTGTGTCGGTCACAACTACCGACACGTCATCTGCAAAAAGAACACACTCATGATTAACGGATAAAGGAAGATCGTTAATATATAGTAGAAATAATAATGGCCCCAAAATACTGCCTTGCGGCACACCATATCTGTTTACTAGATAGCTTGATCTAAAAAATGTGGCAACTTTGTCTTTATTCAGGGCAGCTATTTCTACACATTGTTCCCGATCATATAGGTAATCACGGAGCCAATTGAGAACTGGTCCTCTGATACCATAGTTTTCACATTTGTTGATGAGCATTTTATGGTTGACAAAATCAAATGCTTTGCTCATATCAAAGAAAAGCACTGATACATGAGCCCGTTTGTCAATGCGTTCCACCACTTTACTAACGAGCTTGTATGCTGCAAGAGTCGTTGACTTTCCTTTTTGGAAACCATTTTGTTCCGCTTTAATAATATTAAACTTTTCAAGGTAATCACTGATGCGGTGATGCATAGCTTTTTCAAATATTTTCGAAAATATTGGAATTAGGGAAATTGGACGATAATTGTTTAGATCTAATTTATTGTCTTTTTTATGAAGTGGTCGAACGATGGACTGTTTAAGTTTTTGTGGGAATAACCCCTTCGAAAAAGATAAGTTTATAAGATGCTGCAAGATTGGAGATATTATCGTCACACATTCTTTAATAACGTGTGTACTGATTCCATCACATCCTACAGCTCTTGTGTTATTAAGGGACAAAATAATTTTTGCTACTTCATTTGTACCACACGGCTTTAAAAACATACTGTGGTTGGATATTGGTATATTATTGTGCCCACTCAAGCAGCTAGTATTGGCATTTGCCGTAGGTTTGTTTGCAATCTCAATGTAAAAATTGTTGAAAGCTTCAGCAATTTCAATCGGATCACTTAAAGTGACACTATTGACCCTAACCGAGTCGATTCCCGCATATGACTGCACTGAATCAGCTTTATTTTTAATAATTTGCCAAGTGGCCCTGCATTTATTTTTTGCTGTTTTAATGTATGTATGGTTGAGCTTCTGTTGAGAGCTATTAATACACTTTCTTAGTAGAGAACTGTACTTAAATAAGTAATTATGGGATTTGTAGTTTTATTTCATATGGATACAGAAAAAAGACATTTTTTTGAAGATCATTTGCGGAATTGATAAAACGGAAGCGCTTTAACCATAGCATTCATATAAATTGTTTTGCTGAGGTGGTTTGGGTGATGCAAGTTTTTAAATAATGAACCCTGTCAAAATACGACATGTGTCTAAAAAAGAATCTTCTTCTTTAATGGCTTTCTATCGCTTTTTTGCAATAATTCTGTTAATGTTAAGTGAGTATAATTTGTACGGTTATGTCAAGTCAAAGTCATATTTTGTCAGTCAAAACGCCAACAGTAAAATGGAGGATATTTTACTGAAGGGCCGTTGAAGCAAAAACGAAAACGGCCTGGTTTTATAATCTTAAAACCATTTGCCAACACTCGTGCACTTCAACGAACAGTTAACGGATAATAAGCCACCCTTATTACACATTAAAGTTCAAGATACACTAGTTTTGAAAAATAAATTCAAAATTCACAACCGCCATTGTCGGATTTTCTTCAAAAACCCAAAAAAGAATCGAATATAGAATACTGTCCAAAATGACATCTGCTGTCAAAAATGAAACCTGTCAAAAGTGACATCTGTCAATGGTATAAATCATTTCACAAATTAGACTTTTTGGCTACATAGTGATTCTGCGACTACGATATTTTGGACACCAGACGTTTTACAACCCAGGCGATATGACCCTAACCCTACTATCCTCCACTGCTGAGGATTACCAGTTGAGCTATCGGTATTACCCACTGCTCAACTTGATGCAGTTGAGCAATTTGATTGAGCAGTGGGGAAGAAGCACAATTTTATAACAGGATGACCTACTGATCAACTTAGTTCAGCAAAATACAGTTGAGCTATAGGGCATAAAATGGTCGGTAATACAAACTATGTCCTACTGCTCAACTGGTTGAGCAATTTAGTTGAGCAGTGGGGAAGTACTGATTATTAATTTATGCAATAAAAAAATTGCAGGACACAAGCCTATTATTACTACCTATAGTCTAACTAATGTTACGTTTTAAAGGAATGACATAGTATACCAAAGTTTTATTGTTTATAATAAAATGTTACTAAAATTTCCCTTGTGTTATTGAAATACGACCTTATTAATATTTGTGATTTTTATCTATTTTTTTCTCATCGCCTGCTCAGGCGGTGCTGCTGTTGTCTCGGTAAGAGCTGGGGATTCAAATTCCTTTAAAAGTTAATCTGCATTTATGAATTGAAAATGCAGATTTATTCCCCAGTCCCCACAGTAAGTATATTTTTGAGAGCCAACAGGAACAACCATATTTTGTAGGTGGTAGGAGGGACTTCTCTGCAAAGTTCGTCTAGGTAGGTACTAGCTACCTACCACCGCTTTGCCAGTTACTTATTCCGATGCCAAGCAGTAGTGTGCAAGCACTACCGTGTTCGGTTTGAAAGCCACTATAGCTAGTGAGATTACTGGGAAAATGAGACTGAACTGTGTTTGGTACAATAAGTTACCAAGCATCTGTATACAGAATAAACAAATTAGTGATAAATACAATACTTGACACTGGCTAAATACAGGCTTGTGTGGAGCCAAAATATAAGGGGAAAAAATTTATTGTGATGGGATTGCGCAGTTCACATTTGATGACAGACATTGGTTTTATTCTTTACTAATAGACAGGTAAGTTAGGTACCTACTATTAAATAAAACCACTGAAATACACACATAATGTCAATTTGTATTGGAATGTTAGTACTTACCTAAGTTATTTTTTTTATCTCATCTATGACCTAAGTATAATAATTACAATTTGTTTCATTATTGAATTAAATGGTAATAAGTAGGTATAGGTACCTATACCTACGTGGACTGTACCTACAATACAATACAAAATTCTTTCCTACTTATTATTTATACCTGATTATGAGACGTTTTATTTAATAAAAAAAACTAGTTCCGCTTCTGTTACTAGATGGCGTAGTGACGACGTATTTCAAACATGGTCGTAGTTTCAAACCATTGAGTACATCATGCATGTCAAACTCAAAGTCATTGGTGGGCCAAATGCATAAGGACTATAAAATTATTGGGCCGCAAAACCCAACCGTAAAGAAAAAAACCGGCCAAGTGCCAGTCGGATTCACGCACGTAGGGTTCCGTACCATTATCTATAAAAATCGGCTAAGTGCGAATTGGACTCGCGCACGAAGGGTTCCGTACCGTTATCTATAAAAACAAACATTTATTTTATACCGTTTTTTAGAATTTATTGTTATAGCGACAATAGAAATACATCATCTGTGAAAGTTTCAACTATCACAGTTTATGTGATACAGCCTGGTAACAGACGGTCAGATAGACGAAACAAAAAAGACAGACGACCGGACAGCGGTCAGTAATTTTCACTATTACAAACAAAAATGTGCAAAAAGCAAGTCCCACTTACAAAATATAAAATAAGAAATATGAAATTTTGATGCACGCCTACATTATATCCCTCTTTCTTAGACTGTGTGTAGATGACTATAAAGAAAATGCTTTAGCATTAAGTCCTCCTTTGTACTGTTTCAGTGCAATACATAATAAGGTATAAAAATAATATTATGCCATAAAACCTCACCTTTCCCCCAAAAATCGTCTTCAATTGTAATGAATGTAAGCTTTTTCTTGTATAACTTAAAAAACAATTCTCAAATTATTTCAATTTGTGTGAAAACAGAAAGCCACTTGTGTTGTATTGTATTCCTAACAGTGTACGGCGTGCTTTGTTTGACTATTCGACGACGACGGGGTGTCATAAATACCGCCCCCGCCCCAGTGCAAGATGGGTCGAACGTCAGACGCACCACATAGCTGACCGATAGTTTGCATGCCAGCATCACGTGGCCAACGTTCCGATTTCCCGGGCACGCGAATTGTTGAGACATATGGGCTTGTTGGGCCGCATTTGAGGGCTGTTCTACAACTTGGATCGGGTCGCATGCAAATGGGCAGTGGGCCGCATGTTTGACATGCCTGGAGTACATAGTACAAGGAAGGAAATATCAAGTTCAGTTGAGTGGGTCATAGAGTACGTTGTCAATTTGTCAATAGAAAGCCATTATATGCCTTCCATAAAATAAGGATAGGATACTAACCTCGATACATAATTATCTTAACAATGACAGAACGTAAAACCCATTAAAACCCCCATTCAACGCAATCTATTGAGGCGTTTTATTAAAAAAAAATGCTGTAACTTTATAAAGACCCGATAGATGGCATTAAAATGGGAATTCATGTTCTGTCATCGTTAAATAATTGGACCGTGTTATGCCAAAATGTTCCAATCCACAAACTGGCCAAAATTAAGTTGAGTATGCCATTCGATCTAAAATAAGCCCTATTTTGATGTGGCGAAGACACCCATTCGATAATCTGTACCAGAGGCAAGCATAGACCATGGTGTTCCAACCCACATGTAGGGGCTAT
Organism: Ennomos erosarius; assembly: GCA_963580505.1. NCBI lineage: Eukaryota > Metazoa > Arthropoda > Insecta > Lepidoptera > Geometridae > Ennomos > Ennomos erosarius. The sequence continues at coordinate 15,455,038 of OY756984.1, read as the reverse complement.
GTTGATAATTTTAAAGCCAAAATGATCCAATTACGTTTGGAACGTTTTGCAAATTAGAAAATGAGAAAACATTTAAGCCACGATGATCCAAAACACCTGGAGCATTTTGTGACGACATGAAAAAATATGCCAAAAAGATCCAAAGACGTTTGTAACATATTAGAATTGTATAAATGTTTCAAAAAATTCAGTGCATTGGAGAAGTATGATAGTTTGGAACGTTTTAGTGTTTAAATTAAAATAGATAGAGAGACTGTGTCGTATAGTATGAGATGCATCATCCTCCCACTCTTTATTTATGATTTCCCGTCTATTTGGCCGTATTGGATCTAAGGCTCTTCTTATTATTGCTAAGTGATACAATACTACTGGTGGTTTCTGTTGGCTGTTCTACTTTATATTTGGCTCTTTAAAAAGGAAGCCTCTGGAATCTTTTCTGAGTCATCAGCCAGTCTACTTTGTTTCTGCTAACAAAAAGCTTTCTGTTGACTGTCTTTTTGTACTAGAGGTCAAGAAATTGTGAGATTCCATTTGTATTACTTGCAAAAGATTCTTATTTTGCATTCATTCATTATATTTTTTATGTAATGAGTGGAAAACAAGCAGCCAGCCCACTTGGTGGTAAGTGGTCACTGCCGCCTATGGACATCTGCAACACCAAGGGCATTGCCTGTGCGTTGCTTACCCTTAGAAAGGACTTTTAAAAAATTTTCTTAAAGCTCTCTGGTTTTTAATTGTCATAGGAGCTGCCTCCATCATTTATGTAAGTACTATGTCGATGCTGAGTGATTCATCCGATACATGACTATCGTTTGATAACAGAGGGTATTGCTACATGTGGGTTGAGAACGAAGCGAATAGAGGGGTACAAGAAGTAGGTTCATACTTATTACGCCATATAGACACCGAAGTGCCCGCAGAGACGAAACAGAATTTCAAGGTAGAATCCGAAAATCTGATCGGATTCAACCAATAACGTAGAGCAGTAATAAATCCCTTAGCAATGGACAGAAAATATTTATTTCCAAAAAATATATTGCAAAAGGCTATTGCCAAATGGTCAGGATATCATCATCATTGGCTTGAAGACGTCCACTGCTGAACATAGACCTAGGCCATAAGAAGCTATTTTGAGCAGCTGCTTGCCTCTTGAAACCATAGGCTCCTCACGGTTTTTAACAGATCGTTGGTCCACCTAGCGAGTGGGTTAGTCTACGATGCGTTTTCCGGTCGTAGTCGCCACTCGAGAACCATTCTTCACCATTCGTTGTCAGTTCTGCAAGCAAGCGATGGGGTAGAAAAAAATTCTAAAAAAGCTATTGCCAAATAGACCCTGAAACCATCAGGTCCTAGTGGTCCTAGTGAAGGGCTGGCCTCCGCTGCATCTTCCGATTGTAGTCACCACGTTGCCTGCCCATTGCCAGTTCAACTTATTTTGAGAGCTATATCGGTCGCTTTAGTTCTCCTCCTCCATAGGTAAATACCGAGCATAGCTCCCTCCATAGCTTGGTGCGTGACTTTGAGTTTGAGCTTAATAAGGGCGCCAACAGTAAGGGAACACGTCGACAGGAAATCACAGAGACAAAAGCCAAAGGCTTGCAGGCAATTATGGATCTTATACCAAACGACGGAATCGGTTACTAGGAAACAAAAGGTTTGCAAAGAGTGATTGATGATTTATAATTGTTTTGGCGTGCTGGAGCTCGAAGTCGCAGATGAAGAGTATTTAGTAGAGTATTTTAACTTTAATTAGTTTATCTGTTTTATTATGTAGTTAAATAATTACATTAAAACTTTTAAAGTTTAATTCAGGAGTCACTTCACCTTAATGTTGTTGTGCCTGTAGGGGTAGATGTTATTTTTGTAGCTTAGTTACGCTGTATCAGCTGAACTGATTTGAATGAAACTCAGCGTATATAGAGTTCATGAACAAATAAAGCTACTTTGTTGCTTTTCATTTCATTATCATTCGATAAAAGCCATTAAACAAGCATTAACAAAAAAATAATTTAGTTTGGATCATTTCTGCATAAATTGCTAAAAATCATTTTCATACAAAATGTTTTTTTGCAGAAATTTTCTAGACGTCTATTTTTGTCAATATCTCAAGAAAGTTGTTGCAAAATAATAAAATGGAATATACTACTTATAGCCAATTCGATACTCTTCAAATTGTTAGAACAATGTAATATCGTAAAATTAGTGGAACAACGAAGAAATCACGTCTAACCCTTTATCGCTTGATATCTCAGTTTGGCTTGTCTGTGGGTTGGAACATTTTGGCATAACACGGTCCAATTATGTGTTGAATTCAGTATCCTACCTTATTTTATGGAAGGCATATACTCTAATGGCTTTCTACCGACAAATCGACAACGTACTCTGTGATCCATTCAACTGAATTTGACATTCCCTTGTACTCTGTAGTTTGAAACTAAGACCATGTTTGAAATACGTCGTTACTACGCCATCTAGTGACAGAAGAGGAACTAGTTTTTTTTTAAAATATAACGCCACATTAATTTTTGAGGTCTAGATACCACCTTACATTGCAGAGTACAGTACTATAGGTAAAGGGCTAGCTATGATTACCTACATGTCTAGGTAATCTATTATATAAAAGGCTGTGTCCTGACGATGTATTAGAACTACGTACAACTTCCTTGGTCCTGACTGACTGACAGACAACGCACAGCTCAAACCGCTGAACGTAGACTTGGGAATGTGGCTTCCTTTTATGACGTAACCGCGTGCTACGAAAGGATTTTTGAAAATTCAACACTTAAGTGGGTGGGTTATAAAACTTTTGAATGAAAAAACTACGTTTTGTGACGTATTGTTTTGAAACTTGACACATACAAATAAGTTTAGTATAAAAATAAATTAGTAAATATCTACAGGATTGAAAATCTCATTCTTAAAATATGACGTCATAGTAGGACCACGAGGACATGTACATACACCGTAAAATATCATAGACATAGACAGGTATTTATTGTTTTTTCCAATGTTGTGTCGTGCGCATAATACCTAGATTATTAGACACACAAAAGAGAAGTGTGCGTAGCATAGCCTAACCGAAATTGTAGGTACTCAAAGAGCGATAATATTAAACACGAGTCAGTCAGTCATAACATCACACAGTACATAATGGGGTTTATAGGACAGACAGTAGACACTAGACACCACACAGTACAAGGACAGCGGCCGGGTCCAGGGCTCCGGCGAGCCGCACCGGGCTCACTTGATGGAGCAGGTGAACTGCGCGCGCAGTCTCCGCAGCGCTGCCGTCGACTCCGCTGCCTCCTGCAACGTCATACGAATTAAAATGAAGTATTAAAGCCGTGCGTCCACTGCATCAAAATCGGCGCGTACGGAGCGTCGGTATTTATAAAATGAAGGCGCAGTAATACCGATCCAGTAGACGCACTCCCATACAAAAAAAATACAAAGCAACAAATGCGTACGCGCCGATTCCGATGCAGTGGGCGCATGGCCTACGTGGCTGGTATCATTCGTTGCATCATAAATCATCCATGCAGCAGCTTCACTGCAGAAACTGCTGTCGCATTAATCTACTAATAGTGATGCAGTTGCGGTAGGTATCTAGAAACCTACTATGTGTAGGTAAATATTATCTGTGGTTGCGTGGAACGCGAGTCGGATAATGTTTACCTTTGGGTGAGCGCTGCGGTGCGGCTCGCCGCTGGCGGCGTCGCCGGCGTTGTCGTTCTCCAGGTCTTCTGCGGACCAATAAGCAAGGTCTGTACATGATGAGCTGTAGGGAGGCTTTCATAGGAGGTCTTACAATTACACCCTACCTCCGGCTTACCGTACGTTTGTTAATGAGCAAAATAGACGAACGGGACCAAACACGAGACAGCCTACAATCAAAGTCCCGGGAACTCCTGAGACTTCGAGACTTTTGAAAAGCCTATAATACAGTTCTCCCGAAAAGACAATTAGTGCAATTTTACTAATAATCGAGGTAAAAAAGTCCTTTTTTTGTGACTGTAAGGTGTGGTGGCCATTGTGAAAATATTTTGACAAGCATACAACTCGTGGTAGTCTTCTCTCTAGGTGAGCTTTCAATGTTTCGAAGATGAAGAAGTGGATAAACTAGCCAAAGAAGCATGTAAGATGGTTGTCCTATAAATATTTTGCTCTGCATATCGATCGTGTACGAATTGTAAGAAAACAATGTCATTCCTATTGGCAAGAATATTTCGATGAGAGATCTAGGAAGAAGGGTATATGGTACAGAATGATTCAACCACTGATTTCACATTACCCATGAATAGATACAGTTGCGTTGGACGGGAAAATGTTAGTAACAGCCTTAAGGGTACGATCTGGACACATCCCATCGAACAAGTTCGCATTCTTGAAGAAAAAAGTAGCATCTCCTAACTGTGATGACTGTGGTGTTATATTAGAAAACGTACAGCATGTTCTGTTGGAGTGTGTCCGGAACTCAGCATTTAGACGTACGCAGTTTGGTGCTGCAAAAGATATGGTTTTCGGCATATGCAATAGTACATATTTTGGTGGAGCCTACTTCAGCACAATCAAAAACGTTGTATAAATTGTTAACTTTAGGCCTAAAGGACTAAAAGTATAGTTAAATAATATTTTGTGATTAAATTAACAGGGCGATGTGGTCGCTAAGCGACAAAGCCCTCCAATTAAATAAATAAAAAATAGTTTCGAAGAACTGCTTCGCCAAATATATAAGGTGTCCTTGAATTGGTATGTTATCCCGAAAGGGGGTAAATCTACACCCCAAGATAGACAAAGTTGGTTCTACGACTTTACTAAATTAATAGGTTTTCATTGAAGAAAATTTGGTTAAAATTTGTTTCAGTTTTTAACCATTGACGAGAATGTTGAGCTTTTATTTTATTTATTGCATCATGTAATAAGGTTTATCGAGTAAGTAGGTGCGAGTGTGGAACAGTTGACCGACCGTGCAGCGCGCGCGGCGACAGCGCGGGTGCGTTTCCGTTGTCGTCCGTGTCGGAGGGGGAGCTCTCCCACCGGGCGGGGGGCTCGTGGGCCCGCGCGCGGGCGGCGGCGGGCTCCGCGCTCGGCTCCGAGTCCAGCTCGAGCGAGGACTGCGAGCCCACCGAGTCGCCCTCGCTGTCCGCGCGCGCCCGCGCCCGCGTCGCGCGTCCCGAGCTCGCCTCCGAGCTCGAACTGCCCGACCCTTCTGCAACCAACGTTCAAACGTTTCGGAATTCGAACCGAGCCGGCAAAGCGTAGGTAGTATCCGACTCGGATACTACCTACGCTTTGCCGGCCTTAATGTGCAATTCCACAGAAAATTAATCAAAACATAAACCGTTCGGAGGAGCGAGGGGCATACGATTTAATACAAAACAAAGCTTTTTATTGATACCAAGATAAAACCTGACTAAGAACGGCATGATGTGGGTGGGGCATGCTGACCCGGTGACTTTACCCACTTCTTGTTCTTAGTGAAGGTTTCTGTAGGTACGTGATACGTGATCGCTCTGGCTGTCAATGTCAACGGTAGCGCGACAACGTCACCGTTAGATCATGCATTTCACAAAGATGCGCTTCCATACGCCGCCGTCGGAGAACAACGCTGCGCACGGCACGTTTCTTAGCGGCGGGCGGCTAAGAATGTTAGCTGGACGGGGGTGTGTGAGGGTGGATACCGGCGGGGGCGGGGTGGCGCAGCTTGTGCTGCAGCAGCGGGTAGAAGCCGCGCGCGGTGGCGTTGTGCGGCTCGTACTGCAGGATCAGGCGGCAGTACTTGAGCGCCTCCGCGTACTGGCGGCGCATGATGGCCGACAGGAACTCGGCCAGGAACTCGCTGGGCGCCGAGTCCGCGCCCTCCGACCCCTCCGAGCGCTCCATGCGCGGGCGCGGGCGCTCCGCCAGGCGCAACGCGGCGCGCGACGCGGTGTCGAGCGCCCCGCCGCCCGGCGCCGGCGCCGGCGCGACTGCGGCCGCCGGCTGTGCGCGCGGCGCCGCCCCCCGCAAGCGGTACAGCCGCGGGTTGGGTGGCGCCCGCCTCAGGGGACGCTTGTGACGCCGCGGGTGAGGGCGGCTCGACGACCGAGCCTGACGCTTCGGTTGACGCCCCGGGTACCTTTGATCGTTAAATTCGTCGAGTGATTCTCCTGTATGTTTTCTACTTGGGTAGCACCTGCTTAATTTTATATACCTAACTATATAGGAAATATACCTAAGCGCTTGCTGTTTCTATTCTTTGAGGTTCTGAGCGACTCTTAGGCCGACTTGCGCGTTCACTCTAACCTCGTGTTACCTGAATAAATGCCTAACTCGGATTATTTCTGTATTTTATCTTGCACGTTAGAAAATTGACCACTTATCCCGTTATATATTTAACCCGGGGGTAATTTGACATGTTGATCCTTAAGCGGCTTTCACATACTTGGCAAACAGCGAACATCAAATAGCAAACACGAACTTGAGGATGGGTGTGTGTATTTTTATTTTGGTGTTTGCCTGTTTGCAAACACACATGTATCACTGGCAAACACCATTGATCGGTATCAGTGTCGGAATTGTGCATAGTTCTAAGGATTTGACAAATACGTTTGTCGAACGACAAAGCTGTTTGTGATGTATTCAAACGTTTGACAGTAGTACGCGCGTAGGGTTGCTAACCATACATTAATATATAGAACTGCACTATATTTCAAGGCTGTGTGCTAAACGCTGTGCGCAACTAGTAGGTTCTATATATCTCTTCGAATACTGCCCGCGAATAATTGAGATTATTTGCTGCGGCTTAAATAAAAGAGGTAATCAGTATCCTATGTGTTCCAGTATCCAGCATAAAATATAAGCTATAGCTAGCATGCTACTCGTCACTTTCAAGTTGCCTGTTGCCAAGTTTCAACATGCGGTCAGTAGCTTTGCCAATATAACCTTCTTCATTTAGGGCCTTACTTATAAACGCCGCTTAAAGTTAGCCATTGCTTAAAACCTTCTGTCAACTTTTGACTGATTTGAAATGTCACGCGGGAAAACACTGACTAACTTTAAGCGGATTTATAAGTAAGACCCTTAAAGTAATGTCGTTCCTGCTTTCTATTCCCGCCATATTCACACGAAGGAAATTCCGATATGAATTTAAAATCGCGGAGAACAAAGAAACAGATAGTAATAAAAATCCCTTTTGATTTTACTTAATGCATATTTTATGATACTTTTAATTTAAAAAAAGACATTAGATAGTGTTTATAAAAATGAATATTTGATAAATAATATATTTGTTTATCTTTTGTTTTTTATTATATTAAAAAGATGCTATATATTTCTCCGAAAAAAAATGTTGGCAGCCCTAACACGCTCGTCGGCTGCCATTTTTGCCCATCCATACCTAGCACTTTTGACTATCCTGTGGATGCAGTGTATGTGTTGAGTAATTTGTGGTCGGTGTTTGGGGTACTAGGTGTTTGTGGCAAACATCAAGCATGTAGAGGCGGCTTTAGGTATGTACGTTTTATAAGTTTTAAATTGACACTGGCTGAAAATGTTCTATTGATACCTCTCCAAGAAGTTCTATAATAGTACTTATATTCCATACTAACTGGAACAAGCACTTCGAACAGAAACGATAAGTTTTTCGAGAAGTTTTTTTTTGTGTCTCGAGTTGTGAATGAGTTTAAAATAAAGTAGTAGGCCCGCAGTTTCATCTCTTCAATCACATAAGAACCGTGTGTAGCATAGGATGCTTAAACAGCATGTGCTATGAATACAAACAACAAAGGTACATTACATACATAGACTGCTAAAGGCATGCCTAGCTCTTCCTCCGGTAGGTGGTATATTCCCAGTTGCCCCCACATGGATCGCCCCCAGTTTTTTTTTTTTTTTTTTTTAATGGTTCTCAAAACAGTTTAGTACATGCATGCTACAGCTTCTTGCTTATGATTTCTGTGCGATGGACTACTGTATTGTTTTTTAGTACAGTTTTAGTAAAAGTAAGTAGGTAAGTCAATTTTACCTAATTTCATTATTTTACATTCATCGAGAATTTACGAAGTTTAGTTTATTATGCATGTAGAATCTGGTTGGTGCTCCTGAAAATGAAACGATGGGGAGCTTGAGGCAGCAAAGTCTTCTATATTTTCCGACAAAACTATTTTTAATTATTAACACGCAGAAAAAAACTCTCACGTCTTCCATTCACATCTTGCATGTCTCTCTTTCTTCCTTCGTTCATAAACTCTCACACCTTTTTACGTTTAGATTGTCCGTTCATAAACTTTATCAGATTTTTAATCCTACATGTATTCCCATGAAAACAGGTTAACTACCTCCGATAATAAGGCATAAGAAAAAGACAGACTACTCCATGGGTACACAACGTACTATCTTCCTCAGACCACGTTTCTCTCCAAACACGATAGTCTAATGTAAATTTTACGGCATTAAAATTAAAGTTTAGTTTTGTATAATTTACGATGCTATGAGCTTATTCCAGTTAGTATAGAATATGTATACCTTGTACCTTTCAACTTCAAATACATAAGTCAGGTGTAATTTTGTTTTACTCTGTGCATTGAGCCGGAGGTTTACCAACTTAAAGCCCGTCACACACGTAGCTATAATATATATTTCTGTGACCAACCTATACCATAATATATATTATGGTATATTTTTATATTATTGTATATTAATATATATTATGGTATAGCGAGACATATTTTGAATGTACAGCATGTTTCAACATATCCGACGCGCTCCTCGGACGCTTCTCCCCTCTTACCATTCCTGCCGCTTTGCCTGGGGGTCTAGCAAAGATCCCAAATGCTAACGCTATCTCCAAAAATGTATTGAAATGACATTAATTGCTTACTTTTCCACAAAAGTAAGCGATTTCTGAAATGTCATTCCAGTACATTTTGGAGTTAGCCCGAAGCTTTTGGGATCCCGAACGATCCCAAAAGCAAAATTTGGCGATAGCGTTAGCGTTTGGATCTTAGCTAGACCCCCTGGGCCGCCTCCGCCCGACCAGTGTGGTCAATTTAGGCGATATATCGCCATTTAGTCTACTCGGGACTAGGCATCGGCGATGTAAAAGTCTGATTGGCGACTGGTCACTTTTTATACTACCTCAGGTACAAGTCATTTAAATTAGCCAAATTATAAATAAACTACTTTTCATAAAAACTATATCCACCTTATTAGGAGTGCGTAATATTAATCGGAATGGTCGTCTGAAGAACTATCAAGTAAATCCAATAACAATGCACTTCTTGTTGAATTCATAATTACCTACTGTGTTTTGAAATCAACCTTTATTACAAAACACGTGTAAACGCTAGGCCGACCATCAATGAAATGAAGGAAAATATATATATTATAGCATCGTTTCCGTGTGTGGTAGCTTGCTATGATATATATTATAGTACGGTATATTAAGTGATCAAACTACTTACCTGACGTTCGATCATTATTGTACGAAGTGCTTCGTTCGAAGACATAGAACTTTTAACATGCAGCAGTCCCATTTGCTGGCAACATAAACGCAACTTTAGAGCCTCCATAGAGCCCTAAAACAAAAAACTAAACACACCCTAGTCTATGTCACGCGTCCTGTCAAAGTCACTTTCTTCAGAGCTTGTACTCAACTTTACCCATGGGTAGGGTGGGAAGGGTGTGTATGTCTTCGAACGAAGCACTTCGTACAATAATGATCGAACGTCAGGTAAGTAGTTTGATCACTTATTGTACATCGTGCATTCGTTCGAAGACATAGAACTTTTAACATGCAGATGTTCAGAGACAATTAATGGTAAAGTTGAGATAAGAATTAAGTATTAAAATGTTTGTTGTAATAAAAACAGATATTTCATTTTAATCGCCTTAATAAATGTAATTATTGTAATCCAGTAGTGATAGGTTGGTACCTTCGTAATTAGTTACCATTAAATAATTATTTCTTAATTCTGTAGGTAGTGATTTCCATAAAATCCATTCACTCCAGTATATATTGGCTGCGTGGCCAGTCACACTCAAGTTATCAAGGATTTCTAAACTGGTATTTTTACTTTAAACAATAAAATCAGTCTAATCAATTATTGATAATGAATGAATCGCCTAAGTAAAAATTATTAATAATCAGTGGAGTGTAGTTTGGCACACACATAAAATTGGCAACAACGTAATATAAATTACACTACTTATTATAATTATGTAGTGTAATTCTTGTACCTAGGGCTACAAGCTTAAAATTTTGTAGTATTATAATTATGTTTTGTCATTGATCATAGCATTGGAAAATTGTCCTGGAGCATTAGCTATGGGTCTGCTATAAAAATAAATAAATAAATAAATATGTGTGGACATGTCACACATCGCTATCTAGCCCCAAACTAAGCATAGCTTGTACTATGGGAACCAGATAACTGATACACTACTTATATACATTTTCGTTTGTAAATACATACATAGAATACAATATAACATCCAGACGCAGAACAATCATCTATGTTCATCACACAAATGTTTGTCCCGGGTAGGAATCGAACCCACAGCCCTCAGTTCAGAAGGCAGGGCTACTACCAACTGAGCTATCGGGCCCGTCATAAAATTTTGTAAATGTTGACGAGCTATTAGTCCAACCCGCCGTTCGTCTTATTATCTCCAAGAAACACATCTTTTAATTTAAAGTTGACAAAAGTAATATTTTTTTTTTTTTTTTTTTTTTTAACGTGTTTTTGAGTACGACCGGTAGTATCCCCTACCTAGTCTGTGACAAGATGTCAGTTTCTTTAACGCATCTATTAATTGTTGTTCAATGACAATATCAAATGATTTATTTATATTGTTTGAAATATTTTATGAGGCATAATATTCAAGGTACTTTTTTGCTGGGCAGATTTTATTATTCAGATAATTGCAAGTATAAGATAGGCTTGGCTTACCCTGGAGCAGACTCAGATTTATGACATGAACCCCTTCATTATGAAATGAAGTGTTAGAGTTTTATTAATGACAAGGTTTGTGCTCCCTATGCTGTACCTACTCAATGCTAGTAGTATTACAGGTTAAACTTGGTGACTGATTGTGTGTCCAGGTCTGTAAGACACAGAACTATTATAGAACCCCGTGGTTTGGTATTTTGCCAAAAGTGGATTTTTAGATTTATAGGATCCTTCATAATCTCTTTTAAATGGTCATCATCCCCAATTTTAGAGTTGTTAATTTGTGATATTGCTGATTTACAGAGCCATAAGCCTCTCCGGATTTAAATAATTTTGTTAGAAATTAAATAACATTCGGTACTGAAGGTATAAATGGATCTATATTTCTCTCTTGGCTAAATATCTGCCCCAGATCCTACATCATATTGTTTTAACATGTTCCATGTAAGAAAGCATAGCATAACATCCATGGATGTTGGTGGAATGGTCTGTCTCAATCTCAACCATGCTTGCTTGATAGAACTCCTGCAATCCGTGTAAGCTATTTGTGCAGGGGAGGGATATCTCTGAGAGAAGAGTGCAATCAATCTTTTTCAGTTTGAAAACATCATTAAGTCTGAATATGGCATGGTTTGTATAACTAGCCAACCTGGCTGAGACGGCCAATATGGAACTATAATTATTTTTGTAGTTGTAAAGTTTCTAATTTTTGCATATATTTTAATATTAAACTTAAGTGGGGTAAAAGCATAAAAGAAATATTGGAACTGGTTTACAGTAAAGGCATCACATTTACTTGGCATCTGGATCTGGGTCGCCAAGGTATATAAGTGACATTTAGCTTCAACCCTAGATGCAAACAAATTTGTGTTGGGTTAATAGTTTTCTGTGACTATTTATCGGCATCTGTTATCTGATGATTTCGACGGGCCTGATAGCTCAGTTGGTAGTATCCCTGCTTTCTGAACTGAGGGCTGTGGGATCGATTCCTACCCAGGACAAACATTTGTGTGATGAACATAGATGTTTGTTCTGTATCTGGGTGTTATATTGTATTCTATGTATGTATTTACAAACAAAAAAGTATATAAATATTGTATCAGTTATCTGATTCCCATAGTACAAGCTATGCTTAGTATGGGGCTAGATGGCACTGTGTGAAATATCCACACATATTTATTTATTTATTATTTACTCATACTAAACTGTGGATATATTTAATGTTTCATAAAGAATTTTAAACTGAGAAATATTGTTAATAATTCCAAAAATTAAAATTATGTGATAAGCTTCGCAAAATGTGTGTTTTGTGTGTGCTTCTTGTTTCCACATTCCATTTATTTTTCGACTATAGTCACGTGTACATCCTGTTCTATTTGCATCAATAATGATTTCATCATCATATATTATTTATCGATTTCTTTATTATATTTTTAATACTGTTGGCCCACCAAGATAGATCAAGTTTACCCCTTAGTGAATATCATAGCATAGGTCCCTCCCTTGACTTAGCTTTGTGGTGCTCTAGGAGTGCAGAGCACACTGTAATCAAAGTACCTATAATCTTGGCAAGATCTCATGTGCAACATTCATTTAGTGAAGGTGTCTTTGTATTGAGTTATTTTTGATATTCTTTTGTGCCTAGGTAACTGTACTGGCATAGTTCTCTGGTGTCAAATATAAAACCCCAAAATTGACAACTTTCTATGGGTTACATAATGTTTTCATAAAAGTTTTATAACTAACCCAAGGCAAGTATAACAACCATTACTTGTTTCATAATTTGGACTGATTTGTATACTAGTCTATAACTTATATGTACTAGTCCACACCATTATCATTACTTTTGTAATTATACATTCGGTAATGGGTGCTAAGCAAAAACTATAAATTATAGCAGAGCATTAAATGAATAAATCCATTTTAATATGAGCTGTGGTCGGATATTTTGATTAACAAGATAGATAGGTTGCATCCTAAGATTGCACCCATATTTTAGCGTATTATACAAAATATACTAATATGTTAGACATATTAGTATACATTGAGGTCAAGCCCCGTTTGTGATTCAACTTTTTCTTATACTAATTAATCTGTGGATTATGGTGAGTAGGCAATACTGCCATAAAAATCATAAGTATTTTATTGGAATTGCATAACTTTTGAAGTTGAATTAAGAAAGAAATTATCTAAAATCACATACCCATACCATACGGGTTAAAATAAAATGTACAGTCTTTGCACTATTCTCCAACAGTTTAGATATTGGGACAATCTTTGGTATGACTCACCTCTATGGACAAGCAGTTGTCTTGGCCTGAGTTGGTTTCAGTCGCTTTCACTCCACTGGTAGGGTGGCTTGTAATAGCTGTTAATAGCACTTTTTGGCTGGAGTTGTAATGTTTTTCAAGAAATTGAAGGCTAGGTTTTCTTATGTCTATACCTGCGTCAACCTTTGGTGGTAGCCAGGCACACCATTTGTGTTTTCTTTATGGCCTTTTTTATAATATTAAGCAGTGTGCCTTTGAGGTTTTAATTTTTCCAATTAGATTATTTATCCTCTTTTTTAATTAAGAGTAATGTGGTATTTTCTAATATAGATAGGCCAATAGCCGGCTGTGTTGATTCCGATTCGAATTTGTCGTCTCAATTAGTTACAGAATCAGTTAGAGAACTGTTTATTTCAAGATTCACCTTTATTGCCTGCATTAGGGTACAGTTTTGTGGTATCAGTTGATTCATTAATTTTTGTTTATTTTTCTTTTGTAATAAAGACTTAAGAACTGCGGTCAGTCCAGATGTGGTCTTTCTTTCATTTATTGGTGGTCCATATTTAGGCTGCTTTAGGCGTTAGGTCTCCTAATGCCAATAGTATGTCTTGACTGGTAGATGGTAAACTTCCACCTCAATTTCAATGCTCAAGGCTGTCGGTTGTCGCTGCGGTGATTTGTTGTTTTATTTCTCTTTTCATTCTTTATATATTAATTCAGGGGAATTATTAATTTTACATTATTCCTTCTGCGCTACTGCCTGAAACTCTGGAACTCTAGATCATTTACAATACAGTACCCTGTGGGGCCATAAGATCATGATGGTAATAATGAGCTATTAATACTAGGCCCAAAGTGAAAGACTCATTGCCACATTGTGTGACTGCAGCCAATTAGGTAACATGAGCCATTGAAACTTAGACCAGGTACAAGCCGACAGTGGTAAAGCTTTGAAAGCTACTTTTACATAATAGATCTCTTGTCTTCATGTCGCATATGAAATCCAACAGTCATACCTACGTTGACACATCTGGCGTGCCACCGGTGTCTTCGGTTTTTAAACTAGATATAGGCAGATAGTAGTAGAGCTTTGAAAGCTACCTTTACATCATAGATTTCTTGTCTTCATGTCGCGTATGAAACGTCTCAACCAAGTCGACACATCTCGTGTGCCGCCCGTGTCTTCAGTTTTTTCACCAGGTATGAGCAGACAGTGGTAGGTAAAGCTTTGAATAACTACCTTTACGTCATAGATCTCTTGTCCTCATATCGCGTATGAAACCCAAGAGTCACAACCACGTCGACACATCTCGTGTGCCACTCGTGTCTTCGGTTTTTTCACCAGGTATGAGCAGACAGTGGTAGGTAAAGCTTTGAAAAACTACCTTTACGTCATAGATCTCTTGTCTTCATATCGCGTATGAAACCCAAGAGTCACAACCACGTCGACACATCTCGTGTGCCACCCGTGTCTTCGGTTTTTACACCAAGCATAACCTCGACGTGTGCCACCCATTTTGAGGTTATGAAGAAACCGGCTGTCTTCCTCTTTTTATTTGCATCTCCGAATCTGATTTCAGTTCCTGATCATTCTTTACCTGGGATACTGGCTTCCTACGGATATAAAATATCGTAGTCTTACCATTGTAGTATGGTTTGGTGTTAAGTCTTTGGTGTTATTATTTTCCTTAGGTAATATTTCACATATTCCGTCCCTTAGGACGCTTTGGCTGAAAAATAATATCCCTGAACTCGTTTTCTTAATAATTTTAGTAGAAAAATACAAAGTTAAAGAAAATTAAAGTTAAAAACGTTGCGTGTTTTGCACCGCAAAAAAGGACAAGTGACTTTGACAGGACGCGTGACATAGACTAGGGTGTGTTTAGTTTTTTGTTTTAGGGCTCTATGGAGGCTCTAAAGTTGCGTTTATGTTGCCAGCAAATGGGACTGCTGCATGTTAAAAGTTCTATGTCTTCGAACGAATGCACGATGTACAATAATATATATTATTGCTACGTGTGTGACGGGCTTAACCCCTGTCAATATTCCGAACGTGCAAGAGAAAATGTCTGGATATTTCTGTTTACCAACTTAACTCGAATTACTAGCTCTGGGTTAGGTATTCAGTTATAATTTTAAACCAAGAACGTGCAAGAGGGCCTTAGGCTGACATTCAGAGACAATGCATCGAGTTTAACTCACGTGAGTTCAAACTCCGGACACGGCGAGTATACTCCGCGTTTTTAAATTCACAGTCGAGTTCCAACGTAAACTCCGCCCTCACTCCGCCGAGTAAACTCCGGCCATAGACAAGTGTAGTTAGACATTAGTGACTTACACGTTGTCTTTTTTATTTGGCAGTATTATGCTAACAAGGGAGAAAAAATAGCAAATATTGTATGAATAACTGAAACAGGAGATCAAATTTACTGGTGATCACAGATTAGAGAAAAATACTGGTGATAATTATATACTCTTTGAAGGAGACTTTAAAAAGCGCGCCATTTCTCTTTATTTGTTTTTTTCAATTATCATGATTATGAATGTTGTTATTTACCTAAATAATAAAAAAACGAGTGAAATTAAAACTTACAATGGAAATGGAAATAGCAATGGAAAATAAATCGTCTCTATAGTGTTCACAGTACCTACTTATTCACAAAATTTGAGGGAGCTAATAGCTCCATACATATAAATTCTAGAAACTAAATAAAAATAAATGCTTCATTTTAATAATAGAAAAGAAGAACTATGGAGCCAACTTGCAAAGCATTGATGATTTCTTCATATGTGCATGGTAATTCCTAAAAGGTACCATATGAATTGATTTTTATTTAATAAACCTAGACCTACCATTAATTTAAAATCAATTCTATATTATAGGTTAGGTACCTACTCACAAACAACTTAAAAAGGCATGGAATAATGTGAATGTGAAGACACAAGCCGGGGAAGCAAAATCCATAATACAACAAAGAAAAGAAAACATACAGGATCTGCCAGTAAATTACTATTAGATTTTTTTTATTGTTATTTTCATTATAAATAAATCTATGAAGTAACTAATTTTATTTCGTAATTTATTCGTTTTATTCAAAACTAAATACATTTCTTCACAAAAACCACATTAAAAATTGATTTTAAGCAGCATTGTTTTTAAAAACATGCGTGATAATAAAGATGGCGGTGCCTGAGCACGGCTCGAGTCACCGATTTCGTGGCTCAGCCCGTCTCATGCTCAGATGAGCATATACTCGTACTCCATTATGCTAAACTCGACTGTGAATGCCAATTCGATCGAAGTACGAGTCTAGACTCCAATTTTGACATAACAGAGTTTGAGTTCGAACTCGAACTCGTCTGTGAATTTCAGCCTTAGGTTTGTTTTATCAAATACAGCCTATGTATAAAACAGGAGCGGGGGCGCTAAGTTCTGTATAATGTGCGACACTCACAGGCGCGGGTTGGGCACGTAGGAGCGGCGCGGGGGCGCGGGCGGAGCCGGGGGGGCGCCGGAGCGGTGGCGGCGAGGGGCGCGCGGGGCGCCGAGGTCTATAATGTCGTCGGCCTCTTCCTCCCGCTTCGCTGCCCGCTCACTACTACGTTTAATTCTAAAATTATTTGTGTATCAAGTCTTAAAATCAACGTAAGGTTACTTCTCCCCCTGCCACTTCTAAACTACCTACATATCCCAGAACTTCATCATCTTCTCTGTTGATAGATATATAGATAGCACCTACCTGTGCGACTACGGGACCCTAAAGTAGGTAATAAGCATGCATGGCTCAGCATGCTCTTGACAAGTCATTTTATTAATCAAAAATAGACTGTAACGAGTATAGCCGGTAGTTTTCAAGCAAGAAAAATCCCTGCGTCAATGTTGCGTAGAATTGCTTTTACTTTCGAAATTCGGATTCGTAACGACGATTTAATAACGAGATTATTTCGCTGTTAACTAGACAGAAAAATTCCTTGTGCACTGCGATAAAAACACTACTTATATATTATATTTATACATATTTCAAATACCATGTGTCACGCACTCACGTACTACGAGAGCCGTAACGGTTTTTGAGCGATAAATATTGTCATATCATGATCATGATGACGGTCATCTCCAAGTAATGATACAAGTAATTAGGTACCTGGCGTATGCGTGTGCGAGGTAGACGGGGTCGGTGGCTCCCTCGGGTGTTCTCGTCAGGTGTGCTGGCGCGATCTTCACGCCTACTCTGTAAAATAACACAAGGGTTCATTTTATAAAAACTTTAAAGTTCAGGGCAGGTAAGTACATGTGCACCAAATCAGAAGAGGCGCATAAAATAAATACTTAAGTACTTACATGTAAAATATGGAATTATTCGGACTTACTTTTATTTGTTAATAAGTAGATATATAAATAGGTTTATCTTTAGACTTAGGCCTTCGTTCTCTATATTCGAGTAAAGTTCCGAGTTGGCTTGCCACCACGTAATGTCACTTATAACTGCAGTAACGAATTTCAGAATGTCTGAGTAGCGCTAGCCGACCCGTAAATCAGGCTGCTACTTACAGGACACATCAGCTGCCGATTAGTACGGTTAACCGACGGCTATAGCAAAACTTGTTGCAATCTCACATGTGTTTGTAATTTATTATTATAGTTTGCATGCCACAAATACTGAGATCTACGGAACTGTAAACTACCAACCCTGTTGATTACGCTGCTATAAAAACATCGACTATTCCTGTTTCTATTTCGAGATCAGATAGTTATGAATATAGAAATCATTGTATTTAATTAGTAATACCGTCCGCTCAGAACCGTGTAAAGCCGATGGATACTGGAGGCTAGCAGCCGCTCAAAGTGGTGCTCTTTGGAGGAGGCCTATGTTCAGCAGTGGACGTCTTCAGGCTGATGATTATGATGATGATGACTACTAAAAAGTTTTTCTTCAATTATAATATGTTAAATACTTATATAATATAATGATATTTTTGTTTTGTGTTGTTTTCATTATTATTATTACGTCAAGATAAAACCATATTTCAAGTACCTATAGGTATTACTTATTAAATTTCCCGTTGAACTAAACAATGTAATCTAAATTCGTATTACATTCCTCATTACATTTATTTAATTAGTTGATACCCTATTTTGTAAAGGTAAATCCTTACCTACTTACTGTTTTTAGGTAGGGAATAAATACTCTCAAAAAAAATAAAAAACTAACCCAAAATGGCGTCACTGACAGCAGTCAGGGTGACTATTGAATGAACGAAATGAACAGTTGACGTTACTACAGATCACCCTAAATTTTTACCCACTGAGTAGCTGATCGAAACTCTGTTTTCGTTCGTGAAACTGGGAAGAACTACTCGACGCCTTTACGTCCCGATCAGTATTACTCACTGGCCAGCCAACTCGGAACTTTACTCGGATATAGAGAACGAAGGCCTTATTCTAAGGTAGGTGGTAAGTATTACCTATCTAATGTATTTGCATTATAATAGGTAGGTACCTATTAATTATTTCGTATTCACATGTAGTAAATTTTACTTCATACTTTATTACTATTTTAATGTGAGTTGTGTAGCACCCTAGATGTCCAGCCAGAGTTCGTTCATTTATAGGCTTCATCCCATTACGCGTTGGGCAGCGACTAGACATGGGATTAGAGCGCATACCTAATACTTAAGTAGTGCCCACAACACAATATAAATTGCCTCATTAAGTATTAAATAAATAAATAAATATGTGTGGACATTTCACACAACGTCATCTAGCCCCAAACTAAGCATAGCTTATACTATGGGAACCAGGTAACTGATACAATACTTATATACTTTTTTGTTTGTAAATACAAAATACAAACATAGAATACAACATAACACCCATACGCAGAACAAACATCTATGTTTTTATTATATTATTAGATCATCTAATCTTTTCCTCTCTTTCTGTAGGTTGGGTCTCCGCTTACTTGAAGGGGCGCAGGCAGGCGATCCGAGCTGCCCAGAGTTTCTCTGATTGGCGCGAGTTGGAAGCCGGCGTCCCTCAAGGGGGAATATTGTCGCCGTTGCTATTTTCTTTATTCATTAATATGCTTTCTTCCTACCTTCGCTGCTCTTATCACTACTATGCTGATGATCTCCAGCTGTACCAACATCCTATTATTGAAAACTTAGGTGATGCTATTAGCTTTCTCAATAATGACCTTGTCCAACTGCAAACTTGGTCCGAGCAATTTGGCATATCAGTCAACCCAGATAAATGCCAGGCCATAATAATTGGCAGCTCAAGAAGACTGTGCAAAGTTGACTTTGCGAAGCTTACTCCGCTGTTCTACAACGGCTCTTCAATCCCTTTTTCCCAAACTGTCAAAGATCTCGGTCTGCTTATTGATTCTAAATTGTCCTGGTCCCCCCAATTAAATGAAGTTTCACGTAAATTCTACGCTACCCTCCATTCTATCATCCGTTTCAAAAATTTCCTTCCTATGAGTACTAAAATATCACTTGTCAACATCCTCCTCTTGCCAATCATTGACTATGGTGACTATGGTGACTCGATGTAACCGAAGAATATCTTAACAAACTGGATCGCTTACTTGTATACGATTCGTTTTTGGGCTGCGTAAGTACGATCATGTTACTGAATATCGCTCCAAGCTGAAATGGCTTCGAATCCGTGATAGAAGGAATGCTAGAATCGTTGGCTTACTTTATTCCATACTAAATGATCCTAAATCCCCTGTTTATTTAAAAAGCATCTTTAAGTTACAAGAGGATGCCCACAATCTTAACCTGAGGTCTACAGACTCGACTTCTTGCTATGCCTAAGCATACCACTTCTTTTCGTGACAACTCATTTGGGGTTGTGGCAGTACGTCTATGGAATCAACATCCACTATAATAAGAAAGCGACGTCTAAGGAGGTGTTCAAAAAGTTAGTTCGGGAGCACTATTACAACAATCCTTCCAAATTAGTTTAATAATTTGTCACTACTTATTTATTGTCTAAATATAATATTTAATGTATTCTTCTGTAGTATTTATACCACTTTGGTATTTTCTGTTTTTGTATTTTTTTTTGTTTGTACAAATTGTTTATACTAATTTTGATGCACGCCTACATCCGTATTTCTTAAACTTTGTGTGGAATGACTGGTAGAAAATGCTTTAGCATTAAGTCCTCCTTTTGTACATTTTGTGCAATATAGAATTAAATAATAATAATAAAAATATGTCCATCACACAAATGAATGTGTTCGTCCTGGGTAGGAATCGAACCCACAGCCTTCACTTCGGAAGGTAGGGATACTACCAACTGAGCTATCGGGCCCGCTCGCGCTTTTACGCGTATTAATTATTAATGAAATTACTATTAATGAAACGTTCTCACTGGATTCCTCCTGGTTCTTACTGGATTGCATTACCGCTCAAGTGAAATATTCACCATATTATCCGCCAATGGCGGAGGATCATCAATCGAAATTTTGATAATACTTAGATAATAGTACTGGAAATTGAAGTTGATTTCTCGTCGGTTCGGGTAAATGCACTACATAATGACAGCGCTGATGCAGTGCCAGCCAGCAGCTGGCAGGTCGCACGCAAGTCGCGTCGCTATCACTATATAAGACAATATTTTATCGACCCAGCAAGGCCGTCGCCCTCGCGCTCGTTCCTAGCCTAGTTCCTAGTCCGCTGCACTTGCACTGTAGAGCGTAGACCTCAATAGTACCTACCTCACTCTATGAAAACTCTGCAACAAGCACGTCCGCCCCCTAGATATTGGGTGCTGAGTTTTTGGAGGCATCAGAATCATCTTAATATTTCCCAACGACTTCGTAATGTAGATACTGATTGAATTTTAAAATAATTGAATAGGTAGCTAGGTATACTATAAATATTGTAGAGTTGGTAGTTGGGAGAGCAGTAGGGAAATAAGTAGCGGTTATGTACCTATCCCTCTCATAGCCAATCCATATCGCCACCTTTTTTTTTTGAACGGTCTAATGCTGTTTTTTTCTACCGACCTTTACAGCGTCACCGGGCGGGAGGGCAGGCGCTTAAGGCGCCCAGCCGACAAAAGTGGGGGCAACTAGCTCAAGGGCACCCCTAGGGTGCGAGCCTCGGCTTGGGCTGTTGCCGGGATAAGAGGATCGAGAAGGCTACTACGAGGAGTGGACCCTATGGAAAGTCGCGACCATTCTAACTAACCTACGGGGGGTACGTCGACCACGCCGGCGGGGTCGGTGTCTGATTGTGGTACGGTGGTATCCTATACCGGTGCCGAAATCGGTACCTGGGCCAAAAGGGCTAGACTGGTCCGAAACAACGGCTGCTATAGGATCTTCCGGGTCGCTCAAGACTGTCTTGGGCGGTGACGACGCGACGGGGTGAGTCCATATCGCCACCATTGACAACATGGGTAAATAAGTAGGTCTGCCCCCGTAACTACCTACATTAAAGATGTTTTAGTTTAGATTTAAATTCTCTATTTTTTTAATACAGTTACTTTTATTTATGGTATAAAGTATAAAGTAGCTCTATGAACGATAGACCATAACAGTCTCTTTGCTCGCAAGCACAAACGATTTTGCACACAGGCGACACGGCATGATGTTGCACTGGTTAAGGACTGATCGAGACTTACCCAAATTTTCTACCAAATATAATCATCAAAATAGGTTGGTTAATGGCATCGCTTCAAAAAATCCCTGACGTTGTAAAGTTTGTAGGTATATTACCAAGTCTCATCAAGTTAAGGAGACATCGGACTCCGGAGAGATGAAAGCTTTCGGAGTTAAAGCAGAGCTTCCGCTCACTATTCGTTCGCTCAGTCAACTCAAGTTCGATAGATAGATGAAGAGAACTTGATTGTACAGTAACATAAAAAATATACAAAGTTTACTTTAAACGCCTAAACAAAGAAATGGGTGCCTATCTACACTCACCTTTTTTAAATGCTAAACCTTATATTTCACCAATATAAAAATGTTCAACAGAAAATGCGCGTCAAAGATAACCGTGATAATAATTTATGCCGAATAAATTGTGGATACCTACCACAATCACATGTCCCCGCTGTATCAAAACAATGGCACACTTCACGTACCGGATCGATGGAGGGAGCAACAGTTTGCTGGAGCAGGGGGTAACTGGAGATCATCAACACAGAGCCAGTAGGGAGTGCTTGTGGCAGTATCGAGTGCCAGTGCCGATGGCGATGGCGGCGGCTAGCGGCTGGGGCGACGACAACACAGTGCGGCCTTCGCCACGTGAGCGACCAGTCTCGGCGGCCCTACCCGGTGGACTTGGGTTGGCGGCTAGTATAGTAATCTGTTGGTGGTGCGCGCGCCGGCCGGGGACGCGCATGCTCCCTAGTATACATTCCATCCACCTTAGGTCTGCTGTATGTGCTTCCACCCAAAGTAGGTAGGTAGGTATAGGTACTATCTGTTTATTATCTCTGACCTATGTAACCCAGCTAATAACTGCCCGATAAGTTTAATAGGTATGGCGATGGCGTGGCAAATGAAGTGGTGCTATTTTCAATAATTTAAAGTTCAGAGTGGCACTGCTAATTATAGCGGTAGACAAAGACATCCCCACAAAGAACGGCAGAGTTGTTATTAAAATGAAGTGACGCTGTAAAGGTCGGTAGAGACCAACAGCATTAGCCCGTTCAAAAAAAAAGTAACTACCTCACCTATAATCAGGTAATTGCAGGTCAAACTAATTATTGTAAATACCAAAGGACGTATCCAAATAAATATCTTGTACCACTCAATTGTATTTTAAATTATATTTAACTTGTTCCATAAAAGCCCCCATGATGGTAAGTATGACACTAATCACTTGAAGATACTCCTATTGCAACCGTCAATTACGTTAAAACGGTAGTATTGTAGCTCTAAAAATATTATTTTAAAGCAAAACTAGCTTTGGACGTACTGTTAATTGACGTTTGATTACGAATTAGACATAGTCATTTGAGTGGGCGTCCAAAATACACAATAATAACCTCCGAACCAAATATTTTCCTAGATGATATTTACATTCACATTACAAACGCACGTTCAAACTGTAGTATCTTGGCGCCGGTATAACTTAGAGCGAAACTATCTCTTTTAAATGCTATTATTTGGTATATACTACGGAATAATCATAGTCATCTGAATGGGTGCCTAAAATAAACAACAACAACCTCCGAACCAAGTGTTTACCTAGATGATATATTCATGTCACAATAGTACTTTCAAACTGTAATATCTTGGCTCCGATATCACTTAGAGAAGAGCTATCATTTTAAATGTTACAAGATTATGTATTACTACAAAATGATCATAGTCCCAAAAGCGGGCAATTAAAAAAAACCGACGCCAACCTTCGAACAAAATTACCCAAACCCCTTTCCGCATGTTTAAGTAAATCTTCATAAATGCGTAAAAATTCAACTAGTATTTTCAAACTTGCAGCTCCAAACTTAATTTTAATCACTGATATGAAAACGTATGTAAAGACAGCTCAAAAACGTCAGTAGTGTGTAAATTAGATAAAAAAAACAATTACAAAGAGTTACGGCAGAGATGTGAAAAAAATGCAAGTGGGCGCCAAAATAGTTCAAATTTTTACATGTAGCTACCAAAATTTCTTGGTAAAACAAGTAAAACTTCAACTCCCAATTTTAATGTCATGAAAACACAGCGCGCATAATAAAATTATTAACCCCAAATAAATATAAAATTTTCTTGCTTGCTTTATATAGCACCCCCTAGTTAGCGTTGTCAGATGTAAAATCTAAAATATCGTCATGCAAAATTTGGTAATTTATTTTGCCACTAAAAAAATCTAGATAAAACACGTGAAATTTGCAATATTTTCTGGATAAAAGTTCCCAACCTTAACAAATCCAGCTATAAACTTCGCAAATTCATAATAAATCAGAGTAAATAAAGAAGCGCGAGCGAAGCGAGCGCCAAGGTTCTTAACGATTTTTATTAATTTTATCGCTTATTAAGAAATCTAGATAAAACACGCAAAATTTGCAATATTTTCTGAATTCCCAACCTCAATAAAAATGACAAACATTAAAACGACTACGAAGCCACTAGCCAGCACAAAAATTTCAGGAATTCGTAAATTAATGTTAATAGAAAAGCGCGAGCGAAGCGAGCGCCAAATATTATATCGTTATTTATAAACTTAGATAAAATATTCAAACTTTCAGCTTGTTTTAAAATTAGAGCATGTAGTAAAATAACTGGTATTAAACTGTACTGCCGAACAATGGTGCACGCGAGCGAAGTGAGCGCGAAAAATCAGTAGTTTAAAAACCTTATTAATACTTACATAGAAATTACCCAAAAACGTGGTAAAAAAAGAACCACAATTCTGCTGTCTGCTGACCAAACAACAAAAAGTATGCTCCGTCAGATCAGCGCCCCTCAAACTTGACCATTCAAACTTTATCTTTAACATTTTAGCTTTTAGCGTTCCTTGTCGCCTCTAGCGTCTTTCGCTAATAAGTATTTCGCGCGATCGCTTCTTCATCTACACCCTTATGACTACAGTGCTATTAAAACGCGTGAAAGACACGGACGTGTTCTGCATACGCCACTTTATGGACAATATTAAAAAAAATTCAAAATACAAGAACTTGGTTGGAACGTGGAACTCTAAAGTTGCCGCCTGGGGTGCGTGCCCCTGTTTTCCTCCCCCCTAGATCCGGGCCTTCGTGGGTCATTGAAACTGCCGCGGCCAAGAGGCTGCGCGGCGCCCCCTAGGAAAACCCTGCAGTTAAGATAGAGCTGCCCCTGCTTACCTTGGTCGGGTTGATGGTGGTTGGTGTCAAAGAGGATATAAAGCTACGCTTAGAGTTGGTGTCTTTATTCGGTCAGCCAACCACTCGACTATTATTATTTTTTACGGTACTTAGGTATGAATGGTATGATCAAAATCAAGCCCCCCTACCTCTTTCATTTTCATGGGAAAGAGAGTTTTGATTTTAGTAAAGCTTTAGGTATAGGTAAGGTACCCATACCATCATATATACCTACTTACATAGACATATACTTCCTAAAATCTATGCCTGCTTAGGTACCTACTAAATCTCTACTCTACCTATTAATTAGCTCCAAGCAAGGAACATTATATTATTATTATTCTCTACATACTACATAGGTATAGTTAGCTATTAGGCTAGTTAGGTAAGTAACTAATGAAAGAAAATAACGAAAAAATATTAAATTTTCCTTACGGGTTCGGGTTGATTGCTATTTTAGTTCTTATTACCATTTTCACAGTCTACACTTGGTCTACACCTTAGATGATGTGTCTACACCTAGATCTAGACTAGACAACGCCACCTAAATGCTAATTTACAATATTTCTGTCACAAAAAATTTTGAATTTATTTTGTAAAAATAAATATCAGTGAACTTTCCAGAGTATGATTCTATGTTGATGTTCCAGAGTATATCACAGGAGTATATCAAAGAGTATATAATTTACTAAGATACCCAAAAGATACCTACCTACAAATCTTTTTTTTCTTACTCTGTGGCTCCACCACAGATATACTCCACCCATCCAAGGAATATACGTATACTTATAAGTTCCTTGCTCATTATACACTCTTTGGAATGTCAACTCACTTCACAGGGTCTGAGCATCAACATAGAATTATAGACCTCCATGGGTCTGAGATTTCAGTATATAGCAAAGTTCTCTGTGATTCATTACAATAAATTTTTATATACTCTTTGATTCAATCATCAGCTGCAGAAATGGCTGAGTTGTTATTTGTGCCGTTTAAGAAATCTACGGATGTAGATATCGTGAAACCACTGAAAAATTTGATACAATCAACGTACAACAGTAGCGAGACCCATGAGGATTATAGTGATGCGCTGAACGAGCTGAGCCGTCTGCGCGCCAACGCTATATGGAAGATTTTCGAGAACTCCTCACTCGACGTTATTTACAGGTAAACTAATCACCAAACCAATGATTGTTTCGTGTGACTCATTCATATTCATATGAATCATGGTGATTTTTGAACAAAACACTTATCCAATTTATTTTATAAACATTACTAAATCGGAAGAATAAAATAGTCTGATGTGTATAGTATAGTAATAGTATGCACAAATTGATACCCATTAGCCAAGTGATGTCATTATCCCAGGAGCAATCCAGCTTATCGGTCTAGGTGTACGGAATGAAACGCAGTTGATTATACATACACTGATTCTGTTTCCTCACTCAGCACCTTGCTTCACTCATCATACCCGCAAGACTAGTCTAGTAATTAAAATTTCAGACAATAACGTACTTACTACTAAAAAGTTAATCCTTACTGTGTGTTAATCCTCTTTTGGCACCATAAAAGTTCTGTTTTAAACTTTCACGGTTGTTTACCACGTTTTTAATAGTACTTACGGGTTTTTTTATATTTTTTTTATTTTTATTTATTTAAATTGATAAGATCATATGCAGTGATACAGTGACTGTTTATTGTCGCGAGTTACGATCGAGTACGAATGCCAATAGTACCGCAGTAAAAGACTAAGAAACAGGGTAGACCGTTATGTCTGCTCCTAACATTTCAAACTTTTTATCATCCACCTGCATCTTCAGTCTACCCGTGAAAACGGTGCATGTAACTGTCGAAATATCAGGAACTCAAAAATGATTCTAATCACGGTAAATATCCCGTAAGTACTATTAAAAACCATAATAGTTGGTTAACATTTTTCAATCCTACTTAATATTATAAATGTGAAGTGTGTGTGAATGTTCTATCTAGACACCAAACCAACCACTAAACTGATATTGATCAAATTCGGATTGTAAATTGTTTAGGTTCTGGAATAACACATAACACATAGTATACTTATATCTACCAACCTTGGGTAAAACCATGGAGTGCAACTAGTTGTAAAGAAATAGTCCAGTTTTTTCCTTGTGTCATATTACTTACTGTTCTACCAGCTTATCTGCTTGTATTATAGATATACCTAAAACGAGGAAACTTGCTACTTGTAGTTTATAAATATGAATATTGAGGCATTTTTCGTTATTTAGGTTGCTAATTGATTGAATCAGGCGTGACCTTGCGGAAGTTCATCTTAAATACAAAATGAAACAAGAATATCTAGTGTAATACCGCTAAAATGAAACTATAAGATATAAGATTATCTTATAGTTTCTAGTTTAATTACAACAATCTGGTAAGGCTAAAATTGGTCCAACATTTGTTGCGCAGGATTAGGAAAAACCCAGAACAACCTAATCAGACCAATAGCCTTCCCAGATTGTTGTGATAAAACTGTCATCTTCTATACATATAATAAAACTGTAGAGATAAAAAAATCTGTAAATGCAAGATATCGAAAAAAAAATTACACAGTTTGGCTTGAAATTTTTCGCTGATAACGTTAAGCTACTTTTTAGACATTTTGTCTGTTTGTTTGTTTGTTTGTTTGTTTGTTTGTTACGGCACAAGTCCGAAAATACTGAACGGATTTTCATGCGGTTTTCACTAATAAGCTTAGAAAAACCCGGCGCAAAACATAGGATATATTAAATTTTAAATATCGTTAATATTTTTTTTTTGGTGAAAATGATTAAGATTTCATTTATGAAACGGAACGGGATTTTAACAAGATGGCCGCTTCACGCTCAAGGTAAGTTTTTTTCTTATATTTTGGCTCCACACATAGTGTAGGTATTTAGCCAGTGTCAAAAGGTAAGTTATATTTTGGCTACTAACCGTAGATGAGAGGAAAAAAATGTTACTCTGCTACACTTCTACTGACGGTAATTTTATCTCGGGTTTATCCGGATGCACAGATTAAAGAAAAAAACTCTGTTACTATTATGGCACAGCTTCATATACGCCCGAACCTTCGCTGTTTAGTTGGCGCAGAAAAATATCTCTGTTGACTATCCTCGATGTTTTTATTTGTCTGTTTATCTGTCGTTTTGAATACGGATCACGGTTGTTATACTGGCAACAGAAATATATCATCTGTGAAAAATTATCACGATTTATGAGTCCATCCTGGTGACTGATGGACAGACAGACAGACAGACAGACGGACAGCGGAGGTTTAGTAATAAGGATTTATCCTTTGAGTACGGAACCCCAGTCATTTTTATTTCATTCTGAACAATCCCCACTGCACTAAGCAATAAGGAAGTAATTTAATGCATGTTTTTATTTATAACTTAAAAGACAAAAAAAAGGAAATAACAATTGGCGCGCCTGCATTACCGGCAGTGTATCACACTTTTCGGGCTACGGCGAAATACATCGCGCGATAACTTCGTCTGCGATTGATGCAATGCAGATTAGAGAAAAACAATGTGTTCATTATGTAAGTACCCAAGGAAGTCATATGTATTTACATATAGATAAGTTTTTAGTTAATCTGTGGTCCAAACTAAAAAAGAGGATAGGTATGGGAACATTCTTGAATATGAGCACGACACAGAGAACAAGGAATTTAGAAAACTAAAAACTTCTTCGACTTTTTTTTATAAGTTTTAAGGCTTCACGCGATATCATATTTAGCCAATATTGAAACATAACTAAATTATTATTCATGTTTTCGATTTATTGGTTTCTGGCGAGGGCAAAATTCTTTATTGGCGATCTGGTATTATGTATTAGTTTTCAAAAATCTACTACGCGTTACCATTCGAAATAAGTATTTAAAATTGTATTTATAGTACCTATAGCTTAACCTTAGTAGTAACATATTCAGTAATCTGTGCCTATTGACCCTTGCTTTTGCTACGCATTGTAAACCCTTTTTTATTTTGGCATTAGACAAAATTTGTATTTAGCCAATAGGAAGTATTTTTTGAAAACTGTTTAAAAGGGTAGTTACTTAGACTTTTTATAATTATTCATAAGGCTTCACGCGATTATCATACTTAGCCAATATTGAAGCTTACATTTTTATTCATTTTTTGATTTATAGGGTTTTGGCGGGAGCAATGTTCTTTATTGGCGATCTGGTAAAATGTATTATTTACATAAACTTCTACACGTTACCATTCTAATTAGGTAGATAAAATTATTTTTGCGCTACTGCTACATTCTTGATCGACCCCAAGGAAGTTTTAAGGTACCTGGGGGTCTAGCAAAGATACCAACCACTAACGCTAACGCCAAATGCTAACTCCAAAATGTACTAGGATGAAATTTCGGAAATCGCTTCCTTTTCCACAGCTAATGTCTGTTCAATACAGTTTTGGGAGTTAGCGTTTGGCGTTAGCGTTAGTGGTTTGTATCTTTGCTAGACCCCCTGTAGTACTTATAGCTAATTAAGTTATAGACCCTTACCATTGCTACGCATTTTAAAACCTTTTTTATTTTGACATTAAAGTAAGCCGGAGGTGCTATTTGTATTTAGCCAATGATACGAAATATTTGATGAAAAAGGTTTAAAAAGGGTAGGTACCTACTTAGATATAATAATATGTATGTATTCATTATGGCAATAAAATTGTATCCTCGAATTAACAACATAGCGCGTAACGTTCGTTTTTGACAGTTTTTGATTTGTTCTTCTTCTTCTTCTTCTTCTTCTTCTTGCATGTTGAAATAAGTTTTTAATAGATAAAATATTTTAGATCTGTGGGCTTTTAAATAAAGCAGGGGAGCAGGAAATGATTGATTGAGGATCGGTTACTTCAAGAAGGTTATAGTTATAGTAGGTAAGTAACTATCTTATGTGTAGGTAGTTAAGTACTCAATTCGTATGGAACCAAACTTAAGAAGGTAAAAAAAATGTGGTAAATGGAACAAAAAGCGCGCGGATAATATGTAAAACTGAGCAAAACAGGATCATCGTGTGTGATTCTTCCATATTTTTCTAAACTGTACCTGCCTGCTTAGGTAACTACTACCTAAACAAAAATTTACTGAAACTTCTGTTAAAGACCTGAGTGAAGTGATGATGATTTCTTTTTGTTGTAATATGAAGAGGTACTTATATAATTGTAGTTTTTTGTTTGAAACTTCTTTTACTGTTATAAATTTATATTAGACTCAAAACATTTAATTTTATGTAATTGCTTAAATAGCTTCCACTCACGGCTATGCTTGCGTTATACCTATACCTATGCTAATACATGTTACTGTGCTCAGCTTCGAAAAGATTTATTGGATTTTGTTGTTAGGTACGAAATGCATGATCTATTATTAGACTATAACGTAAAAATAACATAACACAAGCGTGCGAAGCCGCGGGCAAAAGCTAGTAACAAATATTTTTCTTATTCTCTGTCACATACATTTACCAGCATCAATCCCTTACAGCTTTCCCAATATAGATAATCTTATAGTTTTATTTTAGCGGAATTACACTAGATATTCTTGTTTCATTTTGTATTTAGGTTGCTGTCAAATGAATGATTTAAAAATAGTGACTTATTATGTATTGTATACCTAATAAGATAACATTAGTAGAACACTTGCGAATTGCAAACATATTGCGAATGAGTGAGCACTAGTATTAGAAAGTGATTGTATGAGTTGTGGTGCAGCTACCATGACCAGCTGGTGTCTCTGGAGAGCAAGGTGCCGCCGCAGGAGGTGCAGATACCCTTCAAGTGGAAGGACGCCTTCGACAAGGGCTCCATATTTGGGGGCAGGATGAGTCTCAGTAAGTATTACTATCACTTCACACTGTACATCCATGTAGGCTTTGTCTAGGCTAGCTCAATTATTACAAGTAAAGAAATCTATTGCATTATGAATGAATCCAGTTTGCAAGTTATCTGCAAGAATATTAAATGTTAGTATAGTTAGTTATGCTTTTTGCTTTGGAAATTATGCTCGTAAGTCAGTGTGTTACTTAAAATGTTGTGTTTTTTTTGTATTTTTTAGGGACTTACTCAATAATAATTGCATACTACGAAATGACAGCAATACAAAGGCCGTAAAGCATCCTAGCAGTGACCGATGTGGTCTCTGCTAGGACACTTTGGATGACACCAACATCTACAAAATTCAGACCTGTCTCTCAATTTAACCCTAATAGGTTCACTATGAGCACATTCCATCAAAAAGTGATAAGTATCCTCAACTTTACCACAGACCTCACAATTTAGTGAATCAGCCTTCCTCGTGAGGTACTTAAACTGATCGAGTGGAATGTGCCCGGAGCGGAGCCTACAAGCCATCACAATGGTTCGCCTACTAAACTTTGTCAAAACAAATGGCAGAGGTAAGTAGTCAGCACAGTGTAGGGGGGTTTGTAGCGCACTTCACACCCGCCATTGAGGTTGAATCATACGTTATTCGAGAAGAGCTATTTACTGCAAGAGTAATCTCATCATCATCAGTTTGTATTAGTGCACACCGCACTAGTGGCCACAGGTCTCTGTAAGTAGACATTGTGTTGCAGCGGTGAGCTCGCTCGCGTTCGAGCGCGTGTGCGTGCAGTTCAACGCGGGCGCGGCGCAGAGCGCGCTCGCCGCGCGGCAGCCGCTCGACACCGAGGACTCGCTCAAGCTGGCCGCTAAGCTGCTGCAGGTACACACACACACACACACACACACACACACACACACACACACACACACACACACACACACACACACACACACACACACACACACACACACCAGCCGCCCAGTCACGTGTATACAAGGTGACCTTGAATTGGTATGCTATCCTGAAAGGCACGTGCGATCGCGAGGAGAGTTAATAAGATACTATAAATTTATTTCTAAACATAGGTCGTTAAACTGCAAACACTGGTGAGGGTCTTTGTGAATTGTTTTCTAGGTTTTTCAAATCAACTTTCCTTCAATCGACAGGTAATAGGCCTTCTACTTCCACTTGCCGCATGGCTCATCGTACGGATAATCCAGTGAGCATTGGTTCCATTGAAATCTCATTGGAAGTTTTGGAGAAACTATTAAAGTCACTTGACACTAATAAGTAGGCTGGGTCGGACGACCTTCCACCCATTTTTATTGTTAAATGCTCACGAAGTCTTGTTCTTCCGCTTGGTATGATTTACACCAGGTCAATTCGAGAGGGCGTTGTTCCGCGCATGTGGAAATCTGCTTTAGTGTCGCCTATACATAAAAAAAGGGTCTAAGTCTGTTATTTCTAGTAAATTAGAGAAAAAGCATATTGCATGGTGAAGAGTTTTATTTTGATTGACTTAAATCAAATAGAATAGCGTACGTTTAAACGAATCTAAATCTTATATTAAGAGACAAAGACTTTTAATTGAAAATGTAAATAGTTCATACTATTACAACATCCGCCCTCAATTAAAGCTCCGAGTGTAAAAGATAAACAAAACAAACTATAAAAGAAACGTACCTATGCTAATCTTAAACCTAACCCATTTACACACTTCATATGTGCAACTCGTCCTAAAGGTTTTGTCAACATGTCAGCATAGTTGCTGTCTGACCTTACGTAATCTATGTTTATAATACCGTCAGACACCTTTTCTCTTATAAAATAATATTTGGTATCTATATGTTTCGTACGCTCATGATGGACTGGGTTATGTACTAAACTTTGTGCACTCTGACTATCGTTTAGCAAATAACAGTATCACACTTACCTATAAGTTCAGAAATGAATCGCCTTAGGTAGCATGCTTCTCTTGCAGCAGCTGAAAGGGCCATGATCTCAGCTTCTGTTATCGACAGGGCTGTAGTGTGCTGCTTCTTAGCCTGCCAAGCAACAGGACCTCTTGCCAGCGTAAAATAGTAGCCCGTGTAGGACTTACGATCCACACTACAATTTGCCCAATCCGCATCTGCGTAACCTTTCAGGTACTTCCCAGTCTTCCTGTAAGTGAGAGCGTAATCAATAGTACCTCTCAGATATTGTAACACTCTCTTACCCGCGAGCCAGTGTTCTTTATTAAACTTGTTATTGAACTGACTCAGATAGCTCGTTACAAAAGCAATATCAGGTCGACTGTTTACTACCAGGAACATTAACGATCCAATCAGGCTTTGAAAGGGGAAATCTTCTCCTCCAGTTCCAACACTTAACTTTTTCAGACTCGACGGTGTATCAACTGTCTTGCACATATCCATGCCAAACCTTTTTAGCAGATTATAAATAAAAGTTCTTTGACTCACTTTTATTTCTCCATTATCCGTCTTATCAATATTTAATCCAAGGTAATATTTCAACTCTCCAATATCTTTTAAGGAAAAAAGACTTTCCAAATCTCGTTTGACAATGTCAAATGTCATAACACTGTGATAGAATATTATTATGTCATCGACATACACTGCCAGTATGACAAGTTCCTGACCGAAAAGTTTTTTATACACACACGGCTCTGAAAGAGTTTTCATAAAACCAAGTTCAATCGGATCGGATTTAGTTTATTTATTTAATCAAACTTTTGTCCAATTTTACGTTCCATGCTCGAGGTGCTTGTTTTAGCCCATATAAGGATTTCTGTAGCAGGCAAACTTGATTTTCGTGACCGTTCATCGTGAAACCTTGAGGTTGTTCCATAAAAACTTCCTCTTCCAGATCTCCGTTGAGGAAAGCTGTGTCAACGTCTAGGTGCCTCATCTTTAAATCCAATTCTGCTGCTAAAGCAAACAAAGTACGAAGTGAAGAATGACGAATTACAGGTGCAAAAGTTTCTTCATAGTCAACACCTTCTACCTGTTTGAAACCTTTTGCCACAAGTCTTGCTTTATACTTCGTAATATTTCCGTCAGCATCGGTCTTTAACTTATAGACCCATTTGCAAGGTATTAACTTTTTATCTCTTATAGGCCGATCGACTAGTCTCCAGGAATTTAATTTCATCAAAGAATTATATTCATCACTCATTGCAGCCTGCCATCTATCGGCATTATCTGACCTTACAGCCTCTAAGTAATTCTTTGGTTCATTCATCTCTCCAGCGGCCATAGCGGTGTAGAAATCAGGTTGTCTACGAGTCCTAGTAGGGTATCTACTAACTGGCTGATCCACAGCCGACTCCACCTGCACAGGACTTGTAGGAACTGATTCCGCTGAACCATAATCAACTTCATCATCACTGCATCCAGAATTTTCTTGAAGTACCACCACATCCTCTTCGTGAAGTACCACCTCGTCCTGCTTCTGCTGAATATCATCCATCATAACAATAGGTTCAGGATTTACTGACTCTACGACATTACTCTTAAGTTGTGTAAAATGTTCTTCAAAAAATGTCACATCTCTTGACTTCTGCAAATGCCTTGGATTAGAAGAGTCTCTAAAGAAATATCCATTAGGATCATCTGAGTACCCAACAAAAATTACTTCTCCGGAAGTTGTATCAGTGCTCGACACCCAAATACACGCAAATGACTCAAATCTCCCTTGTGTCCGTGCCATTTCTCAAATGGTGTCATTCTACCTAAAGCACGATGCGGCGACCTATTTTTTAAGTAAACAGCAGTCTTAAAAGCGTCTTCCCAGTATGCCTTTGACAGTGAGCTCCCGGCCAGCATAGAACGCGCTTTCTCCACAATGGAGCGATTGGTACGCTCTGCCACGCCATTGGACTGAGGGCTATAACCAACAGTAGTCTCATGTGTCACACCTTTTGATGATAGGTATTCAGAAAATTCCTTATTTACGTATTCTTTCCCGCAGTCTGTTCTCAAAACTTTACTTGAGCACCAGTTTGCCTTTCTACTAGCGCTTGGAAAGCACAAAACTTTTCTTTTACCTCTGCTTTTGAAGCAATAAAATAAGGATATACAAATCGCGAAAAATCATCTATAAAAAGTAAAATACGCCTTACTTTGGAGGGAATTGGTTGTACAATCCAGTGTGTACAGTCCACCATTTGCCGAACCATTGAGAACCACCTCACCTTGAACAGAAAAATCATTATGTTTATAAAAAATTACATCCATTTCTATCAAAAAGAACTACAAAACCTTTGTCTACAACTTTCTTGACAGAAATCAAATTACTAGTAAGTTCAGGTATATACGCAACATCCTTGATGCTATCTACTATATCACGCGCTGTTTTTATAGATATGTCCCCAATACCACCACAGTCGATCTTCTCACCATTGGCAACCGTAACAGTGCTACCTTCTAGTGGTTTTACTTCCTGGAACCAATCACGTCTCGACGACATATGTTTGGATGCGCCTGAATCAATAAACCATTTGTCCCTGTCAGAATTACAAACTCCAAGTGCGCTAAATGAAGTGGCATCCTTGTCTGATGCACTCGCTTCTTTCTTTGCTTTGGTGCGTAATGGACAATCTGGTCGCTTGTGACCAGGCTTATTGCATTCATAGCAAACCACTATCTTCTTTGGCTTACGACCATAATCTGACTGCTTCTTCGATTGAAAAGCTGTGTCGCTTTCTGTGGAATCAACCTTGGACATTTCATTTAGCAGCTTCCTCTTAACTAAATCGGTCGATACTTCCGTGTTGCTATTTTCCAATGCCATTATTAGAGGCTCATATCTTAGAAGAGAGACCCCCCAATAAAATTGCAGCAATCGAGGTATCCTCTATTACTTTTCCGATATCAGCTAAATCTTGAGCTGTACTCAAAACAGCATTTATGTACGATTCGATACTTTGAAAATCACTGAGTGAAAGTCTATAAAGGTTTCTCTCTAACAATAACCTTCTGCCCATACCTTCATCCTCATAGGCATCTTGTAAAGCCTTCCAGGCTTCCACGACAGTCTTTGCACTCCTTACGTGCGTCATAGCAGAGCCATCTACTGTTAAGCATATTTTCGCTAGAGCTCGCTGATCGTTTCTCGTTCTTACCGTAGTCGAAGTGGTATCTCCTTCACTGTACCCATCTATTGTGCACCACAAATCTTCATGGATCAAATAATTCCGCATCTTGAACTTCCAAGAGGGGTATCCATCTCTATTTGACAGGAGGAGCGAGGGTATTGGCGACGAAAACCACCTGGTCGTACCAGAATCACCACAAGACATTGTAAAGAAAAACTTCAGAAAAACGAATTTACCGAATCAAAAAGTAATATTTATACTTCAGCACAATAATAAACAATATCTATTAATATTTCTCTCTAAACTCGTGCTGATAACGTGTTATTTCTAGTATATTAGAGAAAAAGCATATTGCATGGTGAAGAGTATTATTTTGATTGACTTAAATCAAATAGCCTACGTTTAAACGAATCTAAATAATATAAGAGACAAAGAGTTTTAATTGAAAATGTAAATAGTTCATACTATTACAACAAAGTCACAAGTCGAGAACTACCGCCCTATATCGAAACTATGTATTTTTGCCAAACTGCTTGAGAGGATAGTCTACACACAAACTTACGCAGCTTTAAAACCAATATTTATAGAGGACCAGCATGGATTTCTTAAAGGGCGTTCCACAACCTCCAATCTACTCCTCGCAAATGAATTTATAGTGGACCAAACGGCGTCGGGGCACCAGGTTGATGGCATATTTACAGATTATAGTAAGGCGTTCGACAAGTTAGATCACTCGTTGCTCTTAATTAAATTACAGTCGGCAGGAATACACGGTGATCTTTTTAGATGGTACTCCTCCTACATCGAATGTCGATCTCAAGCAGTGGTTCTCAATGGGTTTAGATCATCTTGGACTGATATAACATCTGGAGTCCCCCAGGGGTCCTTACTGGGACCACTGCTCTTTGTTATTTTTATTAATGATGTTAACTCCTGTTTCTTGCACTCAAAATTCTATTTGTTTGCAGATGATATGAAAATTCTTAAACCAATCAGTAGTTTTGTTGATACGATTAAACTTCAGGAAGATCTCGTTAGATTTAGTGATTACTGCCTAACAAATAAATTAGACCTCAATGTTGATAAATGTTATACGCTTACCTTCTCTAGGAAAAGGAACACTATTCAAACAAATTATTCCTTAAAAGATAGAATATTAAGCCGAGTAGAAATCATGAGAGATTTGGGTGTGCTGCAGGATTCTAAGCTAATGTATATTCAGCATATAGATAACATCGTCACAAGATCTTTGCAAGCCCTTGGGTTTATCATGAGAGTATCTACACCATTCAATAGTATCAAAACGTTAAAGATTCTGTACTGTGCCTACGTCTGCAGTATCCTAGAGTACTGCTCTCAGGTGTGGAACCCACACTATGAGTGCCATATTTTGCGCATCGAAAGAGTAATAATAAAAAAAATAATAAATGTGCGGACATTTCACACAGCGCCATCTAGCCCCAAACTAAGCATAGCTTGTACTATGGGAACCAGATAACGGATATAATACTTAGATACTTTTTGTTACTACAGTAGAGTACAGCGGAAGTTTCTAAAATTTTTGCAATTTCGCTCAAAAACATTTGACATCAGATATGAGCAGCGTTATAGACGGCATCATTTTCTGCCACTTAAAACAAGGCGGACTATGGCAGATGTAACATACTATTTGAATATCTTAAATAATAAAGTAGATAGTTCTGAGTTACTTAACAAAATTTCCCTTCGTACTCCAACATTTCATTCACGCCATACGCCACTTCTTTCTGTTCCGTTAGCCAGGACAAATTACAAGCAAAATACTTTCTTCTGGAGAACATCTTCATTTCTTAATGACCATTTAAAGACTAATAGTGATATTGACGTTTTCTTTGATGGGGTGCGTTCTATAAGGCAAAAACTGGCAGCTGATTTCTTCGGTTCTCCAACTTAGATGTATTGTTTCATTTAATTACATTATCGGTAGGTTTATTTATCTGCTTCATGTTGATTTCTCTATCTACTACGGATTTCTTGTATATGTTTTTTCTATAGGTGGAAACTTGTAATTGGCCTAGTTTATTTTCTATAATTATGTTACTTTCTATTGTTTATTTGGCTGTAAGTTTTCCTATGATGAAATAAATAAATTAACTCACTTCACTGATCGAGCTTCGTCCTTGACCGGAAGCACAGAAGTTGTGTGCTTTCGGTCAAGGTGAAGAACCATCCAGCTGCGCTAAGGTTATCTTGGAACGTAAATTTTACATGGCATTTGTTCAATTAAATGCTATTAATTTAGAAAAATCGTAGAAGAAACATTGTTTATCTTGGGGTGTAGATTTACCCCCAATGGGGATAATATACCAATAGAAACTGAGCCAGTATACAACCCGCCCAGCAAGCGGCGGGCACGTTCGGCTGGGCGCGCGCGCGCGTGCCGGCGGCGCTGCACCGCGAGCCCACGCCCGACCTGGCGCCCGACACGCTGGACGCGCTCGCGCGGCTCATGCTCGCGCAGGCGCAGGAGCTCGTCGCCTACAAGTGCATCCGCGGTGGGTACCCGCCTAGTGCACCGTACACTCTACCTACGTCATCGACTACCTCTATAGGTCATCTGTAGATCGCTAACCGACACTTAAACATGTAAAAAAAAATCAGGTCTGCCATTGAATAGAGTGCCCTGCCTTACGAATTGCCCTTCACATCATTTCCCTACGTCATTGACCCCAATGAAACCTATGCCCCTTAATAGCTAAGATGCCCCTGATAATAGATCAAAAGGTCTGCTAAGTCTAAACTTGCCAAAACTTAGTGTTCAAGGCATTTGAAGTTGGATCTCCATGACCTAGCAGGACCGGAATTAGCAGACCTGATTTTTTTACATGTGTAAGTGTAGGTTGATGATCTAAACAGCCTATTAGGTACTCGATGACGCAGGTATTTGTAGAGTGGGCTCTCGCAGTATAGCGTGGCAGTGTGTGTGACGTCATTGCTTCTGTCGCGTGTTGCAGACGAAATGAAGGACAGCATGGTGGCGAAGGTGTGCGCCGCCGCCGAGGAGATGTACACGGAGGCGCTGCGAGCGATGCAGAAGGAGCCGCAGCGATCGCTCTGGGAGCGGGACTGGCTCACTGTCGTATGTACACGCAGGATAATTCAATTTAAATCATCTATTGTTTAAATTCTTAACATAATTAAAATTGATTTCATTGTTAATCTGCTGTATTTAACTCTTTAACTCCCATAGACCCGATATCGTACACATATGCATTGTTATTCAATTATCATCTCAATGCTGGGATTCCAGAAGTTAATACTCATTTGTATTTAGTTTAATAGTTCTTAAGTTCTCGCTTATTCTTTACGAATGTATCCAAATGTGGTGCAGTGGCGGGTACACGTCAAGTTATCAAGTCACACGAAGCGGTAGTGTAGGTACGTACCTCGTTTCCGTCAGGTATCGGCGAAGCAGAGCGCGATGCGCGGTCTGGCACAGTTTCACGCGGCGGCGGGGTGCCGCGCTAGCGGCGCGGTGGGCGAGGAGATCGCGCGGCTGCGGGCGGCGGCCGACACGCTGCGTGGAGCTGCCGCCGCGCTGCCCGGCGCCGCGCGGCTCGGCGACGCGGCCGGCCGCGCGGCGCGCCGGCTCGCCGAGGCCGTCAAGGACAACGACTTCATCTACCACGAGCGCGTGCCCGACCTCGCCGCGCTCGACCCCATCCCGCGCGCGCCCGTCGCCAAGCCGATACCGCCGCCCGAACGGTACACGCAGGAGAAAGGTAACCACCGTAAATATGGAATGTAAAGAGGAACATTGACGGTTTGAAAATGGGCCAAGAAATGTAAGAAATGGTGTGTGATAAAAACTGCTGATATGATTATGATCTTGAATATTTGGGACGGGTTAACTGTCGTATTTGCTAAATGTTGAAGCTTCCCTTAGATCCCCATTGTTTTTTAAATAAAATAGCAGTAATTTTCTTTACGGAGATTCTTCAAACATTGAGGTAAAATGCTAAATAATACAAAAACAGAAACACTGAAATATTGCAATATATCGGAAGGCGCATTCCAAATCTACAAAATAAAAACGTTCTACAGCCAGACCACAACAAAGTCAACACAATATAAAATAATAATAATGCAATAAAATTTATGATAATATAGTGACAATTCGCCATTATCTCCCTCTTTCTTTTCCTCTCGGGCAATGTGTACTTGGTTTGTATTGCGCGCTCGCTCGCGATCTGCACGCGCACTCACCCCCCCCGGCTAGAGAGTAACCCGGCGCGCGGGCCGCAGATCTGTTCTCGGCGCTGGTCCCGCTGGCGGTGCACGGCGCGCTGCAGGCGAGCGCCGCGCGCCGCGCCGACCTCGTCTCGCAGGAGATCCACCGCCTGCGGGACGCCACGCAGCTGCTCAACAGGTGCGTGCGCTGACCTCACGTGTGCGTGCGTGTGTGTGTGTGGAGGCGAGTGTAACGTGCGCGTGTGTGCAGCGTGCTGGCGTCGCTGAACCTGCCGGCGTGCGTGGAGACGGAGCCGGCCGGCGAGGGCGGCGTGCCCCCCAGCATCGCGGGCAAGGCGGCGGCCGTGCGGGCCGCGGGGGGGGCGCAGGCGCTCGAGCGGCTCATGGCCGAGCTGCCGGACCTGCTGCAGCGGAACAAGGACATACTCAACGAGGTGAGACAACATCACGCACCACACTTCCAGTGCAGTAGCTACGCCATCTACCGGCCTCGATGTACAAGGTGAACTTGAATTGCTATCTTATCCCGAAAGGGGGGACTGGGACCATGATGGCCCACAAGTTGTGAGAGCCTTGCTTGAAATTGCGTGGTAAACGAAACGCTCCATGGTAAAAAATAAATCCACTCACAAAATTGCACGTACGATCGCGACGAGAGTTAATCGGTAGGCCTAGCACGAATATTTACGCGCGCGTAAGTGTAACGTTAACGTAAGCCAGTTGTATGGCATTTGATCTGCCCCCTATTACGATTGAGTTAGCAACGCTGCTGACGCGCGTCTGCCGCTCAACTGCTGTCAAAATTGTATGAACTTTGACAGCGGTTGAGCGGCAGACGCAATCGTAATACGTCGGTTTTACGTTAATGTTACACTTACGCGCGCGTAAATATTCGTGCTAGGCCTATTGATATTATAAATTCATTTCTAAACGCAGGTCGTTTATGTGCATTCGGTCAAGGACGAAGTTCAACCATTAGGTTGCGCTAGGTCTTGGAACGTTATATTTACGTGGCATTTCTTCAATGAAAAACTATTAATTTAAAAAGTCATAAAAGAAATGTTGTCTTCCTTGGGGAGTAGATTTACCCTCTTTCGGGATAACATATCAATTCAAACTCAGATAGTATACAGGGAATAATTCAATCTGTATGTAGAATGGTAATGTGCAATACAATCAGACACCATTTTCTTCAATGGGGTTAACACTGATACACGTTCATGTAACCTGGAATATTTTTGAGATTTTTTTTTTCTGTTATTGGGGCCACTGTTTCTGTGAAAGTTGCCTTTTCAATCGGGTTTTCTTGCCTTTGGATGTGTTGTAATTTCAAAGATGTTCTTGACGAATAGCTGTTGTTGACAAAATAGTGCGAGATCCCACTATACAAATACTTACATCATCGAGTACCTGAATAGGATATCTGTAAATCGTTAGCTGACACTTAAACATCCGGTCCTGCCGGGTGAACTCCACTATCACAGTAAGCCGCAGTAGGCCCGGTACCGTTGCATGTGTGTGTGCGTGCAGGCGGAGCGCATGCTGCGCGAGGAGGAGGAGGCGGACGCGAGCCTCCGGCAGCAGTTCGGCGCGCGCTGGTCGCGCACCGAGTCCCGCGCGCTCACCGCCGGCCTGCGCGCCAACGGCGACAAGTACCGCCAGATCATCGACAACGCCGTGCGCGCGGACGGCATCGTGCGCGACAAGTACCGCCTGCACCGCGACAACATCCTGCTGCTGAGCCGGGAGGAGGCGGAGCTGGGCGCCGGGCTGCCGGCGGCGGGCGCGGCGCCGGCGCGCGCGGACGGCGGGGAGCTGCGCGCGCTCATGCGCGAGGTGGAGGCGCTCAAGGCGGAGCGGGACGCCATCGAGGCGGAGCTGCGCGACACCACCGTGGAGCTGCGCGCCGCCTTCCTCGCCGCGCTCGCCGCCAGCGGGGCCATCGACGAGCCCGCGCTCTCCGCCGCCGCGCTCGGCGCTGCGCTCGCGCCCCTGCAGCGCCGCACGCAGGCCTCGCTGCAGGCGCAGGTAACTCCTCCACCTGCTGGCCTGCCCCAACCTAACCCTTCTCGATGGTAACTCAGCTGGCAGCTTCACGTTTACTAACAAACTTGTTGAACGCACATTGATACTCGATTATGTGCATGCTTACAAATTAAAACTAGGAAAATATTATTCATTGTCAGATTTTTGTTTCCGTTTTAATAATCATAAGCAGGAGTCGGGTATCCTATGAAACTTAGCGTTTAGCAGCGTGGAAATGTTTGATTCTGTTTGCATCATTTATAATAAGTGTATAACATAATTTACAAAAAATGTAAATATGGATTTAATAGTATCGCTACTTTAATCATTAGTGAAAGGAACAAATAAGGGCGGATCAAGATTTGAACCCTGTGGTACGCCAAAAGGAACTCCTCTTGTTTCCAAAACAAATTCACGAGTCCTTATAATTTGGAACCGGTTCCGTAAATAAGACTCACACCGCCCACAAAAAAAAACCACATTGTGATATTGTTCAATTTCTGAACCCATAAACTGTGATCGACCATATCAAAGGCTTTGGAGTAATCCATATAGTTTCATCGTTTCGAAATGGATGAAAAAATGTTTCAATGTTTATTCCACAATGCTCGTTTAGAAGCTATTTTGTACCCTAGATAATATAATAGGTTGTACTAAGATAACAAATTTAAGAAATGTCTGACTGACTGGCTTCAATGCAACTGTTTTTATAGTGTCAAGGATTATAATGAGTTCTGTACAAATAAATACTTATAAATTATAAAAATTGTGATTAGTTATTAAATAACATTTGCACGTCTGCTTGCAGACTAAATACATGAGCAAAACTTTTTGTAAGACCTATACTATACATGTATTTTAGCAAATAAACGATTTGATTGATTGATTGATAACCCCGATGGTGTCCAGGAGGAGCTGCTGTCGCGCGTGCAGGCGGCGCACGCGGCGTGGGGGGGCGCGGGGGGCGCGGGGGGCGCGGGGGCCGGCGCGGGGGGGCGCGCCGCCGCGCTCGGGGCGCTCGCCGCCGCGCACGACGCCTTCCAGGAGCTCACCGCCAACCTCACCGAGGGGACCAAGTTCTACAACGACCTCACGCAGGTACCCCCACCTACACTACACTATACACCTAACTTCTGCTAACTTATAGGACGAAAGAACACGGTCGTGGCCCACGTGACGGGATTGCCTACGGTCATTTGTAACACTGAAGGTGTCCGTGGCTTACCCTATAAGATTCCTTTAATCCTCCATAAAAGGGTCTTCGTTCCTTTTAAAGGGCCTTTGTATGATATTCACGTGTCAACATAACAGCCATGGAACCTTTATTCTACAAGGAGACCTTGAATTGGTATG
Organism: Ennomos erosarius; assembly: GCA_963580505.1. NCBI lineage: Eukaryota > Metazoa > Arthropoda > Insecta > Lepidoptera > Geometridae > Ennomos > Ennomos erosarius. The sequence goes on along the minus strand of OY756984.1, from coordinate 15,411,469 downwards.
TTATCTCGAAATGGGGGGACTGGCACCATGATGGCCCACAAGTTGTGAGAGCCTTACTTGAAACTGTGTGGATCCACTTTTGAAATTTCTCGTGCGATTTCATTTATGTGCATTATTGGGTCAAAGACAAAGTTCAACCCATTATCTTGGAACGTAAACTTTACATGGCATTTGTTCAATGAAAAACTATTAATTTAGAAAAGTCGTAGAAGAAACATTGTCTTCCTTGGGATGTACATTTACCCCCTTTCCGAATAATATGTCAATTCAAAATCAGGTAGTATATGACACCGTATGAAATGTCCATTAATACGTATTATTATTGCGTGTTGTAGCTGCTGGTAGCGTACCAGAACAAGGTGGAGGACTTCTGCTTCGCCCGCAAGACGGAGAAGGAGGAGCTGCTGAAGGACCTGACGCAGCAAGCCTCGCGCCCCGCGCCCGCGCCCCCCGCCGGCCCCGCCCCCGCGCAGGAGGTACGTCAAGGTGGCTTCCAACGGTCCACGACGTTGCGCACGAGTTCTCACCCGGCGACCACGGACGGCCGCGCACGTGGCTCGTGCAACGGTGCGTGCCGGGCCGTGGGTCTCCAGATTCGAAACCATGGAGTTATTCCAAAACGAAAATAAAATGAGGAAAATTCCACTACGAGTGTACGCGTGCACGGCTCTCAGCAAAATGTTTTGGCACGCTGGTCCGTGTCTATGCGGACGAGCTCGGACCCCCGCTCGGGGGGCGCCGCGGGCTGCCCGGGTCGTCCGTCACATCACGGACCGCGGGCAGCGCGCACCACACGCCGGCCTCCCCGTCCCTGGTACACTGGCTTCACCTCACGGAGGCGTCGCCATGGTGCGCTGCGTGGGAGGGTACCGGATAACGACAATATCCTCACCCTTTAAAGATTTTGTCACGACTTTTCTTTCCCTTCGTAATGTACGCTTTTCAGAGCGTTATTGGTGCCGAAACAAATGAGATTCCATTTTCAATCATGGTGGAACTAACTGCAAATCATACAATCATAACGTTCTAAATTCGTTTATTCGTTTTCATATCATTTAAAATAACCCTACCAATCTATCTACCCCATTACACTCATTGTTTACAGCTTACACTTTCTGCAAAAGTGGTAGAATTAGAAATTTTTTGTTTTATTTCTTCTAATTAAGTCTCATGAGTGTAATTCAATTTGAATCTTATTTACCGACTGTTTGTTCGCATTACCTGAACTCACCTCCTGAGAAAGGGCATCGGATATGCTCGAAATCAGGTTGGGAAATCGATACAAACTTTCATCTAATTTATTCTGCATTGGTCTGTGCTACTAGTTTACTCGAAGTTTAATGCCCTAAACCGACTTCCGCCCCGTCGCGCCTTCTCTAACTATTTCTATACTTATAGATTAATTTGTAATGGAAAAAGTTTATCTATAGATTACGCTAAGCAAGCGATAATATAGAATAAGTACAATTGGTTACGTCATCATCGCGTTTGAGAGCCGTGTCAGTATTATACTGCCAACTCATCTTTTGTCAGCCGGCGGCGGTGAAGAAGGAGGCGCCCCCGCGCCCCCCGCCGCCCGCGGGCGGGGCCGCCCCCGCGCTGCCGTACCCCGCGCAGCCGCAGGGCATGCCGCTGCCGTACGGCGCACCGTACCAGTACTACGCGGCGCCGATGCCGGCGCTGTACAACCCGTACGCCACGCTGCCGTACCCGCACCACGCGCCGCGCATGCCGCCCGCGCAGCCGTACGCGCCCTACCAGCACCCCGCGCCCCCGCACCCGCACCCCCACCCCGCGCCCCCGCCCGGCTACAACCCCTACCCGCAACCACCGCCGCAGTAACCGCACCACACAGCCTCTACGGTCGTAACATGACTTCATTCTGTTATCACCGTACACGATCACGGTACTTTGATTGCAACGCAACAGGAAAATACATTTTGACTATTCGTATACCGACAATGTGCACATTTAAACAATGCATTGAAACTGTCAGATCCATACGTTTCTATCGGTTGCAATCAAGGTGCGTGATCGTTTAGCTGATTATATCTTGCATTTCTCGGTTTAGTCTCCGATCTCCGACTAGAAGAACGATGTAAGCGGCTCACGGGAACTCATATTACTAGAACAGTCTAGTAACCTGATGTCTCGGGATATCGAAACTGCGAGTGTATAGTAACACTATTTGGGTTATGGGCGGCTGTGACGCTTAACATCAAGCGAATAACTAGCTCGTCCCGTCTTTCAATAACAGTTAAAATTATAATCGCATGATCACCATTCCACCGAACGTCAATCTATAGGCACGCTATCAGTCTGATGCTAGGGCAAAGATAAGCGTAGTACACTCTTAGATGAAAAAAAATAGGGGTGATTCAATAAATTTTCTGATTTTACCTTTATTTCCAGTTTATATTGTCCTTCTAGTCGGAGCGTCCAATGTAACAATCGACTCGAATCAGAGAGAATGTTTGTATTCCCGTGTCCCTACTTTATCGAACGATGAGGACCATCTGCACTCGGGCGTACTGTATACCTGCTATAATAATGTTCGTAACATCGCGGGACAACTCGAACAAAACATCCGATGGGGTGAAGGGCAGGTGCTGATTCTGTTACTAATATTTGAATCATAAAAATTTTTGATGCATTTTAGTGTAAGGCTCAAAAATTATTATTACTTGTAAAGATTTAATCGAATTAATTAAAAATATATAACGGAAAAGTAAAAGTTGTGATATGTGATGGATTGTTGAATAATAAATCAATATAACGTGCGTCGCTTCGAACCTCCACCGTCACAAGTGATCGCATTGCATACTGTAGCTGTAGACCAAGACAATGTAACTCAGGGACTGTCAAACATGTTATCTGTATGGGTAGGTATAGCAATAATCGTGGGAATATTATAATGTAATTGTAATAAATTAACTTAACTCCAAAATTGCTAAGAAAAATAAATAGGCATTGTGCTAACCATGTTATTATTACAATAATATTTATAATTCCAGGGAAATATAACTTGCATACAAATACAATGAGCTGCAACATGTTATTTTAGTAACAAATGTATAATAAGTAGAAAAGAAAGCATGTAAAGGTGGTATTATAAAATCTCATTTTGTTTTCTATTCGTGTATCACATATAATTTTATATATTTTTAATGTATAAAGAATTATTTATGTTTTAACACTTAATAAATAGTTTTTTAAATATTCTCGTCTTTAACTTGCATTCATCCATTTTTTAGCAAATAAATTACCCATCACCGGTGGCGAGTGGGCTCACCAATAATAAAATACTGCATTCCATATTAAAATGCATCAAAAGAGGTAGATTTGGTGTGGCACTGCCACTATTATTTACAGCGGGCCTAGCACGGCCAGTGGACGATTCCTCCCAGGGAGTGGATAACAAACTTATCCTCATTGTCGCTTCACTCCACTCGGCGAGCACGGCCGCGGTAGTGTAGGTAGGTAGTTAAGCACAGGCTTTTTCCTTACTGTTCTATTGATAGAACTTATAGTAATAATAGTCACACTATTTTACAAATTTAAAGGACATTGACAGTCTTAGTATGGGTTTTGGTCCAAATACTGCCCAGAAAAAGGAGTACCGTTTTTAGACTCCACATATATAAATACTTGCTCACAAAATATTTTCAAACTCTGACCACGGAAAATAAAAAAAATGAGTTTATACAGCCTGGGTTTTAAAGACGGGACAGCAAGGGCAGGTACCATGGAGGTATATGATTCTATGATGATGGCAGGTACCTTAACGGTTATGTTTACAGGAAAACGTTCTGAGGAGACCATCCATAACTTTTTGTGATATTCACAGATTATGGTAAAAGTGTACAGTCGGCAAAAAAATGCAAAAACACTAAAAATGTTTTTTTTGCTGAACCATCCTATTTCATGTAGGAATCGAAATACTCTATGGACTATTTAAATTAGATTTGCAAAACATTTTTTTTGCTTTGTATCATATTTTGCTGACTGTACATCTTTCAAACTCAGTGAATGCAGTTAAGAATATCACAAAAAGTTATGGATGGTCTCCTAGAAACGTTTTCCTTATTTTGGCATTATTGTTTTTCTTATTCGAGTAAAACGAGCAAAACCGAATCGAACACGGTTGGATTCTGGCGTCTTTTCCGGGGTGTGGTGGTTGAGCAGGTCGGCTCATAAGCTTGAGGCGGCGGGTTAGATTCCCGTGACAGGACAAGTATTTGTGCATAGAAAAATGCTCCTGGGTGCCTAGATACAGGGAATCCTAGTTGGGGTCTAGGATCTATGTATGTGATCGTTTACTCGTTTTGCTCATTTGACTCGTTGACTCGTTTGGTTCGTGAGACTCGTTTTGATCAACCACCGCACCACGCAGGCTAGAATGCAATAGAATCGAACTGAATGTACTAACTGGTGTAGGCCATCCCCCACTAGGTATACCTACGTCCTGGTCAAAACCGCGGGGAGCCGATGAATGCTGAAGGCAAGCGGCTGCTCAAAGTGGCGTTCTATGGAGTAGGCCTATGTTCAGCAGCACACGTCTTCAAGCTGATGATGATGATGATGACAATGACAAGATTAAATATTATCCCCATTCTTGTGTTGGGTAAAGTCCCATAGTAGGTAAGTACCAACATAAATTTAAAAAAATTTATTAAAAAAATCCAGGGTTAGATTTTAAAAATAATTGATGTGTAGTGATAAATGAATATAAGGAACGTAATGTATGCACTCCCCTGGGCAAACTTGGACCTGATCCTGTCAATGTCCTTTACATATTTTTTATTGATAGTACAATGGTTGAAATGGTACATAAAAATAAGGCATCACATCACATCCATCCTGAAGATGTACAACGCTGAAAATAGACCTCCCCCATTGAGGACCAGCCCCCTTATTACGAAGGACTCGCTGCTGACTCGCGTCTGCCGCTCATCTGCTGTCAAATTTATATGAAAAGTGACAGCAGCGCTGCCAGCTCGTTCGTAATAGGGGGGCTGAACTTCATTCTACTCATTGACGTTCTGGACAGCAAAGTCCTGTGTTCTGGACTAAGCTTCATCTTCCGGTATGTGGTAGCCACACGAGAATCTTTCCTCCCCATTGGTTACATGATCTGTCCATTTCCTTTAACATTGGTGACTTTAGTTTTGAGAATCTCCTAACTTTGGATTTTATCCTAGGAAATTCTGAGCATAGTTTATCTCCACAGCTCTGAGCCTTCCACTTACAGATAAGGCCAACACTAAGTTGCACATGCTACTGGGAAAAGCCTAAAATTTCCAGGCTAAAATAGTATTATTGAAATCAAAATACATTGTTAGCACATAGCAGCTATTTATTAAATAATAAACATCTAGGATTGTTTTTACATTTGATTATCGGTACATATAAATAATACAGATTAAAACTTGGGTGCTGGGCACCCTTCCTTGGAGTAGTCTCGGGTTGGAGAGTAGAACTGAAAAAAAGAATTTGAGTTGTTGCCAAAAAACTTACTAAAGGCATTTTACCATATTCAGTTTCAAATGGTCTGGCACCAATCAATAGAATAAACTAAGTACCTACATAAATAATTTGGCAGTGTAACACATTCAAAATCTAGAGAATACAACAAAGCTGTAGTGTACATTAGGATAAATGACTTATCTACTCTGCCAGTAGGGAATGTAACAACACTGATGCTATGAGGAGAGCTGGCAGGGTCACCATCTAAGGGCTGAAGATATTGAAGATGGCCAACTTCTGGTGATGATTGAATTAAATACTTAATTACAACTACTGTACATTGATATGATGCACTACATGGTGGATGGTGTGAGTGTATACTGATGGTGCTGGTTATCTAGTTCATACAAGTTGTTCAGATACACGTTACTGCAGAGCAAACACAAGCTATAAAAATCGACCTCTCTTCTATCGAGAAAGTGTTTGACCATATGACCAGTGAATGACAATACAAAAAACGTTTTATGATGTGGTCTGCATGACCGTTCATTGGTCAAATGCTTTCTCAACAAACGAGGTATGTTGATTTCTACCCATGCTGGTTTAAATGGGATGTAATGGGGCATGTTCAAATTCATACACTACAGCACTACACTATAGTTTTAGTTAACATCTAATATCATTTCACAAAAACTACGGGTATGATTGTGCCCTTGTGTTATTGTTTTCAACAAATGGTGTCATCACATATTATATCTGTTTATTCAATAATAGTATAATGTTGAGTGTATCAAGAGCAGCCTACCTTGTACTGCTTGTCTCGGTACTCTTGCCAGGGCTCGGGGTTGGTCTTCTTGTTCCAGGAGACGTCAGGCGAGCGCGTCGCTAGCCGTATGATGTAGAACGCGGCGCCGGCGCACCCGATACCCGTGCACACGTATAAGGGGATCAACTGGAAGTGGAAATCGTACGATTACACTCCGCTTTGCCGCACCTTGCTTCAACTGTCTATCGTCCCAGCACGTTCACAAATAAAAACAACAAGTAAAAAGAATAATAAAAAGATAGTAATAAGAGGTTACATTATTATGTAAGCACTGCAGAGCTGAGACGCAGTACCTACACAATGCACATTTACTATATTATCGCCAACACTTACAGCTTTATGTTTCTTCAAGCTTTGGATACTGAGCCCCTGCATTTTTAAGGTGGATTTGTGATAAGATTAATAAATAAAATTCTTGATTAACTGCTTCTATCGTCAAATTTTTAATACCGATTCGATCGAACCTTAATCAAAAAACAGAGAGTATGTAAAAAATATAGCAAGCATAGTTCTGTATTCTCATATTCTGTGATCAAAAACAGGCTACGAAGATATTTCACAGTTCACACTCAAAGAACAATATTGGAAGCGTTCCAGTTGGTGCTATTTTCGTTTTTTTTTTAAACAAAAAGCAGTTCCAATAAGGCGTCTTATTAAAAAAAATAAGCTGAAATTTTATTAAGCCCCGATAGATGGCGTTAAAATGGGGGTTTTATGTTCTGTCATTGTTAAGATAATTATGTATCGAGTTTAAAATTCTATCCTTATTTTATGGAAGGCATATACTCTAATGGCTTTCTATCGACAAATCGACAACGTACTCTGTGATCCACTCAACTAAAAGGGTTTGGGGGATTTTTTATGGGCAGTGGCGTCTTTTTTAATTTAAGCAGCCACTCAAGCAGTTATTTTTATTTCGTAAGCCTACACTACGTTCTATATTAGGATAAGCGCCCATGGCTCTAAACGATATCGGGGCTGAGATATACGACATTGAAGTTTCATCGATGGCATGATTATGTCATCAAAGTAAACAAGCAAACTGTACTTTTTGGAGGTTCCAAATGTAGTGTATAAAAAAACTAGTATAATCACATGATCTTTATTGTTTAGTCGTCATTGGAATTATATAATCAACTTTTTATTAAAATAAAAATAGAATAAATATGTGTGGACATTTCACACAGCTCGATCTAGCCCCAAACTAAGCAAAGCTTGTACTATTGGAACCAGATAACTGATATAATACTTAGATACTTTTTTGTTTGTAAATACAAAATAAATAAAGTCACTTTTCAACGTTTCTGAGTAATAGTACATAGTACATTCAGCGTATACGAAGAATTTCTAGGAAATCTAAACATTAATCATTTTCATCGCCATTAACAGACTGAAGACGTCCACTGCCGAACATAGGCCTCCCCCAAGGAGAGCCAATTAAACGGTTGCTCGCCTCCTGCATCCATCGGCTCCCCGCGGCTTTCACCAGATCGTTGGTCCACTGAGTGGAGGGCCGGCCTACGCTGCGTCTTCCGGTTCGTGGTCGCCACTCGAGAACGTTTCTTCCTCATCGGTTGTCAGTTCTACGAGCAATGTGGCCTGCCCATTGCCATTTCAACTTGCTAATCCTAAGAGCTGCATCGGTCACTGCGGATCTCCTCATTGCGGATCTTATCTCGCAGGGAAACACCGAGCATTGCTCTCTCCATAGCTCATTGCGTGACTCTGAGCTTAGTAATGGGGCCAACAGTAAGTGACCACGTCTCAGTTCCATAACTGATCACTGGCCACACACATTAATTGAAAACTTTTGTTTCAGGCTTTGTGGTATTTTGGACGAAAAGATAAATCAAAGCTTCCCGAACGCTGCCCAACCGAGTTGGATTCTTCGGGCGACCTCTTTGTCGAAATTGGACCTACCTAATTGGACAGTCAGCCCTAAGTAGACGTATTTATCAACAACTTCGAGAGTATCGTTCCCAACAATTACCGGTATAGATGGAACCTGTGCATTAGACATGATTTTCATCTTGTCCATGTTCATCTTAAGACCAACCTGTCGGGAGACTCTACTGAGGTTGTTGAGCATGGTGCTGAGGTCATCGAGCGACTCCGCCATTATGACTATAACATCGGCAAAATGAAGGTTAGTGATGTACTCGCCATTTATGTTGATGCCAAGTTTTTTCCACTCCAAGAGCTTGAAAACATCCTTCAATGCGTTTGTGAACAGTTTCAGAGAAATAACGTCATCTGTCTCACACCTCTCTGCAATGGGATCTGGGGCCGTACTGTGAGCTCTTAACGCGATTCAAAACGGAGCCTATCTTGGATCGCTTTGTTTTTTTTGTATGAAGATTTTGACAAGCTATCCAATATACGCTCTGTTTTGGATCGCGCTAAGAGCACACAGTACGGCCTCTGTTCCGTACTCTGGTCCTGTAGTCGGACTGACATAGTGGCCTTACTGTACAAACACTTCAACACTTCAATGTACCTATAGTCAATTCGGCATCGCTGTAAGGACTGCAGCACCGCCCAAGTCTCAATTGAATCGAAGGCTTTCTCATAGTCCACAAACGCAAGGCATTGCGGCCGATTATACTCTTCGGTCTTCTGTATAATCTGGCGTAGCGTATGGATGTGTCCTATGGTGCCTTTTCGGAAACTGGGTTGTTCGGGAGGCTGGAAGTCATCAAACCTGCGTGCGAGACGATTCGTAATGACTCTCGAAAACAGCTTATACACATGACTCAAGAGCGAGATGGGCCTATAGTTCTTCAATAAGGTATTATCACCTTTTTTGAAGAAGAGCACCACTACGCTCTTGTGCCACGCCTCTGGCGTTGTGCCTACAACGATGACAGAATTGAATAGCTTCTGGAAGACTACAAGTACCGGTCTACCACCCGCTCTCAGAAGTTCGGTCGTAATTCCATCCTCACCTGGCGCCTTGTTGTTTTTAAGCTGTTCAAGGGCCATTCTAATTTCGTACAGACTAACGTCAGAGATATCTTTGGTATAGTCTCGGGCTAACTTGGCTCTGGTGTCCTGAGCTGTGTTAGTAGCAGGCTCACGTGTCGAGGTGTATAACTGACCATAGAAGTTCTCAATCTCTCTCAGAATCTCAAACTTAGATGGGGGGTTGCCATAATCACCACGCTTGGCAGGCGGCTTGGTAATTGCAGTAGATTATTTATTTATTTATTTATTGTTAGGAAGGCCAACAGCTTTTCTTACATAATAGTTCTTAAAATATGCACTAGGAAGCCAATTAGAGGCCCTCACGTCTAGCAAAATAATAGCAACAATGCCTGAGCGTACAATTGTGAACACCTGATTATACTTAGTAAGAGAAAAAAAAAATAACTTAGACAAAGATCGGAAACACTAAAACAAAAAAAAATTGAGTGAAAGTAAACTACGCGTAATAGGTGAAGTTACAACCTAGGTATAACAACATAAATATATAGTTAACTAAATTCAACATTATACATAAACTAGTATTTTGCTCCGTGCGCGGGCCGCGTGCGGCCCGCGAGGACGTTTTCGTGGCTGTTGTATTTATAAAAATGTTATACTTTAGTTTAACCTTGTAATTTTGCAAGAATTAGTACAAAACAGCGGTATTTTTCAAAGAAAATGAAAATTGATCTGATTTTTGCATGGCGGCCATCTTGAAAAATGCTGTCAGTCAAGTAAAAGGTCAAAATTTGAAATCAGCATCCTTTAAAACCCCCAAATATAAAATATCAGCCGGATCTGAGTTACTATAAAATCGGGCGCCATTTTGAATCTTGGAATTATTTTGTCTATGAGAAAGCCTCCGTTGTTCCTTTGTTATGAAGCCAAACACGCCTTGTCAGCTTCTATAAGTTCCGATTGTGTGCGTGTTTTAATTTTGCATGGCGGCCATTTTGTTTTGTTTATCAGTGATATGTCAATTTCAATCAAGGATCCCGAAAATATTTGTATCTTAGGTAAGATAGGTTAGTTAGATAAGCTAAAATCAATTAAAAAGGTCGCATTAGTAAAACATTGTGAATGTAGCGATGGGTAGTTTGAAGCTCCTCCTCGCTTCGCTCGTCGTCGCGTGGGTAGTTTGAAGCTCCTCCTCGCTTCGCTCGTCGTCGCGATAAGTAGTTTGAAGCTCCTCCTCGCTTCGCTCGTCGTCGCGTTCGGTAGTTTGATGCTCCTCCTCGCTTCGCTCGTCGTCGCGTTCGGTAGTTTAAAGCTCCTCCTCGCTTCGCTCGTCGTCGCGATAGGTAGTTTAAAGCTCCTCCTCGCTTCGCTCGTCGTCGCGGTAGGTAGTTTGAAGCTCCTCCTCGCTTCGCTCGTCGTCGCGATGGGTAGTTTGAAGCTCCTCCTCGCTTCGCTCGTCGTCGCGATAGGTAGTTTGAAGCTCCTCCTCGCTTCGCTCGTCGTCGCGGTAGGTGGTTTGAAGCTCCTCCTCGCTTCGCTCGTCGTCGCGTTGGTGGTTTTGTCAGTATGTATGGCAGCCATTTTGAAAAACGGTGGATGTCTAAAAGAAGCTAAAGCATGTTAATCAGTATCCTTAGGGACACTCAGATATCAATTTTCATACGGATTGGAGATCCATAAAAAAGTTCAGTAAAATGTATGAAATTTTTCAAAATGGCGGAATCAAAATTTTTCCCATATTCTTACTGAGTATCTAAGGGGAGTCTTAGATATCGATTTTCATCCGGATCGAATAACTTTTTTTGTAAGTCAATACGTCTCCATCCGCCATCATCAAAAAAAACAATTTTATTAGTATTCTGTTTTGTTCCTTTGTACATCGTTACTCCATCCCTAGAAACAACTTTTCTATTTCATTCATATTGGAGGCGTAAAAAAGGAAAGTTCATATTTCGATAAAATCACTTTTGTATGGCAACCCTATTGAAAAATGGCGCATGTCAAAATTTGATTTTAGAATGTTGATCAGCATCCTTGGGGACCCTCAGATATCGATTTTCATCCGGATCGGAGAAACTTTTTTTTCCGCCAAGACCGAAATTTCCGCCATTTTGAAAAAAACATTTTTGATATATCTTTCCTTCCGGCCGCCAAACCATATTAGTTGGAGCTCTTTATACTAAAGTATCATGGTTTCGACGTCATTTCCGGTTTAAATTTGTATGGCGGTTTTTTTTTTCCGCCATTTTGGATTTTTTTTTTCTCTAAAATCATCCCAGGGTTTGCTATGACATTCCTGAGAACGCATATGACCCATCTCACATCGTTTAGCCAGGCAGTTGATGGTCACGATGATGGAAGGTCGGAAGACCAGTTCATGAAATATTTTGAATTTCGATTGTCCACTTTCATACAAATTTAAAAAAAAAAGTTCAAAATTTCCCATAGGTATCGAGAAACAATGAGCCAAAAATGAAAAAAAAAAATTGTATGGCAGCCATCTTTAAAAATGGCGGGATCCAAAATATTTTTTCAAATATCAAATCAGGGACCCCAAAAACCCCCCGATGCAAAAAATCAGCCCGATCGGACCAACTTTCAAAATGGCCGCCATCTTGGATCCGCCATCTTGGATTTTCATGACGACCATCCGAAAGCGCCCATCCTCCTCTATGACATTTGGTCGAACACACCCCACCTACCTTTTACCGTTTCCGATTTATAATTGTTTCAATTTTGTATGGAATTTTTATTTTTTTGTATGGCAACCCCTATTTTTTTTTATTTCTCTCCAAGCGTCCCAAGGTTTACTACAACTTTAGTTAGAACAGTGGCCTTACCGCGTAAGCCCGGTGGCAATCGTAATCGTGCGCTCTCTTGCTCGCACTCAAGGGCTTGTACATTGGCGTAAGCAGGATGGCAGGCGATGTTCATTACCAGAATGCTTACACGGTAGGGCTGCTGGTCACCCATCCAACTTGTAGTTTCCGAGAGCCGTTGACCGGTTCCATCAAGGAGACGATTTTTTGCTGATGTCAGATTTTTCTGGTTGTCACGTGACCAATCTCTATACAACCTCATACTCGGTTTTTCTCCACCATTTCCAGGAGCTCGGGAACAAAAATGTCAGTCAGTGAGTGAGTGAGTGAGTGAGTGAGTGAGTGAGTGGGTAACGAACTTTATATATTAAAAACTAGTATTTTGCTCCGTGCGCGGGCCGCGTGCGGCCCGCGAGGACGTTTTCGTGGCTGTTGTATTTATAAAAATGTTATACTTGGTGCTAAACTTTAAATTTTGCAAGAAAAAGTACAAAACAGCGGTATTTTTCAAAGAAAATGATAATGCGCTTGACTTTGCATGGCGGCCATCTTGAAAAATGCTGTCAGTCGAGTAAAAGGTCAAAATTTGAAATCAGCGTCCTTTAAAACTCCCAAATATAAAATATCAGCCGAATCAGAGTTACTTATAAAATCGGGCGCCATTTTGAATCCGCCAACTTTGAATTATGTTAAGACTGTTAGAAAGCCTCCGTTGCGCCTTTTGATTTTGCATGGCGGCCGTTTTGTTTTATTTCTCCAAAGAGGTAGTTTGAAGCTCCGCCTCGCTTCGCTCGTCGTCGCGGTAGGTAGTTTGAAGCTCCTCCTCGCTTCGCTCGTCGTCGCGCTAGGTAGTTTGAAGCTCCTCCTCGCTTCGCTCGTCGTCGCGGTAGGTAGTTTGAAGCTCCTCCTCGCTTCGCTCGTCGTCGCGATGGGTAGTTTAAAGCTCCTCCTCGCTTCGCTCGTCGTCGCGGTAGGTAGTTTGAAGCTCCTCCTCGCTTCGCTCGTCGTCGCGATGGGTAGTTTAAAGCTCCTCCTCGCTTCGCTCGTCGTCGCGGTAGGTAGTTTGAAGCTCCTCCTCGCTCCGCTCGTCGTCGCGGTAGGTAGTTTGAAGCTCCTCCTCGCTTCGCTCGTCGTCGCGCTAGGTAGTTTGAAGCTCCTCCTCGCTTCGCTCGTCGTCGCGGTAGGTAGTTTGAAGCTCCTCCTCGCTTCGCTCGTCGTCGCGATGGGTAGTTTAAAGCTCCTCCTCGCTTCGCTCGTCGTCGCGGTAGGTAGTTTGAAGCTCCTCCTCGCTCCGCTCGTCGTCGCGATAGGTAGTTTGAAGCTCCTTCCCGCTTCGCTCGTCTTCGCGTTGGTGGCTTTGCCAGTATGTAGGGCAGCCATTTTGAAAAACGGTGGATGTCTAAAAGAAGACATAGCATGTTAATCAGTATCCTTGGGGACACTCAGATATCAATTTTCATACGGATTGGAGATCCATAAAAAAGTTCAGTTGTATGTATGAATCTTTTCAAAATGGCGGGATCAAAATTTTTTTCCAATATTATTACTGAGTATTTAGGGGGATTCTCAGATATAAATTTTCATCCGGATCGAATCACTTTTTCTCTATGTCGATATGCTTATATCTGCCATCTTGAAATAATCGATGTCATTAATATTTCGTTTTGTCCATTACTACATCTCTACTCGATCCCCAGAAACAGCTTTTCTATAACATTCGTATTAGGAGGGTAATAAAGGAAAGTTTATATTTTGATAAAAGTACCTTTGTATGGAAACCCTATTGAAAAATGGCGCATGTCAAAATTTGATTTTAGAATGTTGATCAACATTCTTGAGGACCCCCAGATATCAATTTTCATTCGGATCGGAGATTTTTTTTTCCGCCATGACCAAAATTTCCTCGATTTTGAAAAAGAAAATTGTGATATCTTCCCTTCCGGCCTCCAAACAATATTAGATCGTTATTTTTGCCGCTTTACCCTTTGGGTACGGAACCCTAAAAAGTACCTTACTTGATACCTACCGGTTAAGTAGCGTTTAGTCGATGAGTCAAAAGTCAAAAGTCTTAAAAAAAATACATTTGTACAATTATTTCATATCAAAATAATTTGTCAGATAACAAATGACTTTGACAGCACAATATGCCGTTATCAGCTGTCATTTTCTCCGCTCGATATTGGCATTGAAACTTGCAGAAAATGCTAAACAGCGTCGAAAACAAAAAGACTCCACTCCACCTTTTTCTAAAACGAAGTGATACTCTTTGCCTTTAACTAAGAGTTGAAGTTAGTAAACTATATACTCTTTACTTAAATTTGGCCTAAAGAAAAAAGTACCACAAACTAAGATAGAGGCACAGATTAGAGAAAATAAATCTACTATACTTACTCTGTGGATAGAGGAGCCACAGACTATTATACGCTAACGCTTGACGGCAGACAGACAGGAAAATAAATATTGCAGTTTTTGCGGGAACGCGGAAAAGTTCACGTCGTTGCATTGTATTATTTCTCAAATCTTGTGCTTTTTCCAGTGTTAGTGTTTAAAATTCGTGGCGTTTTACGCATTAAGCGCTGAATTACGAGCATCAGTGTGGGCAAGTGATGAAACGTGATTTTTCGTGTTGCTTCCAAAATTCCATAGAAGCTTCTAGTAAAGTTGCCACCACTTACCTGACTTAGACTGGACTATGACTAAGACTTGACTATTCAATTAACATGATGAAAAATTACAATACTTGACACTGGCTAAATACACTATGTGTGGAGTCAAAATATAAGAAAAAAAAAAGAGCGGAACCTAGTAGATTTTTTTTTTCTCTAATCTGTGGCGGAACCTTTTTTTTTAAATAAAACGCTTCTGTGTTTGAAAGTAAAGACACCTATTGTCAAAAATGTCAAAATCTTCGAAGTGATTATATTATCCATGGATGAAATAAAAAAAGAAAGGATTGAGTTTTGATTGACATAGAACTGAAGCCCAAAATGGCGGACATATTACATGGCCCTATTCCGATTCACGCTAAAATCGATAATATCGACATTATCGCGCTAAAAACGCGTACCGAATTGCCGTGAGCGCGACAATGAAATCTCTTGCAAACGTCATGACCGACGCCATCTTGCGATATCGCCGTCCGTGATTGGTTGTCCCGAGTCATTAACAGCGGTCAAAGTCATTGAGCGCAATATCTTAATCGGAACGCTGAAAAATCAACGTGAGCGCTGGGAGCGTTATGAGCGATTTTAGCGTGACTCGTAATACGGGGGTGATGTGTCAGATGAAAGTATGGCGACCGGCTGCATATGATGTGAGTGTGTGCGTGCCCCGCTCGTACGTACAAAGCGTTCCGGCTTCCTATGGGTGCTTCAGTTTTGGATCAGACGGAATTCCCTCCTCTTTTTTTATTAGCTCCATGATATTATCTTTGTTTTCTTTCTTGTTTATGTTTGAGTACAATCTTATTTATCATAAGTGCAAGAGATTTAAATACCCAGCAGTGAGATAAGGAAGCTGTGGATGTTTAAGTGATTTAGTAGATAATATAAAACGCAGCATTCACACCTCACCTATGTAGCTGCTATTATGTTTGAATACCTATATTAAAAGTCTTGGTTTGATGTGCTATAATTTTATGTGACAACAAAATATATAGTAGAAAGATGTAAAATAGTCCTGATTCATGGCTAGATCCCTTCAGTCTTGTCATCTGTGTCAAGTATATTAAGACCTATTTTTTTATAGATGAGGAAGACTTCATTTATGCTGTATGTTCATTTCTGTTATGGCCATGACTGTAAAAGTCTGATTGGAGTTTGTAGTGGAGAATTCAGCACCAGGACAAACAATATGATGGTAAAAAATTTACTGACTCAGAAGAACCATGCATTAAAAAGTTGGATACATGTGAAGATTTGATAAAAGTTATATTATACAATAATAAAAGTTGGACTCATACAAACAAACCATTATTACACAGTTATTATCCAATTCCTAAGAGGTTTACTTCAAATACCTATTCAATATTTAGTACCTACCTATAAATAAAAAATTACCCTTTCAGAAATCAGCCATGACCTAATAAAACTTATTCTCATTGAATAGGTCACTTATACACATCAAGTCAACAGATTCTTTTTAACATAGCTAATTATATCCTATATACCTACCAATATTGAAACTATGTGAAGTGTACTTATGTGACTATTTGCAGCCCTCCATTGTTTGCTGTTGCGCCGATGTGAACACAAAAGAGTTTAGCTGCAACAGGATTAACAATTAATAAAATTATTTCTACCACAGAAGAATTCACTTATTCACAGATGTTCCAAATACAACCTTAGCAAAAATGGTATTCTATTTATTAAATGTCAATATAACTCTTATATTTTTTATATTTATTCCTCAAACTACTACAATAATAGAAACTATACTATGTACTAAAAGCTACTGGTTACACTGTTTCTGAAACAAAGTTAGCTCTTATACATTTGGTAGGGGTAAGAGGTAAGACAAGAATACCTTAAATACCTACCTATCTACTGAATTGCATACAATAACAACCATTACCTCGAGAATGAGAAGACAAGAATACTTTTTCGTTAAGTTTACCTACATAGGGTGAGTTTCCACCTGCAAGAAGAATCTAAACACAATATATCAGACTGTAGCTTGCAAGTGTTAATCAATGTAAACTACCTACAGTTAAGACACTACTTGCAAAAGATTCTTGCTGATGTAAACCCCGGCCATAGAATTGAGTTAATAGGTAATTTATTACAATAATTGACATTACTGTGTGTAACACTTTTATATATCCTTTTTTTTAAGAATTGCTTGTAAAGTAGGCACCTATGATGACAAATAAATTGTTATATTTAGCAATTAGAACAAAGAATTTCTTAAAAAAGTGTCACTGTGGTATGGGAAGCAGATAACTGATAGAATAAATAGCTGCAGAACTGATGAATTGGGTAGGTATCATTGATGGTGGGAATAGTTATAGGTACCTACCTATCTATATAAGATATAAAAAAAATCCTCTATTTTTTTCAGTCAGGTTCAGATAATAGTATGAAAAATCCACCGAAATGAATAAAGTTCTAGGTAGCTAGATATATAAATCCTGCCCTAATGATTTTAAATTTGAATAATATAACAGTTGATGATCCACCACCATTACCTTATACTGGGACACAAAAAAAACTCATAGATACATTTCTTTATTTAGGTAAGATACAGTTTACAAAAAAGAGCGACTTATCTTTACATGACGTAGGTAGCACCTCATAATTTTACAGATAGATAAAACACTTTATTGAAACACCACACTTATAAAAAAAATAATCAATATACACACAAGCTTGAAACTGACCCCCGTATTCCAAAACATTTCACCAATAATCCTTCACTTGACTTCAACTCAACTTTGAGGGAAACTAAAGCGGTCTCTTCCAGACTACTTTTTTATACCTATATAACTAAATTGATTTTGTACGCTTTTTCGAATAATAACTGCATTTGTCTCATCATAAGTCTGAAGACGTCCAGGCCTCCCGTGAGAGCGCCACTTTAAGAGGCTGCTTGCTTTCTGCATCCATCAGCTCAACATGTAGCACACACTACACTGAGCTTAGCCATATCTCTCTTTTTTAGGTCCTGAAAATAAATAGAAGTAAGTATTTGTTAGAATGTATGCTTTATGGATTAAATCTTGGGATTGGTTTCTCTTGTGTCATCATCATCATCAGCCTGAAGACGTCCACTGCTTAATATAGGTCTCCCCCAAAGAGCGCCACTTTGAGCGGCTGCTTGCCTCTTGCATCCATCAGCTCCCCACGGTTCGGACCAGGTCGCCGGTCGGTCCACCTAAGTTGATCTCTTTCTTGTGTAATATAATTTGGTGACAACATTGTAATGGCCTTTGAATATTCATATATTATGTAAAATACCATGATACCATTTGCAAGTTTGATGTTTATTTCCAAACAAGTATGTAACTTGTTTATATAAAAAATAATCTTCCCCGTTAGTTTTCATTTGTACAAGCAATATGACCTGCCCGTTGCTATTTCAACCTGCCAATTCTAACCTAAGTACTAAACTGGTCATTTTAGTTCTGCTTGCTGGGCTACTTTTAGCTTACTAAGGTAACCAACAGTTAATAGCTCTAACAAATTTTGACCATTTCCATTGGTTACCTCAACTATTGGTGAAAATACCCACTCTAAATCTCTATTAAGCTATTATCCACAGTTTTCCCATAGGCTTAGAAGATTAAATAATAAAAAATGTATCTATAGTAACTCCGGTTTCTCACAATATGTTAGTTAAAGTAGTACCTATGTCTTAGTTGGTGATTTTCAAATAGTAGGTCATTTAAAAGACTTACGTGTTACATGCTAATGATACCCATGGGAAGAGATGGGCTGGCCTATTCTCACACAACCGGAACCACACACCCAATCTCAATGTTTGTGGTGCTCCTTTTTATTGTCATAAATTCCACATTGATAATGATAGTACTTTCATGGAAGTACATTCCATCGCTTACTAATTTACTAAGCTTTTATTCACAATGCTTCTCCGACAGGCTTAGAGGATTAAATACTAAAAACTGTATGGATAATTTAAATTAATAAAAGAAAAGCACAAATGTAACAAAACAAAACAAATCTGTATTACTATATCTATAAACTACAGATTCTGCCCTAACCTTTTTTTTTTTTTATATGTTGGCTCCACACATAGTGTATTTAGCCAGTGTCAAGTATTGTATATTTTCATCGAGTTTTAGAATATTTTACGTAGTAAGTCTTAGTCTTAGTCATAGTCCAGTCTAAGTCGGGTCATAGTCCAGTCAAAGTAAAGTGGTTGCAACTTTACAAGAAGCTTCTATGGAATTTTGGAAGCAACACAAAAAACCACATTATATCACTTGACCACACTCATGCTCGTAATTCAGCACTTAATGCGTAAAACGCCACCAATTTTAAACATTAACACTGGAAAAAGCACAAGTTTTGAGAAATAATACAATGCAACGACGTGAACTTTTTCACGTTCCCGCAAAAACTCCTCAATCCTAACCTTAAATATAGGCCACAAATTAGCCTAAATCTGCCAAACTTTTTATGACATGAAGTTTTTCAAGAACAGGTATTTTATTACAATACAATACAATACAATAATACTTTATTGAACACCAATAAACAAGAATGCACACAGATACAAATTTATAAAAGAATGGTAGAACGGCGGCCTTATCGCATTAAGCGATTTCTTCCAGGCTACTTTTGTATGGACAGGAATTAAAACAAAAATTACGGGTGGTGTTGCAACAGTTACAAATTACATCCAAGAACAACAATGAAATAAAAAAGTGCATGATTGCGTAAATATAAAACAAAAATTTATACTCTTACCTACTAAAAATAATACATAACTACAGTTATACATAATACTACATACTAATACCATACACATTATTAATTCAAGATTCAGGAAAAACATCATGACCTAAGATTCAATCAAGGAATTATTATTATGTAATGGTTTCAGCGTAATAACGGTTCAGTTGTATGAATAACATTTATCAAAATGGCGGATCATCATTTTTTCCATAAAATATCTTATTAAGTATTTAGACACATTTTTTAATACGTTTACACTATTTATCATTACAGTGTAAATTTAAAATCTGCCCAAATGGCAGAAATCTGCCCAAGTGGTCGCACTCCATCCACCATAGACCATAGATCACATTATTATTTACCAGCACCGAACAGAAGTTAGCCGTATGCGGCCATCTTGTTTCATACGATTATCGACCTTATTCAAGGGCCTATAGAGTTTCTTACTGGATGACAGGACAGGAATATATGACTTTCTGAGTAAGTATTTTTCGGTTTTTGTATGAAAAATATGTTTTTTTGTATAAGAGGTACCTTTTTTTATTGTTTATTTAGAATCGTCCCAAGGTTTACTACATTTTTGTTCAATTAGTTTATCTTTATCTCTTACCGTTTCCGAGATCCCATCTGGAACTTCTTCCTGGTACCACTTTCTGATGCTGACATATTTAATTTTTGGCCTCGGGATTTTTCCGTACATATCTCTCATAGATTGTAAGGTCGTCCGATGGCTCCTTCTTACGAAAACATTCATGTCAATAAATCATCTGTCACCGTTTTTTAGCTTTATATATCTGTTATTATTATATTATTATTATTATTATTATTATTATTATTATTATTATTATGTTATGTTATGTTATTATGTTATTATGTTATTATGTTATTATGTTATTATGTTATTATGTTATTATGTTATAAGATTATAAGATGTTAAGATTAAGATTAAGATAAGATTAAGATTAAGATTAAGATTAAGATTAAGATTAAGATTAAGATTAAGATTAAGATTAAGATTAAGATTAAGATTAAGATTAAGACTAGTATTTTGCTCCGTGCGCGGGCCGCGTGCGGCCCGCGAGGACGTTTTCGTGGCTGTTGTATTTATAAAAATGTTATACTTTAGTTTAAACTTGTAATTTTGCAAGAATTAGTACAAAACAGCGGTATTTTTCAAAGAAAATGAAAGTTGATCTGATTTTTGCATGGAGCCATCTTGAAAAATGCTGTCAGTCAAGTAAAAGGTAAAAATTTGAAATCAGCATTCTTTAAAACCCCCAAATATAAAATATCAGCCGGATCTGAGTTACTATAAAATCGGGCGCCATTTTGAATCTTGGAATTATTTTGTCTATGAGAAAGCCTCCGTTGTTCCTTTGTTATGAGTCCAAACACGCCTTGTCGGCTTCTATAAGTTCCGATTGTGTGCGTGTTTTAATTTTGCATGGCGGCCATTTTGTTTTGTTTATCAGTGATATGTCAATTTCAATCAAGGATCCCGAAAATATTTGTATCTTAGGTAAGATAGGTTAGTTAGATAAGCTAAAATCAATTAAAAAGGTCGCATTAGTAAAACATTGTAAATGTTGATGGGTAGTTTGAAGCTCCTCCTCGCTTCACTCGTCGTCGCGTGGGTAGTTTGAAGCTCCTCCTCGCTTCGCTCGTCGTCGCGATAGGTAGTTTGAAGCTCCTCCTCGCTTCGCTCGTCGTCGCGGTAGGTAGTTTGAAGCTCCTCCTCGCTTCGCTCGTCGTCGCAGTAGGTAGTTTGAAGCTCCTCCTCGCTTCGCTCGTCGTCGCGGTAGGTAGTTTGAAGCTCCTCCTCGCTTCGCTCGTCGTCGCGATAGGTAGTTTGAAGCTCCTCCTCGCTTCGCTCGTCGTCGCGTTGGGTAGTTTGAAGCTCCTCCTCGCTTCGCTCGTCGTCGCGTTGGGTAGTTTGAAGCTCCTCCTCGCTTCGCTCGTCGTCGCGGTAGGTAGTTTGAAGCTCCTCCTCGCTTCGCTCGTCGTCGCGATGTGTGGTTTGAAGCTCCTCCTCGCTTCGCTCGTCGTCGCGGTATGTAGTATGAAGCTCCTCCTCGCTTCGCTCGTCGTCGCGGTAGGTAGTTTAAAGCTCCTCCTCGCTTCGCTCGTCGTCGCGTTGGTGGTTTTGACAGTATGTATGGCAGCCATTTTAAAAAACGGTAGATGTCTAAAAGAAGCTAAAGCATGTTAATCAGTATCCTTGGGGACACTCAGATATCAATTTTCATACGGATTGAAGATCCATAAAAAAGTTCAGTAAAATGTATGTAATTTTTCAAAATGGCGGAATCAAAAATTTTTACCCATATTCTTATTAAGTATCTAGGGGGAGTCTTAGATATCGATTTTCATCCGGATCGGATAACTTTTTCTGTAAGTCGATACGTCTCCATCCGCCATCTTGAAAAAAATCAATTTCATTAGTATTCTGTTTTGTTCCTTTGTACAACCTTACTCTATCCCTAGAAACAACTTTTCTATTACATTCATATTGGAGGCGTAAAAAAGGAAAGTTAATATTTCGATAAAATCACCTTTGTATGGCAACCCTATTGAAAAATGGCGCATGTCAAAATTTGATTTTAGAATATTGTTCAGCATCCTTGGGGACCCTCAGATATCGATTTTCATCCGGATCGGAGAAATTTTTTTTTCCGCCATGACCGAAATTTCCGCCATTTTGAAAAAAACATTTTTGCTATATCTTTCCTTTCGGCCGCCAAACAATATTAGTTCGAGCTCTTTATACTAAAGTATCATGGTTTCGACGTCATTTCCGGTTTAAATTTGTATGGGTGATTTTTTTTTCCGCCATTTTGAATTTTTTTTATTTTTTCTAAAATCATCCCAGGGTTTGCTATGACATTCCTGAGAACGCATATGACCCATCTCACATGGTTTAGCCAGGCCGTTGATGGTCACTATGATGGAAGGTCGGAAGATCAGGTCATCAAATGTTTTGAATTAAGAACGTCTATTTTTATACGAACCAATAAAAAAAGGATCAAAATTTCCCATAGGTATCGAGAAACAATGAGCCAAAATTTAAAAAAAAAATTGTATGGCAGCCATCTTTAAAAATGGCGGGATCCAAAATATTTTTTCAAATATGGAATCAAGGACCACAAAAACCCCCCGATGCAAAAAATCAGCCCGATCGGCCCAACTTTCAAAATGGCCGCCATCTTGGATCCGCCATCTTGGATTTTCATAACGACCATCCGAAAGCGCCCATCCTCCTCTATGACATTTGGTCGAACACACCCCACCTATCTCTTACCGTTTCCGATTTATAAGCGTTTCAATTTTGTATGGAATTTTTATTTTTTTGTATGGCAACCCCTATTTTTTTTTATTTCTCTCCAAGCGTCCCAAGGTTTACTACAACTTTAGTTAGAACAGGTCACCCATCCGACTTGTAGTTTCCGAGAGCCGTTGACCAGTTCCATCAAGGAGACGATTTTTTGCTGATGTCAGATTTTTCTGGTTGTCACGTGACCAATCTCTATACAACCTCATACTCGGTTTTTCTCCACCACTTCCAGGAGCTCGGGAACAAAAATGTCAGTCAGTGAGTGAGTGAGTGAGTGAGTGAGTGAGTGAGTGAGTGAGTGGGTGACGAACTTTATATATTATGATAAAATAAAATAATAATAGATAGTTTAAGTTCAATATTATATTACATCATTAGTACAATGTGACTTTAATCGACAAAAAAGTCTCTGCACAGCAGTCGCCTCGCGGAGCTCACGCTCGTACTAAACAAGTCCAGTGATTTATACTCACTGCATAGCTTATTAAAGTTCCTACTCGCTCTAATCAAATATGAATTCTGACGGTAATTGGTTTTAACAACCGGAATGCTAAGGGGTTGGTGATGTCTTGAGGATTTAGTAGGGACATTCAATTGAATTTTTTTAACTAAATCAGCGCAATCTACCTTGTTAGATGCTATTTTAAGTAGAAATTTTGTATCAGATATATCACGCCTAATATTAAGCGGTAGAAGGTGAAATTGTTTGCAAAGTTGAAGGTAGTTGTCTGATTTATATGGAATGTGAAGTCGAAAGCATAAAATTATGATGGTGAAGACCAAGGAGAATGCTGCAGCCCATTCCCTGGACATTCCCTTAGCCCCACCCACGCATGGCACCCACGGGAAGAGATGGGGTGGTCCTATTCGTAACCGGGACCACACGGCCACCTTTGTCATCATCCTATGTTTCATGTGCTTCGTTTTCCAAGTGGTTTCGAATTATTAAATCCAAGAACTGTGCAGGTGGTGTAATTTCATCTTGGTATCTTCCCCATCCCAGAAACCATATGATAGACATGATATGAGCACAGCACCCTAATGGAGACTCTATATCACCGACGGTTCCCACCACTGCGTCTTAATCTTCGCAAGCAATAAATACAAGTCGCAGGGTCTGATTCATCCATTGTATAAATCACACACAATTCAGATCACTAGACAAATCAAAAGTCCTTTTAACACAGCCAGCTCACATAAATGCAATCACAAATTCCAATAAGAGAAGCCAGGTCAAATAAACGATATTACAATTTGCAAAGTCCGGTAAGTTAAGCCAAAGTGGTGATGAAATTGACGGGTATTGGATAGTGAGTGAAGCAAATAATGCAGGCAAAGCTACGCAGTGCAATAACTTACTCTGGCGCTGATACAGGAATCCAGCGCTATGATTGATTGACGAAATTATCGAAGCTTTTGGCGAGTGGGACCGGTCTAGGTATTATTATTATCACTAGTACTTTTGCCAATTACTGAAATATGAAGAATTTAGATGAATTGTTTGATAAATAATTATTTTGTAAGTTATTTTTTTGAGACTTTTGGAGTTAAATATCTTGGCTCTGATTTGGTTTAGGTAGTTGCTCCCTTGACAAAAATAAATTGTTTTATATAGCTCTTTTTAATAACACTAGTTTTTTAAGTGGCTGCCAAACTTGAAAAAGACGCCACTTTTGCCCAAACCCCTTTGACTTTTCCTTGTAGTCCGTGATGACCTTGTTTGAAATACGTCGTTGTTACGCCATCTGGTAACAGAAGCGGAACTAGTTTTTAATAAAACGTTTCATAGAAATAAAAATGATCACTGTGAGAGTCTTTGAGAGTTTGAATGTGATAGTTTTTTACGTTTTTGGCATTCTTAGCAGCTACTGGAATCTAGCAATGTAACGACTCTGTCTACCAACCCGGTTTGAGCCACAAACCTTACAAATCGGTTTAGGCTAAGTATGTCAAACCGGTTTGAGCGGGCGAACGGTTCGTTGTATCTAGCCCATGGCCTAAAGGATTTGGGTGTGTTCCAGTATATGCTAAGAATGCCAAGAACGCCAAAAACGATCACATTCAAACTGTCAAATACTCCCAAAGTGTCACTTTTATTGCTAATGGAACGATTTTTGTGATTGAAAATAACGAAGATAACAAAAATAACACTCATCTGGAACGCACCATAATGGTTGGTTGGTTTGTAGCACAAATTAGAGAAAAAAAACATATTACTATTACTCTGTGTATTTTTTAAATTATTTGATTTTGCAAAATTGACATTGACAAATCTATCAATCAATCAAGTTCACTTTTTCTCATTCACCATCAACATCAACAAATTACGAGTTTTTTTGGATTTCGTACTTCATAGATTATTATCGTATTGTATTTTAATTTACTGCCTAAATAACCTTCTTATTAATGTTTTGGTGCTAATCTAACTAATGGTTTTTATTTGTAGTTCTGCGAAACAGTTCCAATTCAAGATGAGTTTTCTATTGTAAGTATTCTCGTTTCTGTTCTAATTCGTGCACAATGGCGTGTCTATTTTTAACTAAACATCTTCCGTTCCTCTGCGTGGTGACGTCTTGTTTACGTCCGTGATGATGTTTCACTGCTGGCTACATTAGATATAAAAGGCGGTTCAAAAACGCGTCGGTGCCCCCGCGGAGCCTCACCCGCGGCCACTCCCGTGGCTGTTGCTTAATCGATGTTTAGGGCCAGAGAGGTTGTGTTGTGGAGCTGACTTTGTGTTGTTTCCAGCGGGAGTCGGTCGAACAAGACGTTCAAGCCCAAGAAGAACATCCCGGAAGGCACGCACCAGTACGACTTGATGCGGCACGCGGCGGCCACGCTCGGCTCCGGCAACCTGCGCCTCGCCGTCATGCTGCCAGAGGGAGAGGACCTCAACGAGTGGGTGGCCGTCAACAGTAAGCCACTTCTTAGTCATTAAACTACCACTGCTTTGCCAATTCCATATTTTATTTATCTAAGTACCTACACCTTAATAATGTTGCCAACAATGTTTAATAATACTAGGCCTCAATCCATGTTTAACAAAAACCTATCAATATCAATTATTACAGTTTGCAACTATGTAATAAGTACATGTAACTGTATAAAAACCTGCATTATACTTTATTAAGCCTGAATCACACTGAATCCAGTTGCAATCCGTGTAACTGCAGATATGCATACAGTCACACCCTGTATTTAGTGTAATATCTTTCGTAAAATGTCATATATTACTTGTCATGTACTGTACCCGCAAAGGACATGGATTGCAACTGGATTTGCTGTGATTCAGGCTCTATATTTACATTTTTACACCCTTGTCATCCTTGCTTTTACATAGGTACAACATTGTAATGTTCTTGGCTTGGTAAGTTTGGTGGATCAGATGTGTGATTAATTTATGCAGAGTGAATGTAGAGCGAACTCCTAGCTCAAGAGGAACTAATCATATTTATGATTTCTATAGCAGTATCATCTGTTTAGTATAATCTCAGATAATATAATACCTACAGTGCAGATGCCTCATCCCATACAATGGAATAGCTCGGGCTATTTTACGAATTATTTTATTTCTGCATAACGCAAGATTATCAAGCAACTTATATTGCGTGTTGGCGATGTATTGGGCCAAATGAATACACTGGACACTAACTAGTAACGCTCACGACAAGATCACTATATTTTTTTCATGTTTGGGCTATTTTTCGTTTGTACATGATGGGACCCCATCACACAGATTAATTTGTAATGGAAAACAAGGACAGGAAAAGGAGAACTAGTAAATCTATTTAGTGACTATACTAATATTTCTGTATAATATAATTAAAATATAATTTGTACCTGACCCTCCTCTTTAATTTAACAAGTGAATCCTGTGTTTTTGTATGTTTGTGTGGCTCATAACAATATGGCTTATCTGATTTGGATACATTTTGTATAATACATATATACAATATATAAATAGCTTATTAGTTATTGTACCAAGATCAACATTGAATTCTTTTTAAATCTGGAAAAATAAGTCTCCCTATGCAATAAAAAAGTTATACATAAAATCATACGTACCTCTACTCTGATATGGTAATGGCATAGTTTCTCAGAGTGGTTGTTCATGACTCTGTCCTACTAGTATAGCATCTGTGCTTAAATATAAATTAAAATGTAAATCCGTTATTGGCTTTAAGTTTTATTGTAAGTTTCATACAAATTCATTTTGACATAATTAAATACAAAGTAATGATGAATCCATAGACTCCCGAACTAGTTGCAACTGTGTTTCAGGAATCAGTGGCTTCTCCCACTATTCATTTAACTTAAGTTATACCATACTGATTAGGTTAGAAAGCTCATGTGTTAGTTTTTAAGAGCTGTGGATTTTGTTATAGAAATAAATAATAAAAATATTATGGTCAATTTAGAAAAGTGATTATAGTCAGCGTGAGTGGTGTCTGTGCCCGTGTGGTGGAGTATGTTGCATTGTTCTACCATTGTTATGGGTGTTGGGATTGCTTGGGATGGCACTGATTCATTGTTACTGCCATTCCAACATAATATTATATTATCTAAGTGGAATACATATAATATGTAAAACATGACATCATGAGAACTATCTCCTGCTGCTTTTTGTCCTTCCTCTAAAATAGTCTAAAACATAAAATAATGAATCATGTTGACAACTTAACAATGAATGATATGAAACTGACTGCTTATGTTTATGACATAAGCTTTATGTTATAAGGTGCATCATAAGTTTTTCTTTAATTATTAGAATTTCAACAACCTACAGATAGCATTTTGCCTGCAAGGTATTTAAACACTGAATGGGATTTGAATTTTGAACCTGCTACCATCTTATGTTATTTTTTCTTTATGGATATGTACAGGAATGGTTTGGTCTGCCATGTTTGTATATGTATATATCACATCTCAGAAAATGTTGATGGTGGAATGAATGATTGTCACTGCTCTGCCTCGTTTTATCCTTCTTCACAGACAAATTATGTATCACTTCAACTGAATATTTGAATATTACAACCTTGTGACTGTTGTATCTAGTACTACAGTATCTAGATGTATTTGATTGTTGGAGGTCCGAGGGCGCAGTATAACCGTGTCGTGTTATTGCAGCGGTGGACTTCTTCAACCAGATCAACATGCTGTACGGCACCATCACGGAGTTCTGCACGGAGGAGTCGTGCGCGGTGATGTCTGCGGGGCCCAAGTACGAGTACCACTGGGCGGACGGTCACACGGTCAAGAAGCCCATCAAGTGCTCCGCGCCCAAGTACATCGACTACCTGATGACGTGGGCGCAGGACCAGCTCGACGATGAAACACTCTTCCCTTCTAAAATTGGTTTGTGCACTTAAACTTACAACTTTTTTATAAAACCTTAAATGTAATCTAAAGATGGCTAAATACGCAAGCCACGTAAGTCATAATAAAAAAACCTTTCCTCATGCAGTGAGTAAATTGCGATTTTGTATACTGATTTCTCGCAAAACATGCCTATTCGAGCTGGTGAGGTGCAAAGTATTTTATGCCCTTTACACACTTTTTTCAGAGTTGATTAATTTTGATAAAACTTGGTATAAATAGTTTGATTTGAAACCTGGAGCATAAAACATTTTTTTTGTTACATACTGTAATCTGCGCGTGCGAACTTGCAGACAGCGGCTAATAATAAACATTTCTAAGGATAACAAGCATCACGCAAATTGAATCGGCGATCGTTCTAGTTACACAAAAGGTCCCCCCTCTAGTACAAGGATAATGCTAAAAATGCGCAGCATCACTCCCTTATCACGATATTACAAGGGCACCTACAGAAGGAGAAAAAAGGAGGCGTATATACATACTGTTGTGTGATAAAATCTCAGGATGACGTGCGCACGTGCAGCGTCAAAGCTATATTAATTTAGAGCACCTGTTTATGGGCAGCCGTGAGGCCGTGACTAGCTCGTCACGTCATTCATTTTCGTAAAAAATACTTAAGACGGCTGCTACATTTTTAATAGTAGTGGCATAGTGTACTATCTATTAGTATTTATTACACTATTGGTAGTGGCGAGGTCTCGATACCATCCCCCCACGAGCGAGAGCTACATAGTACTAGTATGGTATTATATTATCTGTGGTTGTGTCGGGCAGGCGTGCCATTCCCAAAGAACTTCCTGGTGATGGCGAAGACGATCCTGAAGCGTTTGTTCCGCGTGTACGCGCACATCTACCACCAGCACTTCCCGGAGGTGGTGCAGCTCGGCGAGGAGGCGCATCTCAACACTTCCTTCAAACATTTCATATTCTTCGTCCAGGTACCTGCAGTACACCGCCGTCACAACTCACCCTCACTTCTATTGTACATCCTACAATATCAATTATTGTTTTTTTATAATTAGAGGTGGTACTTACATTTTTCTTATTGATTGAAAGATTAATTAAAATAGTTGGGTTGACATTACCTTCTACACCACAATTTCCATAGAAGAACTATGAAAAGTCAAACTCAATTTATGGCTAAAGAGGCTAATTTAATAATTTTACATTAAAATAATAAAGTTATTTTGTATTGTGTAGTGAGACTGTCTGTCGGTCCGCAGGAGTTCAACCTGATCGAGCGCCGCGAGCTGGCCCCGCTACAGGAGCTGATCGAAAAGCTCACCGCCAAGGAGGGACGATGAGACTCCCCCTCCCCCTCCCTCCTTCTCGCTCGCACCTCTCCACTCCCTCTTACTCTATCTATAGTGTCATGCTTATAATACTCACCCTGATCCTGAGTGGAATCTACACGAGACGTCCCTCATTGCGATTCCAATACTTCGAGAATACACCAGCTCCGGTGACGGCGTCACGAGAGAAATATTTTTAATTGAACTCGCTTCGTTGATGGTGTCGACGGCCGGGCTGCGATGTTCACCCTTTCGATTCGATTCTAATCGATGGATATTTATTCTGTAGACTGTTCGAGCCCTGTCGCTTTTTTCTCGTAGCATAGGTAACGCCCAGTTTTGTAATGATGTAATTTTTATATAAAGTTTGTGATATAAGATGAAGTCCGGCGGTCTAATAGAGTAGGCTGCGGTTAGTTCTTACGTGTGTGGGACCTCGAATCGTCAAGTCTGCAGTTAAGTTAAATTCCTTAGTAGTCTGTGGATTAATACTAGAGAAGATTGCCTTCCTACAGTTAAGATATATACTTAGATGCGAAAATTATTTAGATTTGATACAAAAGTATAATAATATATACTTATGGAATTAAATAAATAGTACCTTCGATGGTAAGGAAAAGTTAATTTATATTTTTACCGATAGTAATTATTTAAATAAGGGACAAATAATAGTTAGGGCGATGTGCGGTGTTGCTGTCTTTGTCAGTAACGTTACTGGAGGTGGCGCCCTGTCCGAGTGTTGCCAGGCTATAGGGACGGCAAACCGCAATTTTGATGTTAATTTATTTACAGTGATTTGTGTTATTGACAAAGTGCTTTTATGTTATAATGTATTATCATTTACTCATTAATGGAATAATCTATTTATGTTGATACCTACTTTATTGTAGATATTTTGTGCATTTAATGATAATATTAATTTGTATCGAACGAATCTTATCGATAGCATTTTGCGACTGACGTGATTTTTTTGTTTAATTTAATTTAGCTTAATGTCTCATTAAATAAAATTGTATTATTATAATGAAATATCCATTTTTCTTTATACATACCTACCTTATGTTATAGTAAAACTCAGTATGGTCACCAATAACCTATAATACACTATAAGACAAGCTAGGAAAAAGTGGACCAAACCAAACGAAGGGCTATATGAAGCATCATAACTAATTACCTACCTTATGATTTATAGGTACAAAACTTATCAGAAACATATTGCTTAGGTTTAATGGTGGAACAGGAATTACAAATTAAACAAGACTAGTTTTCATCATTATTTTTATTTAATCGCATTTAGGTGGTAGCGATTAAGTAACATCGGAAAGTATTTTCAAATTTAATTTTTTCAACTACATAGTTTCCTATTCCTATGACGAATAAAAGTAAATTCTATTTAGAAATATTATTTCGACGTCTTACAACTAGTGCGACGTAACGTTACGTGCTAGTCAACTCTCGCACATAGGAACACAATAATTTGTATGAAATATTAAATTGTACAAGTGTTTATTGCTTACATTTTGTCAGTGAGTTAGCAATTTTATTTATTATTGTGGCATTAAAAAACTTATGCCTTTTAGTTAAATGTAAATATGCAATATTACCATAAAGTAAAGTTACTCCTAAGAAGCGAATTGTATTCTTATCGTTTTACATAATGTATATGAATAAAACCGAATGTTACATTAAAACGCACCGTAACCTATTAATAAAACGTACCGCTGCATGTCCACTCCTCTCCCTTAGTTTATGTACGTCGACCGATCGCGTCACAATCATTGTCAGTTGATTCTAGACAATGGATGGTCTGACCGGCGCAAGCCGTCGTGGTACAGTCATAACAATAGCAATGATAGTGTTGACATCACGAACCTTGGACCTAATAATGTAGCTTATTTGCTATTTGTAATTAGCGGCAGTATGATGAGCTAGTTGAATAAAGGCACAATATAACCCATTACCTATCAACTACAAAAAATAACGTAGGTAAAGTGATAATTTGAACCGATCATCGAAATCCAAACAAATAGAGTAACACAACGGCCCCTATTTCATAAAACGATAAATTATAATAAACCTATTATAAGTCACGTATAGTATGCTTGAGATAAGGTTGAGATAAGGTGTGCCGCATGGAACGCAGGTTTGGTTTATTTAACTGACATATTTTGTAGGATTATTAACATTTCTTGCTTTCTGAAATTGGGGACAGTAACCTGTTACCTACACCGTTATTCACAAACGTTTCGATTTGAAATCTCCACTCTCCGTCTCCGTCATCCTGAATCATGAAGAAGATGGGACAACGCGAATTTCGAATCGAAACTTTATCAATGGATTGTGATAGGAGTAGCAAGTGAGTGTTCGTTCCATCACAGAGAAACCTGATTTTTATAACCACTAGCAAAGGATGTTTGTTGGGTTGCAGCGTGTCGTTGTTGTCGGGTGCACGCGGGCGGTCAGTCGTCGCGCGGCAGGTGCGGGGGGGGCGGCGGCGGGGGCGCCAGGAAGGGCGGGGGGGGCGCCGCGCCCCACGGCGGGGGGTTGAACCCGCGCCACGCGCCCATGCCCAGCATGCCTGCACGCGCACGTAACATTATACCCACAGTAGACACAGTTACACGCAGCATGGATCCCTCACTAGGTGGACCAATCATCTGCGGACCGCGGGGAACCGATGAATGCCTCCTGCATTCAAAGGTTCCCCCTAGTTGCTCAAAATGAGCTCTCAGGGAGGCCTATGTTCAGCAATGGACGTCTTCAGGATGATGATGGTGACATTGACGATGGTAACATTTTGGAACATTACGGGAATTTAATAAATCTGTAGTATAAGATTGTTTTCTTCCGGTATGCAAACAGAACGCAAAGGGGATAACTGGACTAAAAGTACAAAAATCCCCTTCACAGGGGATTACAAAAACATATTAAATTGGTTAAGGGGAATTCTGGACGTTATAGTCTAAAAATCCCCTTCTGGCATGCAAAGATGCAAAAGGGATTTCTGGAAAAAAAACCAAAGTTCCTCTTAGCAGGGGATTGTCTAAGGGGAATTATGGAATAAGCCACATCCATTCGTTAACATTAGTAAAGTGCGTTCGGATAATAAACTGTAAAGTAGTACTTCTTCTTAAATCACTAAAAACTACTTAGGATATCTATTCTTTATACTTGGAGGACTTAATGTTTATAACGCACTATACAAGTCAACTTGTAAGAAAATATTGTAGGGAGCAGCAAAAAACAAACAAAATCTCATTAAAATGTTGCCCCTTAGATCAACTAAACAGAATATTATCATCATGAAGCCTTTTTTGCTAACAAAGATGATACATTGCATTGTACGAGCGCTATGTATAATAAAACAGTAATTCCTTGTTTACTGCCCATTTGTCTTATCAGCACATCCACTATGGTGGATGTATTTTATTTCTCGTAGACCTCACTGCCTCCTACAGATACAACAAAAGTAATGACGCGACTCACCTGGCGGCGGCATGTGGGGTCCACCGGGGCCACACATCTTGTTGTCGTTCTGGGAACAAGCGGGACACGATACATATACACGGACATATTGGATAATAGTACAATAAAACATAAAGTTTAGTATGTAAACATTCTGGTTACTACAGATTTTATTGATGTATCCTTTCTTCTCGCGTTAGTTCTTATAGTATTAGCTCAGATAATATAATACCTACAGTACAGGTGCCTCATCCCATACAACGGAATAACGCGGGCTATTTTAAGAGTTATTTTATTTCTGCATAACGCAAGATTATCAAGCGACATTTATGGCGTGTTGGCGAAGTATTGAGCCAAATGAATACACTGGAGACTATCTAGTAACTCTAGACACGATTACTACATTTTTTTCAAGTTCGGGCTATTTTTCGTTTGTACCTGATGAGGTGTAGAGATAAAAATATATAATGATAGCATGTGTGTGTGTGTGTGTGTGTGTGTGTGTGTGTGTGTGTGTGTGTGTGTGTGCGAGTTACCTGCGGGCGCGGGGGCGGGGGCGGCGCGGCGCCGGGCGGGGGGGGCTGCGACCCTGCGGGGGATACAATATTAATGTCTCGAGAACATTGCGCTATACACTTATATTGTAAGTATAAATAAAACAGCATTAACCAGTTTTCCAACGGTTCATAAAAGTATCCAATACCCACCGTAACCTAAATCTGTGATTTTATGATTTTTTTACCTTGATAAATTGCAGAAAATAGCCTATTTGGAATAAAGTGTGTGGGTATCAGTTAATGTTAATTTCGGTTCCATAAATCTGTGTGGAAAATTCGGAATTTTAGTAGTGTTACTAGGTGGTAGAACTTCTTTCCGACCACTGCTTTGCTAGTTATTCTGCCGCCAAGCAGTAGTATGCGAGCACTACTGTTTTTAGGTTTGAAGAGCATTGTAGCTAGTGAAATTACTGGGCAAATGAAACTTTATAAACTGATCTCACATTCTAGTAATCTTATTACTAAGACTATTTTGATGTCTAAGGATAACATGCGCAGTGCAGTGTCATGCGAAACTATTATTTTAAAGTTCCGAGTGACACTACAAGTGTTATGGGTGGCCGTGATGCTTAACATCAGGCGAACGACTAGCTCGTCACGTCATTTGTTAAGATATAAACAGAATAAAGTCTATAGTTACCAAGCCAGGGCGCCTGCGGGGGCGGCGGGGGCGGCGGGAAGGCGCCCGGCGGCGGGGGGAGCGACGCCGGCATGCCTGGGGGGGGGGGTCATATCATATTGTAACTACGGCTATACTGCGGTTTGAACTGAATGGCGGCTGATGATGATGTCTGCACTAGAAAAGCTGACATGTGCGCGGGAAGAGGTAAGGTGAGAGCGAAGCGAGCGGGGGGCTTGCAGCGCATTCCCCAGCCGCTATTGAGTTAGAATCACTTTAAATAGTCTTAAAATATAGGTGACGCACCGGCAGCGCTCCTGCAGGCTAACATGAGTTTCAAGACAAAGAAGTTGGACCAATGAATAATTACGCTGATCATGTCATAAGCCTTTTGTTGAGTTTTCATTGGTCAAACACATTCTTGTGGAAACGTTAATGTAGATTTGTTGACAGCCTCCATGCTGTGGTGGTTGAGCAGGTCGGCTCGTAACCCGGAGGCGGTGGGTTCGATTCCCGCAACAGGACAAGTATTTGTGCACAGAAAAAAAAGCACAAATACTTGTTCTGTGCCTGGGTGTTGTGGGCTCACGGTCCTCGTAGTTCTTGGGTCCCTAGATACAGGGAATCCTAGTTAGGGTCCAGGATCTATGTATATGATCGTTGGGCGTTATTATTACTATTTCTACAGGTCATGTGCTTGTGCTGACATTGCGGGTGAATTTTTCAAGCAGGCGTAATAGACTAAATCCGAAACAGAAATAGCGAAAAGTACTTAAAGCAGTTTCGGGTTCGATTTTGATGAAAATTAAAATGGCATCATTTAATTTTGGAAACACAAGTCTGAATTAGGAGTCAACTCCGTTATTTTGTAAACAAAAATGCCAGCAGTATTATTACACCATTTTTTTTAAACGATCACATACATATATCCTGGACTCTAACTAGAATTCCCTGTATTTAGGGACCCAGGAACTACGAGGACCATGCTCCCACAACACCCGCCCAGACACAGAAAAAGTATGTTTTTATTTGCTAGCATTAATTTGATAGTGTCGAACAATGACCGAATTCTGGGAAATACATAGTGACATAATACGATTTAAGGAAAATGTTAGATTTGATAAACTGTTTCCTAATTTAAAGTAGTGTTTCATTTATTCCTACATGACAACTAGTACATCTATCAGTGTTATCAAAAAAAAAAACTAGTAATGCCGTGTGTCGGAACGTTCCGGATAGTACAACACATACCCGGCGGCGGCATGATGGAGCGCGCGGGCTGCGAGGGGGCGAACAGCGAGGGGGGGTAGCGGCGCGCGCCCCCGCCGCCCGCGCCCCCCGCGCCGGCCCCGGGGGGCGCCTCGCCCAGCTCCGCCATCAGCGACATGTACTCCTCGTCGATCTTAGCCTGCGGACATACATCCACACGTCGCTTATATCTCACATTACTAACTTATATTTGAATACAGAATGCTGGAATTTCTGAATTTAGTGCCGAGTGATTTGTGCCCGGCGATTATATCAATTGAGGCATAGCGTGGGTTTGAGGCGGCAAACTGGTTAAATGTTGAAAGCGACCGGCACTTTAACCAGAGGTCCAGTTCAGAACACTTGTGCAGTATTTCAGTATCAGTAGGATAAAAAATACGATGACGGTAAAGTAGAAGAACAACGTGGGCAGTATGTATACGGCGAACATCCAGGTACAAGATCCAGAGAGTGAGTACGAGAGAAGCGGAGATTTGGCGAGTCGTTCCTCAATCTGTATTTCAGCTACTTATGTCAGTTTTACTTGTTTAATGTGTAGAAATGTTCAGGTTCAATTCCTCAGTTCTTCAGTAGTTGTTCAGTGTTCAGGCCTACCTGCGGGTAGTATTTAGTTCAGTAAGAATCAGTGTTCAGTTGCGAGACATGGAGCGGCTATAGGGAGGTTGGAGGCCACCGGGGGAAGCTCATAAAAACATCATCAAAGAGACCCGGAAAGAGCGAGAGGTTCAGTTATCAGTTCAGACCAGAGACCCGGGGAGGGTAAAAGCCCGTGAAGGGTCAGAGGGTCAGTTATCAAATCAGGGCCATTATTCTCTATGAAAACACAGATTCCACACGATACAAAACCACGTCGTTATCGTGTCTTGTTCAAATTGTGTCACAGCCATAGAAATACCTTCACTTTACATTAAAGTTATTTTTATTTTTAATAAAATATATTGACATAGTGGTGGTAACTTTTGATTGTGTTGATGTTTCGGAACACCTCTCGGTAAAACATGTGGTTTTTGACATTTCATATCGCGCCAATTCAAAATTCATTTCGCGCGGTTTTGTTTTCGTTTCATAGAGAATAGAGTTTTGCAGATTTCTTATGTAAGACAAGGAATTCGCGTGATTTCGAAGTAAGGAATCGTTACGGAATAATAATATAAAACTGAATATGATATGAAACCACGTCGTTATCGTGTCTTGTTCAAATCGTGTCACAGCGTTAGATATACCTTCACTTTAAATTAAAGTTATCTTTATTTTGAATAAAATATATGGACAAAAGTGGTCATATCTTTTGATGTGTTGATGTTTCGGAACGCGTCTCTGTAAAACATATTATTTTTGACAGTTCAAATCGCGCCAATTCCAAATTATTCTTTTCGCGCGGTTTTGTTGTCGTTTCATAGAGAATAGAGTTTTGCAGATTTCTTATGTAAGACAAGGAATTCGCGTGGTTTCGAAGTAAGGAATCGATACGGAATAAAGGCCCAGTGTAGGATATGGAGGGCGAGCGTACCTTGTGCGCGTGGTGACGTACCTTGTGCGCGTGGTGACGTACCGTGTGCGCGTGGGTACGTACCTTGTGCGCGTGGTGACGTACCTTGTGCGCGTGGGTACGTACCTTGTGCGCGTGGTGACGTACCTTGTGCGCGTGGTGACGTACCTTGTGCGCGTGGTGACGTACCTTGTGCGCGTGGTGACGTACCTTGTGCGCGTGGTGACGTACCTTGTGCGCGTGGTGACGTACCTTGTGCGCGTGGTGACGTACCTTGTGCGCGTGGTGACGTACCTTGTGCGCGTGGTGACGTACCTTGTGCGCGTGGTGACGTACCTTGTGCGCGTGGTGACGTACCGTGTGCGCGTGGGTACGTACCTTGTGCGCGTGGTGACGTACCTTGTGCGCGTGGTGACGTACCTTGTGCGCGTGGTGACGTACCTTGTGCGCGTGGTGACGTACCTTGTGCGCGTGGTGACGTACCTTGTGCGCGTGGTGACGTACCTTGTGCGCGTGGTGACGTACCTTGTGCGCGTGGTGACGTACCTTGTGCGCGTGGTGACGTACCTTGTGCGCGTGGTGACGTACCTTGTGCGCGTGGTGACGTACCTTGTGCGCGTGGTGACGTACCTTGTGCGCGTGGTGACGTACCTTGTGCGCGTGGTGACGTACCTTGTGCGCGTGGTGACGTACCTTGTGCGCGTGGTGACGTACCTTGTGCGCGTGGTGACGTACCTTGTGCGCGTGGTGACGTACCGTGTGCGCGTGGTGACGTACCTTGTGCGCGTGGTGACGTACCTTGTGCGCGTGGTGACGTACCTTGTGCGCGTGGTGACGTACCTTGTGCGCGTGGTGACGTACCTTGTGCGCGTGGTGACGTACCTTGTGCGCGTGGTGACGTACCTTGTGCGCGTGGTGACGTACCTTGTGCGCGTGGTGACGTACCTTGTGCGCGTGGTGACGTACCTTGTGCGCGTGGTGACGTACCTTGTGCGCGTGGTGACGTACCTTGTGCGCGTGGTGACGTACCTTGTGCGCGTGGTGACGTACCTTGTGCGCGTGGTGACGTACCGTGTGCGCGTGGTGACGTACCTTGTGCGCGTGGTGACGTACCTTGTGCGCGTGGTGACGTACCTTGTGCGCGTGGTGACGTACCTTGTGCGCGTGGTGACGTACCTTGTGCGCGTGGTGACGTACCTTGTGCGCGTGGTGACGTACCTTGTGCGCGTGGTGACGTACCTTGTGCGCGTGGTGCGGGGGCGGCGCGTGTCCGGGGCGGCGCGCGCGGCAGTCCCGCGCGATGTGTCCGGCGCCGCCGCAGGAGGAGCAGACGACGGCGGAGGTGACGTTGGGCCGGTCGGGACACAGCCAGGTGCGGTGGTCGGTGGCGGTGCAGTTGCCGCAGCGCGCCGCGTCGCCCTCCCGCAGCGTGCCGTTCAGCTGCGCGAGCTCCCGCAGCTGCATGCGGCGCAGGTCGTTCTGTCCCTCGGGCACCTCCACGCCCTGCCGGATCACCTCCTTGATGCGGTCGACCGCGCGGCGCACGCAGTCGGCGCCGGTGGCCGTGATGTACGCGTGCAGCGGCTCGTCCTCGCCGGGCAGCGGCTGCCCGTCCTTGCGCCCCACCTTGCCCTCCTTCACGGACCCCTTGCCGCGGATTATGATCTTGGCGCCCGTCTCCTTCTCCATCGCTGCAACCGCACATCACCCGTCACGCTCTCATCCCGCAGGTGTTGCTCTACAAGCTTGCAGGTAATACTACCAATACATATATAATAGTAACGTCCAGAAGGCTAACTCTGCAGAAACATGTAAATAAAACTCACGCAACTCTTGTTCCAACATGATAAAGCTCAATTCTGGTTGCACAGTGCTTATTATAATACAAACTGAGATATTTACCTAGAAGTTGCCTCCCTTACTATCGCATAACTTTTATGATGAATGTGACTATTACTTATCAATATGTTTCTTTTTGTTAATTGTATTGTATTTTTGATTTATATGTATTATATAGTTAAAAAAGCTATTAGATTTTATAATCTCTGCAAAGTATAGTAGGTGTTTTAACATAAGAAGTAGCGATTACCTTAGGATATGAAAATAACTATCAATATGAATCACTTTTACTGCAAGATCAAACTCGAAATCGCGAAAGGAAACACCAGTTCCATACATTTTGTCTAATTGTCCAGCGGCAGCCCGCAAAGAATAAACCCTCCCAGACGCAGCGCCGAATACTTGTAGCTCTATACCTAAAGTGTGGAGTGAACTGAGGGATCTAGTAAAGATCCCTAACCGCCAACCGATAACTCAAATGGAAATGACGTTTCGGAAATAGCATATTTTTCCGCAGCCATTTTGGAGCTGTAGGGATGTTAGCTAGCCCCCCAGGCGTGGTAATACTACTACAACTACTACGGTAATAGACGTACCCTTGAGCGTGTTCCCCCGGGGCCCGATGAGCAGGCCCACGAAGTTGATGTCGGGGTGCTCCTCCTGCGGGATCATCACCTTGTCGTGCACGCGCACCACCGGCGGCCTGCGGGGATTACGTCACAGGTGTTAGACACTTGTGGATATCCACAAGTTCTACAATCTACATATTGTATCAGAAATGTTAGAGGAGATTTGTGGAAATTATTGTATATGCACTATCTGTGTTATTTGGAATAAACGGTTTGGTTTTCGGTTTGAAGAACAGTCCATAGATGTTTTCTCCAAAAATTACACTATATTAGTATTTGGAAACAAATCGCCCCTTACTAAATAATAAGCTTTGGTGCAGTCGAAGGATCTATTCTCGTCGTACATTTTCTAAAGCTAAAAGTATACATGGCTAATCTCTCAAGGTAGACTAGATGCACATACTAAAGACACTTGGCCAGGCCACATCGTTCGTAAAACTGACAACCGACGAAAAATGCTTCTCGAGTGACGACAACGAACCAGAGGACGTAGCGTAGGCCATTAGGTGGTCTGACGATCTGGTGAAAACCGCGAGGAGGATTTCTTCAGGCTGTTGTTCAATATAAAAATATTATGCTTTATATCTCACCTAACCCACCCTTGGCCTTACATAAAACTTGTAATATTCTTTGAATTAAAAACAAAACTTGATTGATTGATTGTTGTGGTGACATTTTTTATTGAAAAGGAAGACATTCTAATGTAGCTTAGCTTTAACAAATGATGTACAGAAGGAACACTAGTCCCTATCTGCACTAAAGTTAGACAGCTCTTAATTTTATACCATGGTTATGACGTTCTCAAATGCGTTGGAGAAGGTATAGGTACGTCACAGAGGAGCAAACTAAGGAACTGTGGTAAAGAGTGCGGGTAAGCGGGCATTATATCCGAGCGGTGGGGGTCTCCTCGCGGCTCACTTGTAGTCGGGCGGCGGCTTGAAGTCCGGGTTGACGTCCTGCATGCGCGTGACGAGCGCGTGGCGCTGCTCCTCCAGCTTGCGGCGCGTGCGGTACTCGCGCGTGTTCAGCCGCTTGCCGTCCGTCGAGTAGATCGGCTCCGGGGACGGCGACCTGCGCACGCGCACCCCGTCACTGGCCCGGACCGGCCGCGCTACCCGTCTGCACGGCCGCAGGGGGTATCCTATGCACTGGCTTACTGAGCCTCAACTTTATTGAAACAGGCAATTTTAACAAGAATTTACTTAATTAAATGAATGAATTTAATGAAAACTTTGGGAAAAATAAGTTTTGATTGAACGTTTCGTGCATCCTGTATATTACTAGTATGTATCAAATGGTAAAACTTACGAAAATTCTATTTGTAGAAATACCTTAAAAATAACATCACAGATGTTCAACAAAAAATCGCATGAATGCAAACAAATTTTCGTACATTAAGTTTAAGTTAGAATCAAAAGGTTTTTCGTTGTCCTGTTTTAATGTATAAAAACTTGTTTGAAAACATGGGATTTTTGTAGAACATTTGTGATGTTAATTATAAGGTGTTTATATGGTTGAAATTTTCATAAGTTCTAGAATTTAATACTTTCAAAAATGTCATAAAGCGCAATCAAAATATAGGATGCACGAATATCCTGTAACCATAATCTGATCACCAAAATAATTCACAAAGTGCACAACGCGTGACACAAATGTTACCGAATTGACCAATGTATAGATATCCCAACGTTAACCCCGAGCGGCCGTCCAAGCAGGTATAAAATATTACTAAACCAAAACAAATACCCTACAGCCCTGAGAAAAAAAATACAGATTAATCTCAACCTGAAATTTTAGATTAGATTAGCTCGTTAGAGACATTAGCCCTGAAAACAACTTGGTTATCAAGAACCGGCGACGCTGCAAAAGAGTCGATTAATCGGATTAGACATTCGGATTGATTACCGATTGATTATTATATTATTATTAGAGCAGTGGTCGACCTGCAACACGAAATCGGTCTGCATTAGTGTCGAGGGCGCCTCTAGCGGCGGCCAGCGGTAGACGCACCAGTCTAATCTCTCTCTCAATAAATTATTTCGTTACTGATCTCGTATGATGCTGTGAATATTAAAAATGTTTATGATTATTTATTATGGCTACATCACTTTACCAAAACATTTAATTTATTTAGAATTGTTCTTATTTTTTTTTATGATAACAAAAATTGCAGCTAAAATATCATTTAAAACAATAGATCATCAAGTATAAGTCCATTTCTAAGACTTTTTGATCAGATTTTTTTCCTTGGGTAGTTTGATTCACGCCAAAGTTAATAACACAAGACAAACAGAAAACTTATTTCCAACAAATAGTTTTGATTACACAAGTATATTTACTATCATTTCAAGATTTTGAATTTAGTATTTACTTAAATAATTGATAGCATGGTTTCTATTCGTTGTGTAGTTTGTGCAAAAAAAGTGTTTTCTTTCTTTCTATTGTTTATTCCCGTGTAGGATGTTTAGAACTTAATTTAGTACAAGAATCGTAGAACTGTAATATTTTCAACATTGCAGACAAATTCTATAACCAACGTGGTATTTGACATGTTTATAGACCAGATATATCGTTATATGGCCGTATTAGGAGTTTCTTAACTTTGAGGGTAGATTCACTTTACATAGCTACAAGTTTACACCCGTGTGTCTACAAAAACCTTTCCCGTTTACGGGATAAAAGGTAGCCTGTTTTAATACATGGTACAAGCTACTTCTACATCCATCCAAATCCGTCCAGCTGTTTGAGCAGTTTGAGTGTGAAAGGGTAACAAACATACCTACACACATACATAGTTTTGCATTTATAATATCAGCGTGGTTTCCTATTATACTAGCATTTTCGCCCGCGGTTACGCTGGCGTTATTTTTGGTAACACTTCAACTTTAGAACGACAACGGAATTTGATGAAAATCAGTATCAATATAATTTCTGGCATCAAAAACCTTATTTACCTACACTACTGTTTATCCCGAAGTTGTCTCGGCGCGTGAGAAGTCGCGGCCTATGATGTACTAGGCGATAATAAATGCAAATGGTTTCCCCAGGTTCAACGCGACAGGGATGTTCAATTGTTCATATTACTATCACAGTTCCAGTGCGACGGAGACGTAACGTAGTAGACGGAGCGTGCGGGAGTTAGATATAGTAGGGCGGCGATACTCATGCGGAGTGCGGCGGTCGCGGTGCGCGGCGCGCGATGGTTACCTCTCCTCCAGGTTGTGCGGGATGCCCAGGTCGCCGGAGCGCAGCTTGCGGGACACCTCCTCGATCTGCAGCTGCACTGCAATGGGACGGGTTAGCCACGCGCGGCGGCGCGCATTAGTCACTGCGCGCTACACTTCACGCACACGGGACCCCAACACAACCACAACACGGCTGCCGACGCGCAACTTGAGCGATCACTACACTTTTAAGGTATTACGTAAGATATATAGGCGGTATTGCATCCCTTGAGGTGGAATAAAAGGTTTTTCGGCTCAAGTTACGTATCGACAGCTGCAAACATAATTATTGTAAAATGCAAAAACATTGTAAAAGAAGTGTTAAGACAAAATAAGTGATTAATATTAATCCTGTAATGAAAGATAAATTCGAAATCACAAGATTAAAATATTAATGAACGTGATTTGTTTACGGTCCAAGTCTAATTTTCTATTCTAAGAAATTAGATAGTTAGTTGTACATAACGACATGATAATGATGACTTGGCCGAGTAAATAAATCACATTTTATTGATACTATTATTAACGACCGGCAAAGGAAACAGTAAGTAAAAATATACACATTAACATGATATCATCGTGGCACGACGCTGACTTTGCTATAAGTTTCGTATGATAAGCTGCCAATAATCAGGTACATTTTCGCAAAACTGACAGATTTTCTTACGCAGTTTGGGAATAAACATCGGATAGTTCTGCGAAGTAATTTTAACAAAATATGAAAGGTAACGGCTGATATAGTCAACTATATTAAGATTTCAATATAATTATTTTAAGGTTACAAACCTTAAAATAATTACAGAATGAGGCTCGGTTATTCATCTGCGCTCGGGATTTCATGAATAAAATTATTCTTGCAAACAAAAGCTCTGCTTGAATATCAATCGAGGTCTGACTGAGGAGACATGTTTAAGACTTTAGCATAAATCTTTTATGTATGTTGGAGCCTTTCTATTTTTTGAAAAAATTACAAGAATGTTGGTGTTGCGGGTTTCGGACTCAGTGTTCAAGTCGATATGTTCCGTATAAAACCAATCGAATGAAAAAGAGCGTCATTCAAAAATACGAATTATAATTATTATAAAGACAGCGAGTTACAGTGAGGGAGCATAAGGGAGCGGCTTTGAGTTGTGTCAGCAACCCAAAGCCGAGCTCTGTTACTTTAAGGGCTGGGTTGGGTT
Organism: Ennomos erosarius; assembly: GCA_963580505.1. Classification (NCBI taxonomy): domain Eukaryota; kingdom Metazoa; phylum Arthropoda; class Insecta; order Lepidoptera; family Geometridae; genus Ennomos; species Ennomos erosarius. Next base: position 15,367,750 of record OY756984.1, on the reverse strand, counting down.
GGGTTGATGTGAAGTAACAAGGAGTGGGCGGGTAGTGGTGGCGGTGCGGTGTGGCGAGCACTCACGCAGGTACTGCTCCTCCTGGTCGCGGGTGAGCGTGGAGGGCAGCACGGTGGGCAGGCCCGGGATGAAGGTCTTGTCGTGCTCCGAGCCCATCCACCGCGTGCGCCGCCGCCGCAGCCGCCGCTCCTCGCGCGTCTCGCCCGGCGGACCTGCGCCGTCCTCACTCAGTACTACACCCTCGCGCTTCTCATATGACCCCATTATATATGTAGTATATATACTAGTATGCTGAACTTCATAAACACCTATTTAAACTGAATCAAGCCGTTTCCTTTTCACCATTTAGGCGCTGATTGCGGTGAAACAGATTATATCGATGATGGACTTGCAAATTATAGTTCTCGGGATGCTCGAATTAGCACTTCGAATCGGCACAAGACGTCGCCAATTTTTGTATGATATTGTCTATCCAGCGTACTGGTATAATACAGGTCAGAGATCCCGCCTTACTCACTTCGAAGCAGCAAAATTTCGTATGTGTCTTGTTTACAAAATACACACCATTTGCTGCCAATTCATGGAGGTTAAATAGTTTACTCCAAACTTCAAGCGCCTTGTGATTTCAACCGTAACTAAAGTTTTCCTTTTCCATGAAAATTTTAACTTAGGCCTTTCCCTTGGTGACTTAGGCCCGTGTTACAGAACGTTGATTTACAGTAAATAAAATGTCACTTAAACACCAATCGATGTCTGAGCATCGTTCTGTAATACGGGCCTAAGTTTTACTTTATGGGAAACCACGCTGACTGATGATAATTTGATGGAAATCAAAAAAGTACACTCAACCAAGAGATGGTTTTAACAAATATGAGGTTGGTGGAATAACCGAGCACACAATGAAGTGTAACAGTGTGGCACGGCACGGCAGCGGTATCTCACCCTGTCCGTCATCGTTGTCATCGTCTGGATGGTAGTCGTGGTGCGGCTTGGCGTCCCGGTAGCGCGACTCGGTGCGCGCCTGCAGCTGCTCCAGCTTCTGCTGCACGGAGGTGGGCGGCGGGATGGCGGTCGCGGCCGACAGCGCCGCCGCCGCCGCCGCCGCCGGCTGCACCGGCGCCGCCATGCGACGCTGCGCCACGAACGTCTGCGGCGCCGACACACGACACGTGTACACCAACCTCGCCACATGGATCCGTCACTACACGGCTACCCGATACGGCTCACAGGTCCGTGAATGGAATTTACACTTTAATTCAATCCATGGAAACTAATTTCAAAATAATAGAGTACACTCTTGCTATTTCGATTCTATGCACCCGTGTGGGTGCACTTGAATTTTGGATTTGTATATGTGATTTGGGTTTAGTGTTGATCTTATTGTGGAAGCCCCAGCTAAAACTCCGTGCACAAGTAATAAATAAATAATATTCCTTTATCTTTACACAATTAGATTGTCGAATCCTGTAGAATGTTATAACATTTCTACTTAGCTAAACTGAAGAGACAAATTGAAAGAAGAAAAAATTATTACACAAATGTAAAATTAGTTTCATTAACCCAGAGAAAAACATAATACACAAAATCTTCAGTATAAAAAAATGATGCTAAGGTAATGTAACAAACATATCCTAAAAAGTGCAGTACTTACCTGCGCAACAGCAGCTGCTGCTAAAATGGCAGCCTGAGTGGCGGGGTTCACACCATTGTTGGTGACCTGGCGCGCTGTGGCCTTGGTAGTGGTGCCAACCATCTGGTCCAGCAGGGCAATGGTGCCATCTCTGCAGATATTGAACACAATACATATTACATTCAAATACAATAAAATAAACTGTATATTTCATTGAGTCCACATTTGTATACAGCATCGAGGAATCAACCCTTAGAGAATTGCTGTCGTGTCCGATTCCCTAGCAAATATGTCTTTTAGATCACATAAAGCTCGGAGCTCGATCACTCTATATCAGTAATGACTAGAAGGTAGATCTGTGCGCACATGTCTGTAACTAATGAATATGTACCCTGCGTGGGCTCGTAACAGGCCAAATTATACTGGACAGGCCTGTAGTATGTTATGTATGCATCTTTCTCCCACTTAGGTATTTTTGTACTGATTTCCTTGTCTTTCGGTAAGCCCCGCCCTAGCGGCCGCCGTTCCTAGTGTTGTATTTAGACAGTATGTTCATATATCGATACCTCAGAGTCCCAACGCAAAAATGCGTAAATAAGTAAGTATGAAAGTGAAAGTGCCTACTTATTTATGCTTAAAGACTGTCTGTGTATGTACTGTAATCATTATTATTGTAGCTCCTAAACACATTGACCGATTTCAGTGCAGTATATAAATTAAAAAGTTGATTTTATGGAGGTGGCATGATGGTCATGAACTCAGCATTTTTTCGTTGCCATTATCATCATCATCATCGTCATCAACATAGTAAATATTTGACATTAAACATAAATAATTATAGTTTAATAAATATTCCCTGCCTACTATCAGCTTGGCAAAATGGGAAGAAACAAGTTCTTTAATAACATACCTCATTCACATATATTAACGCTCAAAAAATTCAGTGTTACAGGTTGCCACATTAAACTATGTACCTACCTACATTACATAATTATTATGTCACATTTAATCCGCATTCTCTTTGCCAAACTCCAATAAAGATTACTTGCTTATTGATAGTTACGAAATTATACCTAACCTCGAAAAGCATAAGTCAGATCACTACCATTTTGACGATCAACGCGTGGTGGTGGCGCAGCCAAATAGAGTGTGTTATCTTAGTTCGGAAAATTGTGGAATTGATTTCGAACAGAGTGTAGTGTCATCACTCCTCTTTGGGTTCTTTCCTTGATGGTGTACAGTGATGCCTAATGAATGCTACACATAAAACCTATCCAACTTGCATATAGCCCTAACGGGCTACCCGATCAGCACTGACTGAATAAATGCAGTAATTACCAAACTACTTCCTTCAGGTGAGCCCTGCCTTTCAACAAATTCTGCTAAACCAAATGTGCCAGTCCAATTATAAGTGAAGCACCCCTATCCCTAATGTTTGCAATATGTTTTGTTTTGATGTTTGACCTGTCTTTAGATTTCCGCCCCCTGCTGCGGCTCCTGCTTCGCGAACGACTACGACGCTTCTCCTTGTGCCGATCACGGCTGCGGCTGCGTTCACGATCACGGTCCCGCTCTTTATCTCTGAAACACGTATGCACCTAAGTTACCATTTTGTTCGCTGTTTGCTATACTGGTAAGTTATTGCACAAAGTAACCTTTTGGAGCGATGGCGATCGCGGTCGCGATCACGCTCTCGGTCTCGGTCCCTGTCGCGGTTCCGATCCCGGTCACGGTCCCGCTCTCGATCCTTGTCACGATCTCTATCACGGTTCTTGTCACGATCACGCTCACGCTCCTTGTGCCGATCTCGATCACGCGAACGCGATCGGCTACGATCTCGGTGTCGTGAACTCATGTTAGTTTTAATTATGAGTGCGATGGAAAATGCGTTTCACAGGGTGGCAGTCTAGCAGAACTCGCAACAGAATGGGATATCACTTGCACTTGCAGTCCTTGCAGTCACAGATTGAAGCAAACTACGCAAATGCACTTCAAATAAAATACAATTAAATCAATCACAGACTGGCACAGGTACAGTGCTCAGCACCAGCAGCAAAGTAGAACTACGACTTTTTCTCACTCAGAAATCGGCTGTGTGCTGTCCCTCTGATATTATAAAACCACTGTACAAAGAGCCACTGTAGAACACGGATGACAAGACTTATCGCTAGCAAATCAGACCATTATCACACAAACTAAGTAGAGGATACAAGTATAATCATCACTCCCCGAGCCACAAGAATAGCTGAATGCAAAGAGGATGTAACGCTTCGCTTACGTTAGCAGAATGCACAGACTACTAAGAGATACTACGTATCAGACGACATCTCTAGTACTGTAACCATAGACTGTAGAAAATTATGTCGCATGACTTTTTTTTTTATCCACGTGGCCTATGAAGTGTAACGCAATTAGCCGGTGTGCCACTATATATACCTACCTATGTTACATAGCCAATTTCATGTTCCTAATTTTTATTATCGTACAAATAAAACTATAAATAATTTATTAAAATATTTATTTTTTAATTTACATCAATCTGCCAATACAAACGGTATGTTCATGTTGCCGCAAAACTATAATTCAATTCAATTATACAACTTAAACTATTTTTGTTAATAAAGCTTAAAATTACATAAAATGAGTCTTTAAACAACAACCTAAAATGATTATAAAAATAGACTATCTATTGTAACTGAATTTTGAATATTTTAAGAACTAAAATCTATCATAATTCAATTTTGAACAGTTGACTTTTTAAATAAACATTAATAAAAAATTAGACTACTATTATAAGTGATCAAACTACTTACCTGACGTTCGAACATTATTGTACGAAGTGCTTCGTTCGAAGACATAGAACTTTTAACATGCAGTAGTCCCATTTGCTGGCAACGTAAACGCAACTTTAGAGCCTCCATAGAGCCCTAAAACAAAAAACTAAACACACCCTAGTCTATGTCACGCGTCCTGTCAAAGTCACTTTCTTCAGAGCTTGTACTCAACTTTACACATGGGTAGGGTGGGAAGGGTGTGTATGTCTTCGAACGAAGCACTTCGTACAATAATGATCGAACGTCAGGTAAGTAGTTTGATCACTTATTGTACATCATGCATTCGTTCGAAGACATAGAACTTTTAACATGCAGATGTTCAGAGACAATTAATGGTAAAGTTGAGATAAGAATTAAGTATTAAAATGTTTGTTGTAATAAAAACAGTTGTTTCATTTTAATCGCCTTAATAAATGTAATTATTGCAATCCAGTAGTGATAGGTTGGTACCTTCGTAATTAGTTACCATTAAATAATTATTTCTTAATTCTGTAGGTAGTGATTTCCATAAAATCCATTCACTCCAGTATATATTGGCTGCGTGGCCAGTCACACTCAAGTTATCAAGGATTTCTAAACTGGTATTTTTACTTTAAACAATAAAATCAGTCTAATCAATTATTGATAATGAATGAATCGCCTAAGTAAAAATTATTAATAATCAGTGGAGTGTAGTTTGGCACACACATAAAATTGGCTACAACGTAATATAAATTACACTACTTATTATAATTATGTAGTGTAATTCTTGTTCCTAGGGCTACAAGCTTAAAATTTTGTAGTATTATAATTATGTTTTGTCATTGATCATAGCATTGGAAAATTGTCCCGGAGCATTAGCTATGGGTCTGCTATACAATTTTGTAAATGTTGACGAGCTATTAGTCCAACCCGCTGTTCGTCTTATTATCTCTAAGAAACACATCTTTTAATTTAAAGTTGACAAAAGTAATAAATTTTTTTTTTTACGTGTTTTTCAGTACGACAGGTAGTATCCCCTACCTAGTCTGTGACAAGACGTCAGTTTCTATAACGCATCTATTAATTGTTGTTCAATGACAATATCAAATGATCATAATATATAAAGTTCCTCACCCACTCACTCACTGACTGACATTTTTGATCTCAGCTCCTGGAAGTGGTGGAGAAAAACCGAGTATGAGGTTGCATAGAGATTGGTCACGTGACCACCAGAAAAAGCTGACATCAGCAAAAAGTCGTCTCCTTGATGGAACTGGTCAACGGCTCTCGGAAACTAAAAGTCGGATGGGTGACCTGTTTTAACTAAAGTTGTAGTAAACCCTGGGACGCTTGGAGAGAAATAAAAAAAAATAGGGGTTGCCATACAAAAAATAAAAATTCCATACAAAATTGAAACGCTTATAAATCGGAAACGGTAAGAGGTAGGTGGGGTGTGTTCGACCAAATGTCATAGAGGAGGATGGGCGCTTTTGGATGGTCGTCATGAAAATCCAAGATGGCGGATCCAAGATGGCGGCCATTTTGAAAGTTGGTCCGATCCGGCTGATTTTTTGCATCGGGGGGTTTTTGGGGTCCCTGATTCGATATTTGAAAAAATATTTTGGATCCCGCCATTTTTAAAGATGGCTGCCATACAAATTTTTTTTTTCATTTTTGGCTCATTGTTTCTCGATACCTATGGGAAATTTTGAACTTTTTTTTTTAAATTTGTATGAAAGTGGACAATCGAAATTCAAAATATTTCATGAACTGGTCTTCCGACCTTCTATCATCGTGACCATCAACTGCCTGGCTAAACGATGTGAGATGGGTCATATGCGTTCTCAGGAATGTCATAGCAAACCCTGGGATGATTTTAGAGAAAATAAAAAAAATCCAAAATGGCGGAAAAAAAAATCCGCCATACAAATTTAAACCGGAAATGACGCCGAAACCATGATACTTTAGTATAAAGAGCTCGAACTAATATTGTTTGGATGCCAGAAGGGAAGATATAGAAAAAATGTTTTTTTCAAAATGGCGGAAATTTCGGTCATGGCGGAAAAAAAAGTTTCTCCGATCCGGATGAAAATCGATATCTGAGGGTCCCCAAGAATGTTGAACAACATTCTAAAATCAAATTTTGACATGCGCCATTTTTCAATAGGGTTGCCATACAAAGGTGATTTTATCGAAATATGAACATTCCTTTTTTACGCCTCCAATATGAATGTCATAAAAAAGTTGTTTCTAGGGATAGAGTAACGATGTACAAAGGAACAAAACAGTATACTAATGAAATTGTTTTTTTTTGAAGATGGCGGATGGAGACGTATTGACTTACAGAAAAAGTTATCCGATCCGGATGAAAATCGATATCTAAGACTCCCCTTAGATACTCAGTAAGAATATGGGAAAAAATTTTGATTCCGCCATTTTGAAAAATTTCATACATTTTACTGAACTTTTTTATGGATCTCCAATCCGTATGAAAATTGATATCTGAGTGTCCCTAAGGATACTGATTAATATGCTTTAGCTTCTTTTAGACATCCACCGTTTTTCAAAATGGCTGCCATACATACTGACAAAACCACAAACGCGACGACGAGCGAAGCGAGGAGGAGCTTCAAACCACCTACCGCGACGACGAGCGAAGCGAGGAGGAGCTTCAAACTACCTATCGCGACGACGAGCGAAGCGAGGAGGAGCTTCAAACTACCTACCGCGACGACGAGCGAAGCGAGGAGGAGCTTCAAACTACCCATCGCGACGACGAGCGAAGCGAGGAGGAGCTTCAAACTACCTACCGCGACGACGAGCGAAGCGAGGAGGAGCTTCAAACTATCTACCGCCACGACGAGCGAAGCGAGGAGGAGCTTCAAACTACCCATCGCGACGACGAGCGAAGCGAGGAGGAGCTTCAAACTACCCATCGCTACATTTACAATGTTTTACTAATGCGACCTTTTTAATTGATTTTAGCTTATCTAACTAACCTGTCTTACCTAAAATCTAAATATTTTCAGGATCCTTGATTCAAATTGACATATAATTGATAAACAAAACAAAATGACCGCCATACAAAATTAAAACACGCACACAATCGGAACTTATAGAAGCCGACAAGGCATGTTTGGACTCATAACAAAGGAACAACGGAGGCTTTCTCATAGACTTAAAATAATTCCAAGATGGCAGATTCAAAATGGCGTCCGATTTTATAGTAACTCAGATCCGGCTGATATTTTATATTTGGGGATTTTAAAAGAGGCTGATTTCAAATTTTGACCTTTTACATGACCTGACAGCATTTTTCAAGATGGCCGCCATGCAAAAGTCAGATCAATTATCATTTTCTTTGAAAAATACCGCTGTTTTGTACTAACTCTTGCAAAATTACAAGTTTAAACTAAAGTATAACATTTTTATAAATACAACAGCCACGAAATCGTCCTCGCGGGCCGCACGCGGCCCGCGCACGGAGCAAAATACTAGTTTATTTATATTGTTTGAAATATTTTATGAGGCATAATCAAAGACTTTTTATCCAGACCACTAATACGAAATTAAAGCAGGGCAAAACCGTACACACCACTTTGGGTGTGATTGATTCTCAGCTGTCAAAATCAAAATCAGTCGTTACTTGGGTGTGCTTTTGAATACATACCAAAAAAATGCCGTCTTGCGTGATAAAACTGTGCCGAAATCACTCGAGGCACGAATCACAGAAGCAAACGATCTCATTTCACTTGTAAGTGGCCTTAATCATGTATTTTTATAAGATTATTTTAATTATTTCTATTTGACGAAGAGTATTTCACATTTCACAATAAAAAGTTGACATGTCAAAATCAGTATTGCCACACGACATCTGAAAAATTACCCGATTTCTTTTGTATAGATTTCCAACAGATCCACCCATGTCTAGCTGGGCCCTTATTCCGTATCGATTCCTTACTTCGAAACCACGCGAATTCCTTGTCTTACAAAAGAAATCTGTAAAACTCTTCTCTCTATGAAACGAAAACAAAACCGCGTGAAATGAATTTGGAATAGGCGCGATTAGAACTGTCAAAAATCATATGTTTTACCGAGACGCGTTCCGAAACATCAACACATCAAAAGATTATGACCACTTATGTCAATATATTTTATTCAAAATAAAGATAACTTTAATGCAAAGCGAAAGTACATCTAATGCTGTGACACGATTTGAACAAGACACGATAACGACGTGGTTTCAGATCGTGTGGAATCTATGTTTCCATAGAGAATAACCGCCCTGATCGTTGGATAAAAGTAGTTCGAAAAAGTCGAAATGAAGATTGGTGGAAACCTAATACTCGCTCAATAATATGTTTAGCGCATTTCTATGGTAAAGAACACACAGAACACAGAAGTGCAATTACTGATAATAGTTTTATTGTCAACTATAGGCGTTCCACGCGCCCACTGTTTTCTCATTTTTAAGGTTATTTTTTTTATCCTAAAATATGAAACATTATTTTGGTTGAGGCCCAGGGGGTCTAGCAAAGATCACGATCGCTAACGCTAACGCCACACGCTAACTCCAAAAATGTATCGAAATGACATTCGCTACGGAAAAGTTAGCGATTTCCGAAATGTCATTTCAGTACATTTTGGAGTTAGCGTTAGTGGTTGGTATCTTTGCTAGACCCCCTGTACCTACATAACTGTTGTTCTTTAATCCCTTTAACTTGGTAATATTGGAAAAACTCGTGAGTTATTAAAAGAAATGTTGAATAAACTGCTGGTTATACTTAATTTGAATCCATTTTATTAAAAGATTGCATGAGCTATCTATAGACCTTTTTCTTGTCTATAGATAGTAGTATGATGGTAATTAATTTTATTATTTTATATTTTTTTTAATGTAGGCGTTATATAATTTTTATTATTTACATTTTACATCTAGCTAGATTTGTATTTAGATACCAGACTAAATCGGGTAATACTATTTATATGGTATGTTGAAAGAGGAACTGACATTAGAAGAAAAAAAAATGTGCTCTATGGTTTGATTCATGTTCAAACAAGGTTAAGTATGGAGACTTCGATTCTGGACCTATGTAATAGGGGGAATTCTGTGGGCATAATATTCAAGGTACTTTTTTGCTGGGCAGATTTTATTATTCAGATAATTGCAAGTATAAGATAGGCTTGACTTACCCTGGAGCAGACTAAGATTTATGACATGAACCCCTTGATTATGAAATGATTTTATTATTACAAGGTTTGTGCTCCCTATGCTGTACCTACTCAATGCTAGTAGTATTACAGGTTAAACTTGGTGACTGATTGTGTGTCCAGGTCTGTAAGACACAGAACTATTATAGAACCCCGTGGTTTGGTATTTTGCCAAAAGTGGATTTTTAAATTTATAGGATCCTTCATAATCTCTTTTAAATGGTCATCATCCCCAATTTTAGAGTTGTTAATTTGTGATATTGCTGATTTACAGAGCCATAAGCCTCTCCGGATTTAAATAATTTTGTTAGAAATTAAATAACATTCGGTACTGAAGGTATAAATGGATCTATATTTCTCTCTTGGCTAAATATCTGCCCCAGATCCTACATCATATTGTTTTAACATGTTCCATGTAAGAAAGCATAGCATAACATCCATGGATGTTGGTGGAATGGTCTGTCTCAATCTCAACCATGCTTGCTTGATAGAACTCCTGCAATCCGTGTAAGCTATTTGTGCAGGGGAGGGATATCTCTGAGAGAAGAGTGCAATCAATCTTTTTCAGTTTGAAAACATCATTAAGTCTGAATATGGCATGGTTTGTATAACTAGCCAACCTGGCTGAGACGGCCAATATGGAACTATAATTATTTTTGTAGTTGTAAAGTTTCTAATTTTTGCATATATTTTAATATTAAACTTAAGTGGGGTAAAAGCATAAAAGAAATATTGGAACTGGTTTACAGTAAAGGCATCACATTTACTTGGCATCTGGATCTGGGTCGCCAAGGTATATAAGTGACATTTAGCTTCAACCCTAGATGCAAACAAATTTGTGTTGGGTTAATAGTTTTCTGTGACTATTTATCGGCATCTGTTATCTGATGATTTCGACGGGCCTGATAGCTCAGTTGGTAGTATCCCTGCTTTCTGAACTGAGGGCTGTGGGATCGATTCCTACCCAGGACAAACATTTGTGTGATGAACATAGATGTTTGTTCTGTATCTGGGTGTTATATTGTATTCTATGTATGTATTTACAAACAAAAAAGTATATAAATATTGTATCAGTTATCTGATTCCCATAGTACAAGCTATGCTTAGTATGGGGCTAGATGGCACTGTGTGAAATATCCACACATATTTATTTATTTATTATTTACTCATACTAAACTGTGGATATATTTAATGTTTCATAAAGAATTTTAAACTGAGAAATATTGTTAATAATTCCAAAAATTAAAATTATGTGATAAGCTTCGCAAAATGTGTGTTTTGTGTGTGCTTCTTGTTTCCACATTCCATTTATTTTTCGACTATAGTCACGTGTACATCCTGTTCTATTTGCATCAATAATGATTTCATCATCATATATTATTTATCAATTTATTTATTATATTTTTAATACTGTTGGCCCACCAAGACCGATCAAGTTTACCCCTTAGGGAATATCATAGCATAGGTCCTTCCCTTGACTTAGCTTTGTGGTGCTCTAGGAGTGCAGAGCACACTGTAATCAAAGTACCTATAATCTTTGCAAGATCTCATGTGCAACATTCATTTAGTGAAGGTGTCTTTGTATTGAGTTATTTTTGATATTCTTTTGTGCCTAGGTAACTGTACTGGCATAGTTCTCTGGTGTCAAATATAAAACCCCAAAATTGACAACTTTCTATGGGTTAAATAATGTTTTCATAAAAGTTTTATAACTAACCCAAGGCAAGTATAACAACCATTACTTGTTTCATAATTTGGACTGATTTGTATACTAGTCTATAACTTATATGTACTAGTCCACACCATTATCATTACTTTTGTAATTATACATTGGGTAATGGGTGCTAAGCATAAACTATAAATTATAGCAGAGCATTAAATTAATAAATCCATTTTAATATGAGCTGTGGTCGGATATTTTGATTAACAAGATAGATAGATTGCATCCTAAGATTGCACCCATATTTTAGCGTATTAAACAAAATATACTAAAATGTTAGACATATTAGTATAAATTGAGGTCAAGCCCCGTTTGTGATTCAACTTTTTCTTATACTAATTAATCTGTGGATTATGGTGAGTAGGCAATACTGCCATAAAAATCATAAGTATTTTATTGGCATTGCATAACTTTTGAAGTTGAATTAAGAAAGAAATTATCTGAAATCACATACCCATACCATACAGGTTAAAATAAAATGTACAGTCTTTGCACTTTTCTCCAACAGTTCAGATATTGGGACAATCTTTGGTATGACTCACCTCTATGGACAAGCAGTTGTCTTGGCCTGAGTTGGTTTCAGTCGCTTTCACTCCACTGGTAGGGTGGCTTGTAATAGCTGGTAATAGCACTTTTTGGCTGGAGTTGTAATGTTTTTCAAGAAATTGAAGGCTAGGTTTTCTTATGTCTATACCTGCGTCAACCTTTGGTGGTAGCCAGGCACACCATTTGTGTTTTCTTTATGGCCTTTTTTATAATATTAAGCAGTGTGCCTTTGAGGTTTTAATTTTTCCAATTAGATTATTTATCCTCTTTTTTAATTAAGAGTAATGTGGTATTTCCTAATATAGATAGGCCAATAGCCGGCTGTGTTGAATCCGATTCGAATTTGTTGTCTCAATTAGTTACAGAATCAGTTACAGAACTGTTTATTTCAAGATTCACCTTTATTGCCTGCATTAGGGTACAGTTTTGTGGTATCAGTTGATTCATTAATTTTTGTTTATTTTTCTTTTGTAATAAAGTCTTAAGAACTGCGGTCAGTCCAGATGTGGTCTTTCTTTCATTTATTGGTGGTCCATATTTAGGCTGCTTTAGGCGTTAGGTCTCCTAATGCCAATAGTATGTCTTGACTGGTAGATGGTAAACTTCCACCTCAATTTCAATGCTCAAGGCTGTCGGTTGTCGCTGCGGTGATTTGTTGTTTTATTTCTCTTTTCGTTCTTTATATATTAATTCAGGGGACTTATTAATTTTACATTATTCCTTCTGCGCTACTGCCTGAAACTCTGGAACTCTAGATCATTTACAATACAGTACCCTGTGGGGCCATAAGATCATGATGGTAATAATGAGCTATTAATACTAGGCCCAGAGTGAAATACTCATTGCCACATTGTGTGACTGCAGCCAATTAGGTAACATGAGCCATTGAAACTTAGACCAGGTACAAGCCGACAGTGGTAAAGCTTTGAAAGCTACTTTTACATAATAGATCTCTTGTCTTCATGTCGCATATGAAATCCAACAGTCATACCTACGTTGACACATCTGGCGTGCCACCCGTGTCTTCGGTTTTTAAACTAGATATAGGCAGATAGTGGTAGAGCTTTGAAAGCTACCTTTACATCATAGATTTCTTGTCTTCATGTCGCGTATGAAACCCAAGAGTCTCAACCCCGTCGACACATCTCGTGTGCCGCCCGTGTCTTCAGTTTTTTCACCAGGTATGAGCAGACAGTGGTAGGTAAAGCTTTGAATAACTACCTTTACGTCATAGATCTCTTGTCCTCATATCGCGTATGAAACCCAAGAGTCACAACCACGTCGACACATCTCGTGTGCCACCCGTGTCTTCGGTTTTTTCACCAGGTATGAGCAGACAGTGGTAGGTAAAGCTTTGAAAAACTACCTTTACGTCATAGATCTCTTGTCTTCATATCGCGTATGAAACCCAAGAGTCACAACCACGTCGACACATCTCGTGTGCCACCCGTGTCTTCGGTTTTTACACCAAGCATAACCTCGACGTGTGCCACCCATTTTGAGGTTATGAAGAAACCGGCTGTCTTCCTCTTTTTATTTGCATCTCCGAATCTGATTTCAGTTCCTGATCATTCTTTACCTGGGATACTGGCTTCCTACGGATATAAAATATCGTAGTCTTACCATTGTAGTATTGTTTGGTGTTAAGTCTTTGGTGTTAAGTTATTATTTTCTTTAGGTAATATTTCACATATTCCGTCCCTTAGGACGCTTTGGCTGAAAAATAATATCCCTGAACTCGTTTTCTTAATAATTTTAGTAGAAAAATACAAAGTTAAAGAAAATCAAAGAAAAAAACATTGCGTATTTTGCCACGCAAAATAGGACAAGTGACTTTGACAGGACGCGTGACATAGACTAGGGTGTGTTTAGTTTTTTGTTTTAGGGCTCTATGGAGCATCAACATAGAATTATATGGACGGCGGCCATTCACAAAATGCCTGTCCATTTTCTGTTGGTGTGAGTATTTAAATATGCATTAGTATGCGTGAGTAGGGAAGTGACCCCTATTACACAATATATCGATATATAATAAACCTAACCAAACAGTGCTGCAGAATTTCGATACTTTTTAGTTTTAATACAATAAAGAAAATTAGATATTCGTAGAACCAGAACCGCAGCTTAGGCCGGCCCCCACTTGGTGGACCGACGATCTGGTGAAAACCACGGGGAGCTGATGGATGCAGGAGGCGAGTGGCCGCTCAAGGTGGCACTCTATGGGGAAGGCCTATGTTCAGCAGTTGACGTCTTCGGGCTGTTAATGATAATGATGATGATGATGACCCATCCTAGTAAAAGTATATTGAAACACATTATATGAAATAACGTTTGTAAGTAACATTTTTATATGTGTTGCCAATGATGACTTATGGAACTGAGACGTGGTCTCTAACTGGCCTCATTACTAAGCTCAAAGTCGCGCAAAGAGAGCGCTATGGAGAGAGCAATGCTCGGTGTTTCCCTGCGATATAAGATCCGAAATGAGGAGATCCGCAGAAGAACTAAAGTGACCGATGTAGCTCTTAGGATTAACAAGTTGAAAAGGCAGGCCACGTCGCTCGTAGAACTGACAACCGATGGGGAAGAAAGGTTCTCGAGTGGCGACCATGAACTGGAAGACGCAGCGTAGGCCGCCCCCCCCCCCCCCCTAGGTGTACCGTCGACCTGGTGAAAGCCGCGGGGAGCCGATGGATGCAGGAGGCGAGCAGCCGCTCTAAGTGGCGCTCCCTGGGGGAGGCCTATGATCAGCAGTGGACGTCTTCAGGCTGTTCAAATAACATTGTTCTATAATAGTTAGTTTTTATTTTACATTCACCTTTTCTTATTCTATTCATTAAAATGATGGTTAAATTTGTAAAAAGTGTTCCGTACCATTATCTATAAAAACGAGCAAAAAATCACGTTTGTTGTATTGAAGCCCCCTATATTTTATTTTAGGGAAAAATATAGGGGAAAAGGATGAATGGATGGGACGGCTGCGCCTGTCTCCCTTCACCGTCCCATCTATTCATCCTTTTCCCCTATATTTTTCACTTTTGCTTCTCTCTTACCCATAAAGGGTAAGGGCATAAAACTAATAAACCCGTGCGAAACCGGGGCGGGTCAGCTAGTTTATTATAAATTTCATAACTCATATTGAAGCCAGACGACACTGGCCTTCCTACTGTATTTTATAAAAGTAGTTTAGGTGCCTATTTTTAAATTGCCAGATTTGCACCTACTTTTTCATTCTGTTTGCACTTTGATCTAAATCCATTCAGCCACTTTTAGGAAAAGAGATCTTCTACTTTTTAATCTCCCCAAAACCAAAGTAATGTTGTGCAAATGTTTGAAGATTTACGAATATCGACAAAATGTAATGGACAGTGTAGGTCACATCACTATTCGAGAGGCATAAAATCGCCCATCCCAAAAATATCAATTAAAGCATTAAATCTTTTAGTAATTGCAATCGCATGGTAATTATACGATGGAAAAAATGTATATTCTTAATGTGAAATGCATATTTACTTCGAAACTTCGATGTTTAACATAAAAATAGCCAGTAAACTTTAACGTATAAAATGATGATTCTGGTTTTCCTTCGACTCCTCGGGTTACTCTTGATGCACAAAACACAGCACAACACGACACAATTTCACTATTGACACAATATTTAGCCCTAATAACAATATAATCACTATATTTTCAAGTTTTATGCTCTCGCATTTAATTTCTTGACACACCAAACTGTCAAGACATGACACGCGGTGGTAGGTAAGGCGAGGTTGCCGTTCCTACAGTCGCTTTCTCGCATACTCTATGCGACGATTCGTGTATTAGACAGAGATACAAGATAGTATGTTTACACGAAGGATGCGGAGCCGCATTGGCAGATTTTGGCTCTCTCCATAGACCTCCATGCTATGGAGGCTCTAAAGTTGCGTTTACGTTGCCAGCAAATGGGACTGCTGCATGTTAAAAGTTCTATGTCTTCGAACGAATGCACGATGTACAATTCATCATCATCAGCCCTGCGCCCACTACTGAACATGGGCCTCCAATTTAGCAAGATTCATTAGCTACTTATATTTAAATGTGCATAGGTACTTAAATGTTTAAATATAACGATCACAATAACAAATCCTTTTTGTATTTTATTCATAGTTCTGTTATATATAACTGGTTGGCAATATACAACTCCTTACTTGAAAGATATCCATGCCCTCATGTGTGTTATACAGTTATACTGTACTATTGCAGCTACATACAGTTTTTCTAAGTACTTTCACACAATTTTTGGTACTCTGTGAATTACAGTTAAGAGGCCATTTTCAAGTTCAAGCCATAAACCAAAGAGTATACAATACCTTGCCATAAACAAAGAGTACGTAACGCTTAGAACAAAGAGTTTTACCCACAGAATACTACTTACTTTCTTAGATTATGGCTCCACACATAGTGTATTTAGCCAGTGTCAAGTATTGTAATTTTTCATCGTTATAGAATATTTCACGTAAGTCAAGTCATAGTCATAGTCAGTCCAGTCTAAGTCAGGTAGTCAAAGTCCAGTCTAAGTCATCTTCTAGTAAAGTGGTGGCAACTTTACTAGAAGCTTCTATGGAATTTTGGAAGCAACACGAAAAACCACGTTTCACCACATTATATCACTTGCCCACACTCATGCTCGTAGTTCAGCACATAATGCCCAAAACGCCACCAATTTTAAACATTAACACTGGAAAAAGCACAAGTTTTGATAAATAATACAATGCAACTACGTGAACTTTTCCGCGTTCCCGCCAAAACTCCTCACACAGAATACTATTACATTACTTCTCCCGAGGTTTTACCAATGTACTCTGTGATGTAACGCTTGCTTAGAGTATTATACCACAGACCATGGAGGTCTATGTTGATGCCACAGACGCCTTCGTGAGAAAAGGATGCACTATTACTTTAGCACGCTCTCATAAACTCGCGCACAAGTCACAGTGTCGCTGCTCCCGGAGGTATTTTGTCACTGTGACTGACTGTGACTTTCTTTTATCAGTGCCGATAAAAAATACGCCTCACGCCTACACAGAACACTTTTAAGATGAACTATCTACTGTTTTTTGGCGGGAACGCGGAAAAGTTCTTGTCGTTGCATTGTATTATTTCCCGAGAGACGGGCCCGATAGCTCAGTTGGTAGTATCCCTGCCTGCCTTCTGAACTGAGGGCCGTGGGTTCGATTCCTACCCGGGACAAACATTTGTGTGATGAACATAGATGTTTGTTCTGCGTCTGGGTGTTATATTGTATTCTATGTATGTATTTACAAACAAAAAAGTATATAAGTATTATATCAGTTATCTGGTTCCCATAGTACAAGCTACGCTTAGTTTGGGACTAGATGGCGCTGTGTGAAATGTCCACACATATTTATTATTTATTTATTTATTTCTCAAAACTGGTGCTTTTTCCAGAGTTAATGTTTAAAATTGGTGGCGTTTTACGCATTAAGTGCTGAATTACGAGCATGAGTGTGGGCATGTGATATAATGTGGTGTAACGTGGTTTTTCGTGTTGCTTCCCAAATCCCATAGGCGTTTCTAGTAAAGTTGTCACCACTTTACCAGAGCATGACTTAGACTGGACTGTGACTTGACTTAGACTGGACTATGACTAAGACTTGACTACGTAAAATATTCTAAAACTCGATGAAAATATACAATACTTGACACTGGCTAAATACAATGTGTGTGGAGCCAAAATATAAGAAAAAAAAAAAACTATCTACTTTCCATGAATTCAGAACATCTTCGTCGTAATTCTTTCTTTCCGCGCACTCGCAGACTAGGTAGTAGGGCTTTCATCCCGGGAGTCTCGGTCTCGAAAATTTCGAGTCTCGACGATTTTTTCGTATTTTCGAGTCTCGAGACTGCTACCTCCAGTCTCGGGATTAACGAGACTTTTGAGACATGAGTAGTCTTTCAAAAATGTACTTAACCACCAGTATTTTTATTCTGGTTAATAACCTAAAGAGATTGCAACTAGCCTTTTTGAAAAATAGCAGCAGTCTTGACTATCTTGGTTTTTAGTGTGAGTTTTCATTCAGTTTAATCAATATTCAAAGAGTTTCAGGGTGAGTCTGAGTATCTTGGATCAGAGGCATAATAATGTAAGGCCTGATCATCATCATCAGCCTGGTAACGTCCACTGCTAAATATAGGGCGAGGCGGCTGCTTAAAAATAATAACTTTGAAAGGGTTTTGACTAAAGTCTTCTACCGTAGCTTTCAACAGAGAATAAGCAAGCTACCAGCTGCAAGCTAATTTGTAGCACATAATCTCGCAAGCAGTACCTATATCTGACAAAATAATTATGTAGGAAACTTTACAAACTTTCATTGCTGAGATACGAGATTACGCTAAACCTTTTTAAGCATTTTGGCGTCCTATAAGTTCTTAACCGGAACCGGTACTAGGTGGACCGACGATCTGGTAAAAACTGCGGCAAGCCGATGGATGCAGGAGGCGAGCAGCCACTTGAGTTGGCGCTCTCTGGGGGAGGCCTATGTTCAGCAGGGGACGTCTTCTAGTTGTTGAAGTGAATACAAATTTCTTTGCCAAAGTGAAAAATAATGGCTGCAATGTGCTCGAAAGCAGATGAATTTAAAAGTTTGACCAAACATTAATAAATCTCGCAAATAGTTGTTATTTGCTTGTATTTGGCTTTTCAACAGTATAATTAGCTTGTATTTACTGCCTAAACACCTAGTTCAAGGTATTAAACCTACTTTTGATGTAGTCTCAAGTCTCGTTTTTCTCGGTAATTTCGAGACCGCGCTGAGTCTCGAATTTTTTTCCCGGGACTCGAAAATATGACGAGACTGAAAGCCTTACTAGGTAGGGGATACTCGCGCACTTGTAAAAGCTTTAATTACAAATTTTCCGAGCTAGTACTTATTTTCAACGAGGCAGATTACTTTCACAAATTTAATTTCAAGGGAATTCTTTGACTATCTATTTATATAGATTCGTTGTTACAGCATACAACCATACAATCTATTAGTTAGAAACCTTATACTTATGTTTAAAATATTATCTCTACTTAATATTGTCATCATATTATAATAATGTCACACAATGTTGAGCTAGCTACCATATTGACTGACTTGTAATAGGGGGAATTCTGTGCATATTTTGTAAACACCTATTTATTAATTCTAAGAGTGATAACCTGTATTTGTTGTCCTGTTCTTGGATTCTTTAATAAGAAAGCTGTTGGTTGTCCTAATAAAAAAATCTTTAAAATTTTGCATTTTTTTCAAATAAAAGAAAACATTTTAGAATAAACAACCTCAGTGCTTCCTCAATATATTTCAAAGATCAAAATACAATTTGTAACAGTTCAATCACACCAAACTACAATTTAGAACAACATACAGTTTTTATTTCCACTATTGCTAATACAATGTCACTTAAAAAATTACAAAATGCTGCAAAAAATTACAACAGCTTACAGCTTAAAAACAAATAAGAAAATAAAATGAAAGGTGCAATTACTATACCTACTACTATAAAATTATTTTGCACCAGTCTAAAAAGAATGGCTCTGCTTGCATCAAGTGAAGTAGCATGGCAGATCAGTAGCAAAATAATTTTGAGCATGTACATTTGTCATTACATCATTTACAAATTTATGGAAAATTGTATGTCCCATATAAACGGAAAATTAACCTTATATCTAAAATCATATTTAAATCTCCTTATCACTAATATAGTTAATATAGTCCTAATGCTTAAAAACTAGCAGGTTAAGTCCGGACCATAGTTCCCAAGATCACTCCACTGTCCCACATCACTAAACTTTTTTAAGAAAACTATGTTTATTTATTGGTGATGAATTTTGTATCTTGAAGTCATGCCCGGAATGAAATGCAGGATTAAAGTCTTGAAGAAAATCTGAAAGTTACAAACAAAAATAATGATTACTTCATTATATTTTTGTATGGAATTAATTTAGAATGACGTTGATTGTATGGAGTATGGAAGTGTATGGTATTTTGATCAATGGGGTGTGTATAAAAAAATGTTATTTGTGTGGTGGCAGCACACACCTGGCAATGCGCCAAATGAAGTTTGATTTGAAAAAATCACGAGCATCTAATATTATGCCTACACTATCACTATTGATCAAAATGATATTTCAACTATATAAATGTTAGAGATAACAGTGATACTTAACATCAGGAGAACAAATTCAGTACATCATTCATTCATTAATTTTTTCAGAAAAATACAGAGGTGATTTTTCCATTTGAGGTGGTTTTTTTTTATTCTTAAGAATAATGTGAATAGCTAGTCGTGCGGATGAAGGTTATTAAGGTACCAAGACTTGTACACATTATAATGGTGGGATTAGCCTAATACATAATATTCAATGACATTAGCTAAAGTACTGTAATATTATAATATCTGTGGCTAAACCAACAATCTAAACACATTATTACATATCAAACTCATTTCTATACATCATTTAGTTCTTACATGCTTAAGTAAACAACTACTTCCAATCCTTACAAAAGTAGTCTTATTTGTTCCATACCATACCTCTATACAAACTAACTAATAATAAGAATATAAATATTTTCGTCAACAATAATACGTTAACATCACCATCTTGTTTAAAAAAAATTGTAGGTCAAACTTTAGTGAATCTTAGGTTTCGTAATTATATCTTAAACAGAATGAGCTTATGGCTTATAGAGAAGAGAACCAAATATTGCATCTTACCTAGTCTTAGACAGGAGCTCCAGGACCACCTTTCTTTCCGATAAGTGATTTGTGTATATGTGGGATAACACCACCTCCAGCGATGGTGGCCTTGATAAGGCTGTCCAATTCCTCATCTCCTCTGATTGCAAGCTGCAAGTGGCGCGGGGTGATGCGTTTCACCTTGAGATCCTTCGACGCGTTTCCCGCCAATTCCAAGACCTTGTCAAAACAAACAATGAATAGATATTGCCACAGGGAACTAGTCAGAACATACCAGAGTTATAGTAAAAAACGAATTCCCTATTACCTCCGTGTCTATGCTATCTTGAGATATTATATTTTTTAGATAAGGCCAATTAATTACAAAAAGTCGTTATGTTTTCCCGCCAAATTTTTTATTTGAAATTGGCATTGATTTCCGTGACCTGTGTTAATAGAAATAAATTAAGAAATTATCTAACGAAAGTATTAGAAATTTGAAAGAGCATTCCTAGAATACTCCTAGAAATTAGCCTAAAAGAGTATCAAAGACGGTTGCCGCCATATTGGCGGGGCGTTGTGATGCTTACCTCGGCCGTAAGATATTCCAGAATAGCTGCTGAATATACCGCTGCTGTGGCGCCAACACGGCCATGGCTAGTTGTTCTATTTTTTAGATGCCTATGAATCCTGCCCACGGGAAACTGGAAAATAAACGTTCAACGTATTGATTAAATTCTGAAGTTGTCCGCCATTCTGCGAGGTCATTCATATTATTCAATTATGTGCAATTCTAAAACAAAATGAAATTGCCGATTATATTATCGTCTAAATTCTTCAAATAAATTATGAAAACATTAGAACTAACCTGAAGACCAGCCCTCGCTGATCTGGATACTGCTTTTGCCTTAGCTTTGCCAGAATCCTTGCCTGCTTTACCACCAGCCTAAAATTTATGAAATATCCTATTAATTTTGCTCGTACGTAGCTGAAACTTCGCCAGTAAGTATATCACAACACTGTTCGCCGAAATACACAATAAAAACTACACAACACTGGCTAGATTTCACAAATTCTTGCAAAACTCACCATTTTGAAACGTGTAACACACTATCACCACTACAGAGAACAACCAACACAGGAAAGGCGCCAAGTGAAACAAAGATGGCAGCGCGGCGCTGCGTGAGCAAGGCAGCCAACCGCACGCAACCGGAAGTGTCGTAAATAGATACTAGCGATGCATTCAACCAATCGCTGTACCAGAAAATGGCGGGCCATAGGAAAGTGCTGCCAAGCTAAGCTGTGGTACAAAATAGAACTGTTTTACGTTCCATTTTAAGCAGTTATTTACCAATAATCTAAACATGGTGCGACCTCAGAGTACTTACTAGACGGTCCATCATGGGGTCTAGCAAAGATCCCAAACGCTAACGCTAATGCCAAACGCTAACTCCAAAATGTACTGAAATGACATTTCGGAAATCGCTAACTTTTCCGTAGCGAATATCATTTCAATACAATTTGGAGTTAGGGTGAGGCGTTAGCGTTAGTGGTTGGTATCTTTGCTAGACCCCCAGTACATTTTGGAGTTAGCGCTTGGCGATAGCGTTAGCGTGAGGAAGCTTTGCTAGACCGCGTGGATCGGTGCTCAATCAAGATATTCAACAGACTCAATCTCAACACAGATAACTCGTGATTATAATAGGTAGCGAATGAATTTGTGTGTATACTGGGGGTCTAGCAAAGATACCAACTACTAACGCTAACGCCTCACGCTAACTCCAAAAATGTATTGAAATGACATTCGCTGCGGAAAATTTAGCGATTTCCGAAATGTCATTTCAGTACATTTTGGAGTTAGCGTGAGGCGTTAGCGTTAGTGTTTGGTATCTTTTCTAGACCCCCTGCAGGCCTAGCAAAGCTTCCTCACGCTAACGCTATCGCCTCACGCTAACTCCCAAAATGTATTGAAATGACATTCGCTGTGGAAAATTTAGCGATTTCCGAAAATGTCATTTCAGTACATTTTGGAGTTAGCGTTAGTGGTTGGTATCTTTCCTCACGCTAACGCTATCGCCAAGTGCTAACTCCAAAATGTACTGGGAGTCTGGCAAAGATACCAACCACTAACGCGAACGGCTCACGCTAACTCTAAAATGTATTGAAATGATATTCGCTACGGAAAAGTTAGCGATTTCCGAAATGTCATTTCAGTACATTTTGGAGTTAGCGTTTGGCGATAGCGTTAGCCTGAGGTCTAAATCGCCAACGCTAACACCAAACGCTAAATCCAAATTGTATTGGAATGACATTGCGGAAAACGCTAACTTTTCTGCAGCTTATGTAATTTCAATACATTTTTGGAGTTAGCGTGAGGCGATAGCGTTAGCGTGAGGAAGCTTTGCTAGACCGCGTGGATCGGTGCTCAATCAAGATATTCAACAGACTCAATCTCAACACAGATAACTCGTGATTATAATAGGTAGCGAATGAATTTGTGTGTATACTGGGGGTCTAGCAAAGATACCAACTACTAACGCTAACGCCTCACGCTAACTCCAAAAATGTATTGAAATGACATTCGCTGCGGAAAATTTAGCGATTTCCGAAATGTCATTTCAGTACATTTTGGAGTTAGCGTGAGGCGTTAGCGTTAGTGTTTGGTATCTTTTCTAGACCCCCTGCAGGCCTAGCAAAGCTTCCTCACGCTAACGCTATCGCCTCACGCTAACTCCCAAAATGTATTGAAATGACATTCGCTGCGGAAAATTTAGCGATTTCCGAAAATGTCATTTCAGTACATTTTGGAGTTAGCGTTAGTGGTTGGTATCTTTCCTCACGCTAACGCTATCGCCAAGTGCTAACTCCAAAATGTACTGGGAGTCTGGCAAAGATACCAACCACTAACGCGAACGGCTCACGCTAACTCTAAAATGTATTGAAATGATATTCGCTACGGAAAAGTTAGCGATTTCCGAAATGTCATTTCAGTACATTTTGGAGTTAGCGTTTGGCGATAGCGTTAGCCTGAGGTCTAAATCGCCAACGCTAACACCAAACGCTAAATCCAAATTGTATTGGAATGACATTGCGGAAAACGCTAACTTTTCTGCAGCTTATGTAATTTCAATACATTTTTGGAGTTAGCGTGAGGCGATAGCGTTAGCGTGAGGAAGCTTTGCTAGGCCCGCAGGGGGTCTAGCAAAGATACCAACCACTAACGCTAACGCCTCACGCTAACTCCAAAATGTACTGAAGTGACATTTTCGGAAATCGCTAAATTTTCCGCAGCGAATGTCATTTCAATACATTTTTGGAGTTAGCGTGAGGCGTTAGCGTTAGTAGTTGGTATCTTTGCTAGACCCCCGTATACACACAAATTCATTCTTGCTACCTATTATAATAACGAGTTACCTGTGTTGAGATTGAGACTGTTGAATATCTTGATTGAGCACCTACCTTGGTCGCTTCGCTCTTTATATACATATTTAAATTTGAGTCTTAAAAAATATATAAATATAGAAATACTATTCATACTTCATTTTATTCAATATAATTATATCAATCTATAATTTGAGTCTTTATATTTCCGTTGCGCCCTGTGGGGCTGAAGAAGTAGGGGACAACGGGAAATACCCTTTTTCATTACCCCTATTTGTCTCTAGCGTAGCGTTTGTATTCTCTCAGGCCGGGAAGAGCAGAGCGCAGCGCCCACGTAGAGACCGTACATACGTATTCTTCCGTGGTTTCAGGGTACCTACGTTAACAGAGATATATGGCTATCTTTACAGGTACAGGTAATCCTTAGATGCTTTTTATTGTGCGTAAAATTTTATAATCAATAACTGAATTTCTTGTTCTCAAAAAGCCATTTTTGTTTAGTGCAAGTCGCAACTAATATTGCACTAGTTGCGTTTGCCTAGTTGTCGAATGAAAACATCAAAATATTTTAAAGCTAATTTATTGATAGTTCAGATTTGGCAGCATCATCACAGTTGTTTCTATTTACATAAAAAATAATCGAGGTGATAACTCGCCGCACTAGGGTTGAATATTGATCGTTAGTGTAATGTTTGTAAAATAAGTAACATCAGTAGAGCTTATGTATAGAAGGTATATAGAAGGCATCGCGGCGCTAGTCGCTGGCAGCGGAGTCCTCGGTGAACTCGTCGCACCGATCCTCCAGCTCGACCTGCGAACAGTGGACTATATTAATGAAATAATAATTGTAAAATAACATTTGTTTCCAGAAAGAGTAACTAAATTCTCGTCACATATTAACTGGATACATTGACGTATGCGACAGGTCCTTAGTCCTTATATAAGTAGCTTTTGCCAAGGCCATGTTGGCAATGAAAGGTGTTGCGACTTGCGGTACACAAGTGTTGTGAAGCGTGCTGCAAGCGCGCTGGACTCATTTACATTCCACTTCCCGCGCACATCTGATTGCTACCTTCACAGCCGCCATTAGGTTTGCGTCTCATCATACGTAGTATGAACAGATATAAGCGGTAGTACCTCTTCGAGCTGCAGACACTTGCCCCACTCTGCGAGCGTGATGCGATGGTCGTCGTCCGCGTCGCACGAGTCCAGGAAGGGCGCGATGCAGTGCTCCAGGGACATCAGCGGGGCGCGGATCGGGAACAGCTCGTGCCGGGACACGAACCTGTGCACATTGTACATGGTTCAGTATATACACTAAAAAAAATAAAAATAAAATAAATATGTGTAGACATTTCACACAGCGCCATCTAGTCCCAAACTAAGCATAGCTTGTACTATGGGAACCACATAACTGATATAAGATGACCAAATAACTGATGTAATCGAAGCTACGGATCGGTGTTTTTTATTCTACATTGTGCCGGATGCAAGCAGCACCTGTAGTAGGAAAATAATTTCTTTTTTTGAAATTCCTATTTTAATATGCGAGCTACATATGTATTGTATTTTGACATTAAACAAATTGTAAGGCTGACCATAATCATGCCTAGGATGTACAATATCGAGCCCGTCCTTGTTAACACTGGACGACGTCACCTTCGCAATCTCCTCTATATACTTGTTAATGGAGGATACAAAGTTGTGTTTAAAGTTTTCGAGTGGCGACCACGAACCGGAAGATGCAGCATAGGCCTAGGTGGACCGACGATTTGGTGAAAGCCGCGTAGAGCCGATGAATGTGGGAGGCGAGCAGCCACTCAAAGTGGCGCTCTCTAGGGGAGATCTATGTTCAGCAGTGGACGTCTTCAGGATGCTGATGATGATAAAGATATTATAATCCTTAAAATTTAATCAACCAGCGGGCATTGAATGCAATACGTACATTACTCGCGTATTAAGCGTGGTTTACACTTTAAAATCATTCAGGGCCATTATTCCGTATCGATTCCTTACTTCGAAACCACGCGAATTCCTTGTCTTACATAAGAAATCTGCAAAACTGTATTCTCTATGAAACGAAAACAAAACCGCGCGAAATGAATTTGGAATTGGCGCGAACTGTCAAAAATCGTATGTTTTACCGAGACGCGTTTCAAAACATAAACACATCAAAAGATATGACCACTGATGTCAATATATTTTATTCAAAATAAAGATAACTTTAATGTAAGTGAAGGTATATCTGACGCGGTGACACGATTTGAACAAGACACGATAACGACGTGGTTTCGTATCGTGTGGAATCTGTGTTTCCATAGAGAATAACCACCCTGCTTAGTAATTTCGTATGACTTTGTATCGTTTTGTTACTTCGCCCCCTGCCCGCGCAAGTAAGTCGTGTTTGTAAGAGAAATTATGTTCACGAGCTATTATGATCAACGGGCTTAGATTCTATGTATGTACATATATGTATACAAACAAAAGTATATGAGTATCGAATCAGTTATTTGGTTCCCATAGTACAAGCTTTGCTTAGTTTGGGACTAGATGGCGCCGTGTGAAATGTCCATACATATCGAAAGTAACATGCGTATATGACTGACCGATCGTTATCGTGGGCGTCTAGATCGCACCACTTCCATATGGCGGCGTTGGTCCACCGCCTGGTGAGGTTGGCCTCGGCCTCGCGCTCCATGCGCTGGTAGTGCGGCGTGAGGTCGCGGCGCTCGGCCATGTCGCGCATCACGTTGAACAGCCAGTCGCGCATGCGCCGCGGGAAGTCGAGGCGCTCGGCGGCGGAGCAGGCCGGCATGTCGCGGCACGCGCCGTAGTACTCCACCTGCACGTGCAGGTGCGCGGCCGTGCGGCACAGCGGGGACCCGTCCAGGCACAGGCAGCGCTGCCGGTACACCTGCCCGCACGTTCGCACATGCACATTACGGCCAATTTTGAAGACTTCACTTGACAGTATTTAAAATACTGACGATCCGACAATCTGGTGAAAGCCGCGGGGAGCCGATGGATGCAGGGGGCCTACCACGACCACTTATAGCATTATTACTTCAATCATACTTTGAAAAATTACATAAAAGTAAGAATACTGTAATGTTGGTGAAGCAGAGTAGTTTTGATGACGTCACGTTTACTCCTTCACTCAAATACATCATGTTGACACTGGCGTGCGACAGTGATAACGCTATATAAAAATGTAGACATCTCATTCTCACGCAGGAATACTTTTTAAGTTCATGGTACGAATTCGAACAATATTAATGTAACCTTGAAGCATTACCGTCACGAATCATGATGGTTTTGTATTAGTTTGTGGTAAAGGCCCAGGAGGCGAGTGGTCGCTCAAGATGGCGCTCTATGGGGGAGGCCTATGTTCAGCAGTGGATGTCTTCGGGCTATTAATGATGATGATGATGATGATGATTATTAAAAATGTTAAAAATATATCCGTCTCATACACCACCGTCTGTTTGAAAAGAACAGCAAATGTTTTAGAAGTTTTAGATCTGTCAACTAAAGCCTATAAAATTGGCCCGTCTATATGAAAACCTCAAGCATCCACACGCTAGTTCTTACTTTTTAGGATTCCATACCTAAAGGGTAAAGCGAATCCTATTACTGATGCTCCGCCGTGTTGTGGTTGGTGCAGACCTTGCGTCTCCCACTCGGTCTAGTACGGCTGAGTATGAAGGCAGCAGTAGTAGGGCAGCTTACCTCGCAGTCGGAGGCCCAGGTCTCGTTGTGGTTGGTGCAGACCTTACGGCGGGACTCGGTCTCGTAGGGACACTCCTTGATACAGTTGCAGACCGCGTCGCCGTGCTCGTTGATCTCGCACACGCGGCCGGCGCTGCAGTGGACCTTCAGGCACGGGTCTGTGAGGAATATTCACGGTTAGCCAATAAAAAAAAACTGTTTGAGAAACAGTCAAAAGTTATGGAACATCAAGGATAACAACCACCACCACAACTAGGTGCAGCAAAATAAGTGTTATACTATTTCAATTGCATTAATTCCCAACTAATATTTTTTATGCAAGAGCCAGGAATTAATTTTCCGGGAAAAAGTAACCGATGTTGATCTCGGCAGAGCAAAATGACATAAATCAACGGTAAAACTACCAAATAAATTAAGGTGTTTTGGCGTTAAAACAAGAATGAAAGATTAGTTACGATGATGGACTACAAAGAAACAATCAACTATAATAATATCGAAGTTTTCAAGGCAAAATGGAACCGGTATCTTGTATAGATGAGGGTGATATTATTGTGGTGACATGTGGTTACCGTCGAGGAACACCTCGTTCTCTCCGCCGTCTCCGCCGTCGGTCGGCACATCTCCGCGGGACAACTCGTGCTCCTGTAACACGGTCAACTTTACTAGTACAATTTTAATCGCTGTAGATAACATCTCACTTTATGGCTGTATTACTGAGGGAAAACATTAGGGTAAGGGTTAGGATTTTTCGCCAGGAGTTGGTTGGTTGGAGGAGCTTGGGTTCCTGGCAAAAAATCTTAACTTTAAATAACTATTGACGACACGATTAGACGAATAAGTGGGCGCAACGGTGCCGCCAATAGAGAATTATTTTATGTCTTCCAGTTGTCAATAAAGAAGCGTTTCTGCCTGAGAAAACCACCAGAGTTTATACTAGATACCACGTTAGCCGCATTTTTGCTACCCTTAGAACAAGTTAATACCCCACTTTATTTTTGAAGTTCAATACAGATAAGAAATACAGACATTTATTAATAGAAAGTTAAATGTCGTCAGAAATACAATATGATGCTTATAGAACATAGAGCATAAACCATAAATACAAGACGGTACACTTTAAATACCGGTGTAATTTATTGATGTTGGTATTCACGCGATTAAATTATTATTAGGTTGTATCAGTTAGAATGTATACCAGTACATACCTGGTACCGTATCTCGTCCATCCGCTCCGCCATCCCGAGCTCGATGTGCTCCGCCTCGGCGTCGGCGCGCGGCGTCGGCGCCGCCGTCGTCGTGCGCAGGCGTCGGTGCCGGCGCCGGACTCTCTGTGGAGGCACACCTCACTGGATTATCCCCTAACAGCCGACAACGGGAGTGGTAGCAACCGCCACCAATGGGGCCGGCGTAACCTAGCTATCACCACATGGATGATACCATACCATGTACTATTCGTATATAGCTTACAGAAAAGACTTACTTAGATTTTGATGACATTTATCTATTAAATAATAAATTTAAATATTGATTGAGTTGATATTACTATTTCAATAATTTTAACAATTGCGGGATGAAAATGAAACAAACAGGCAAAACTTTCGCTTTGATATTAATATTGATTATTAATATTAATATCAAAGCGAAAGTTTTGCCCTCAATCTTCCGTTGCACTTCAATACGTCTAGGCCAACGAGCTACACCTTCGACTGCATCGTCGCTTAACATTCAAAAGTTGGCCTATTCGTTACATTTAAAAAACGAATCTCATTAGATTATGTAATTAAGAAACAGAAATTTAATGTGTCAATTAATGCATAACCGAAAAGCTCGCGCTAGTGCCGTCGACTCACCTCAGCGTCGGCGCTGCAGATCACTGCCACTGCTAGGGCCAGGAACAAAACGTGACCCTTCATCCTTGCTGCTTTGCTGAAACAAATAATGATCATCAGAGTTACCTGCCTTATTGTTAAACACGTAGTTATACCAGGACCATAAAGTAAGGCAAGGTACTCTGATTGGTATCCTAGCGTAGTCTGCAGAAGGAATACCTATTATATTCAAAAACGATAAAAAATGTGTCCACATGTCAGTGACAACGTACCCGATGCCCGTGTAGCTTCAACAAGGACTAAGCAGTCCATACGCTTCCGTTGTAAGATAATAATGATAAACAAATTGACTCCTAAATAAAAGCATAATTTATTTTAATGGTACGGTTATGTGCCTGCTAAAGATTCATTACGTAGATGATTAGAACAGATCTTGGCAGAAAAATTTTGCAGTTCGTTAACGTGATATGATAGAACTGAAGGTGTCACGTCATCTCGAAGAGGGCATCGCCCAGTCCGGCGTAGGTGAACTTGGCCGAAAACCGCTGAATGCGTAACTTCCGCGCTAAAGGAAGTGATCGGATTTCAGTCAACGAAGCCCCGGTGACGTGAAACGCATGTAATGTGACAAGCGGTGGTGTTGTGAGTCATACGGCTGAAGACACCAGCATTAAAACAGCGATCGGCTGCCACCGACCCAAGTGTAGTGTTAGTGAGTGCGTGATAAATTAAATTGATTAGTTATGTGTCTTGTCAAAGTCAATAGTGAAGTGAAAAACATATACCTATAATAAAATCTGTGCGTACACCTAATTATGTAATTGTAAACAAATCTAAGTGACTAAACAGTGGGGTTCAGGCGTCGGCGCCTATTTATTCATAGTAGTTTTGTGTTAAGATAGTAGAGACGTCTATTTAATTAGGTTAGCTTTAGAAACATTAAGATTTTGTACTAACATTCTCATTTATTATTAAAACATTGTTTATCATCTGTGTAAATCATCTCACCAACATTACCTCATATTACTAACATTTTTTCTATGTGTCATACAGCATCCTCATCTTTGGTGCCCCGGAATATGTTTGGTGCATTACCAAACATTTGAATCAGCATTATTCGCGCGACACATTGAGCTAATTTATTGAAACTCAATGTGTCGCCAGTGCACTTTTTACCACCGCGGCGAACGGGCATTCTTAACATTAACATCAACATTCTTAACGTTTTAACATTTAATCTTAGAAAATAGTTAATAAATTAGTGAACAAACATTTATCTTTTTAAATCACTGCAACCTCGCCACGCACCCTTCAATTACTCTAAAATAGCTGACTACCAAACTGGTGCAAAAAACCAAGATCTTCTTTCTTGTTCTTCTTCTTCTCATGTTAAATGTTAATGAAATCCTAAGAGAAGTACAGAATCCAAATGGTAAAAGATCTGTCTTCTACGACATACCTAAGATTCTAAACAGTAGGTACGTATATGTTAGTTTGTAAGGTGTTCAGAGAATATGTAAACAAGCCAGCCAGGATGAGGTCACCGGCACATCTGCTGCGACGCTCAGCTCTTTACGAGCATTCGGCCGGTGCGCTGGCTGTTCCGCGAAATTACTTTGCCACACTACAGTTTGCTGTATCATACAATAGTTAAAGTATCTAGGGTTAATGTATTTTAAGAGTAGCTGCCCATTAATATTATGGTTTCTTGTAAAAGCAAATAGCATAATGTAAAAACATGTAGACCACCCAAAACCCGCTGAAAGTGCATTAAGAAACGTATTAAAATAATATTATGTCAAAAAATCGAAATTTTGCGAATAATTGTGAAAGGTATGCACGTATACGATGCCGCTGAGTGATCACTTTTGGTAACTGTCCGCAAAGTGCACGGCGATGATACATAATTCTTTCAATTCAGCGTGTCGACGCAATGTCACAGCAATCAACGAGTGTCCACAAACACGCGCAGGCGCAATCTAAATATGTATATTTACGACGTTTGCATCATCATTCCTACCAAACTTCATCAACGCCATGGCTTGAAAAAGCTTTACAAATGATTGACAATGAAAGCTTTATGAAGCCATGGATATTATCAGTACAACTACTTTCGATGAGACACATAAATAAATAAAAAGAAGCCCGTTGCAGTATCTGAAGAATACCTGCCTCATAGAACATGCTCTAAGTCCAATACTATCAAGACCACAGGCGCACCGCGCTGCAGTTGAAGTGAGTTATAACTGAATTGGTACCAATATCAATGAGCTTGTCGGGACGCAATCTCGACGACTATTTGCTTCTATTGACCCAATTTCGATGGCATGCCTCGGTTACTTCATACTATTAGCCGTGAACTGCGACCGAAGTGGAAACTTGCAAGATTCAGGAACGTTGCGGGTACGATAGATACAATGAAAGTTATATATATGAAAGTGCTGTGACGTTTTCCGTGGCAATGATGCTGTTTTCCGCCATAAGCGACGATATTTTACGGGCAGGGTTAAAACTAAGAGAGGTAAGATTACACGCGGTGATTCAAAACTTGACTTCGCTCAGATAATATGTGTGATCATTTATGTGCGATTTGGTTTATACAGGATGTAATTTAATTCATTAGCATAAATTGAGCCCATGATAGTACATCATTTATAGATGATTATCAAAGAGTAAAGAGTGTAAATGAAATAATTTTTATTGAAAATTATGAAGATTGTCGCGGCGCCTAACGCAGTTGGCACGGATGATTTTGACACATTTAAACGTTTTTATACCTTGTATGTACTTATTAAAAACAGTAATTCATTATTTTAATTAAATTTTGTATTGTAGCATTTGATTAAGTAAGTTATTCCATTTTTTGGAGTTATTATTATTACCAAACCAATGTATTAGAATTCAAAAATTTTGGTCCACACGTGACCGGTATCAGGAGCAGGTATCTAGTTTCAAAGGATGCTAATGAATTCAATTACACCCAGTAGATACATTTTGTATATTTAAATGACATAAGTACTCAAAACTTATTGAAGCGAATTAAAGCAAGTCACACTCATACATACTAATTAACGTTATCGGCCGTCAGCATTCATGAACCTAAATGAACGACGTGATTATGGTGATTACTCGCACAGCTGCGGCCGCCATGGTTCCTCTACCATTATACCTAAGCTATTGATGCATCTGGAGTCCGATGGGGTTCTATTCAACCAACACGGGGCCTCATCCGGACCGTTGTTCGATTTCAACGACCCCAGCTAAATTAAACCCTGATAAGTTAAAGTGACCTAATTCTCAGAACTGATTTACAGACCCTGCTCGTAGCAAATTGACCGTGCTAGGAGATTAACAAGAAAAATAACTTAAATATGTGGAAGTCATCAGTATTTGTGAACTATTATATCGGTCTACGATAACCCCGCGCCTCGTTGCCGAACTTCGGAACTGTGTCGCCGCGCGATGTTTTACGACTACATGGAAAATAAATCGCTGTTTTGTTTAACCGGCAGTGCTCAACCAAACATTCGTTATTTTGGGAACCGACGGTCTAATGCCTAGTATATTGACATGTGTAACGAAACCAT
Source organism: Ennomos erosarius (assembly GCA_963580505.1). NCBI lineage: Eukaryota > Metazoa > Arthropoda > Insecta > Lepidoptera > Geometridae > Ennomos > Ennomos erosarius. Next base: position 15,334,598 of record OY756984.1, on the reverse strand, counting down.
GCATTACATACCTGTTTACCTACCGGCCTATCGATACAAGTGTCGATACTTGTGCAACAAGTACTGAAAAAGTAAAATAATGCAGCGGCGCGCATGTATGATCATGATGTATAGGGTTTTGCGATGGGTAGGTAGCTTATAAAGTATCTATGATTGTAAATTGCAGATTGAGGCGATAAGACCGCCCGTTTTCCTGTCATCCCTATTTTGTTCTGTGTTATATTTCATTGGCGTTCAATAAAGTATTATTGTATTGTATTGTTTTGTACTCCAATAGCGATTATGATTTTAATTTATGCGCGTGTTCAGCTGCAGTTATAGTATGTCATGCGCAAAGTCGGCCATTATGGGTTCGCTGATTAAGCAAGATTGTATTCGCAAAAAAGTGGGTCATCTACATTCTGCGATTTACAACCGAGCGATATTCGCGAGGCACGGAAGCGGCTATCGCCGGCCGCCGCCGGTGTCCGCCGATACCGCGACCCGCAGATAACAGAATAAAAACAACGCTCTGTGCCACTGCGACCTCTTCAAACTTAATCGAGCTTCATGTTCATTGTTATAGCTATATTTTTTTAAATGTTTTGGATCGGGATATGACATTTTAACTCAAAGTTCAAGTCACTGATAGCGATGGCGATATTTAAATAAATCTTACAGCACTTGAGTCTAAAAGAGTTCGTTAATATTACCTACTTAATTATCTAACCGCGTGGCGTAGTACCTAATCAAGAGCGTGAGTTCGTTATCCCGCAATGAGGATTAAAAATTTGCTCTGCTTGCAACAAACACAATCACCTGCAGTTGTGCTGTGTGGCCAGTTACTATAATTAAATAACCTGCTAAGAACGACGCGAACGGAGGGTTCCCTACCACGGAGGGTTCTTGCAAGAAACCAGAAAACAAATCTCGTTTTTTGTATGGAAGCCCTCTTAAATATTTATTTTATTCTGGTTTTTAGTAATTTTGTTATTATAGCGGCAACAGAAGTACATCATCATCTGTAAAGCTTTCTAACTATCACGGTTCATGACTAGAGATGCAGCCTGGTGACAGACGGGCAGCGGAGCCTCAGTTATAGGTTCACTTTACCCTTTGGGTACGGAACCCTACAAACGCTATTCAATTAGAAATTTATCAGAAATAAAAGAAAAAAATAATTAAGAATAATAATAAAATGAAAACAGACGAAATAATGATGAATAATAAAAAAATGAAGAAATCATCATCTTCATTTATGATTAATAATATGAGTCAGCCAGAACTGACACAGCTATAAAACGCATGTTTACAGTATGTAGTCAGGTCATGCAACCCATGGACCGCATTAGGGTTCCCTTTTGCGACACCGGCTGCTCAGTGCTCACAGATGAGGATACAGAAACAACGAATGATTGTACAAGCTTTAATTTAAACGGAGCTTTTGTAAAACAATATTGTAAAGTATGCCTCAAACATGTGTGTGATGTATGCAAATAATGAAAATAAAATAAAGGTCTTGGTCTGGCTTTGTTGCCGGCCGCGGCCGAAGAGTTCGTTATTATATTTGGGTTCGACCGTATACTACAGCCCTATGCGCCCTGTCCGAGCTAATTATCGAGAGACCTTAGTTAACTCACCCAAACAAAATAGTTTGGAACATAAACAATTATAATTTTATATTTTCAATTAATAGACGAAACTAAAAAAGTTAAGACGTCCTAGTTCAATGTTTATTGACTTATAGCCTAACACATTCAATTAACAGCTACGGAACCCTATACTGAGGATGACCAGACATGGCCATGGCAAGTTATGAAATTATAATAAAAATTAGGTTAGTCAAAAAAAAATTTTTTTTTTACACTTTTTAATGATGTCCAGAACCATATTTACTTTATAGTATATTTATTAGACATACCAATTTGATTATGAAATACCTACATAAAACTAATGAATAAATAATTTATATAACTACTGATAGCAGAATGTAGCCACAGTTCAAGCATGCAGGATTCACGCTTACAGAAGTACCTATAATAAGGAATAACTGCGAAAGCTGGGTCCAGACAGAAACCAGTTTATCTAAAAAACAACTGGACCAACATGAGTTCCTGGGAATTCCAAACGTCTGCTATCGGGCGACTATAATTTAATAACTGACAAATTAATATCGGCGAAACATATATTCACGCAAAATATGAAGTAATTTTAGATAATTTTAGTTTTAGATAATGTAATTAGTATGTATATTTTAGTTGACATTTAATATAGTTTTGGGCACTAATATTTGTTTTTATTGTTAGCTTTCTTGTATTATTAGAAAGTATTCTTTTAAATTGTTATTTATACGAAGAACTTTAAATTAATATAAATCATGATTAAATTAAGGTGTCACTCACAGAGCAAAAAAAAAAAAAACGCTTCCCCAGGCGAAGCATCATTTGATTCATAGCTCTGTGGTGTCACTAGAGTAAAAAAAATACAACTTTTTTGTTTTATAATTTATAGAATAATCCCAAATTAAAACCGTAAATTAAAGTATCAGTAACATTCAAAACAAAGATAAAAAGGTAGATTAATTTCTTAGTAGTTATAAAAGTAATAGTAGTATTGTATGTTGGGTACGTTACCGTATCGCCTGATGCGAGGTAGGTGCGAGCCTGCTCCGGTGGCGAGCGCGGCGCCGACTGCCGGCCGACACTACACACGCGGTCTCGGCAGCTCCGCGACTTGCCACAAGACGCTGCGCCGACGCCGACGCACTATTCCATACCATACCCTGAACCGAATCGGCGGTAGGCTCATGTCGATCGCTGTGAAATAATTTATACACATTTATTGTTTTATTATAGTAATATATAAATGAATTTAACGACATTGACTTACCATTTTGTATTGCTGTTACTTAGATCCTTTGCCCCTATTAGCTACTTTGATATAAAGATTAAACCTTTCTTTTTTCTAAATATCACCTGCTAATCCACCAACATTAAAATGTTCTTGTGTAAGGAATATCCTGATCTAATACGGTAACTGGACTATAAATGAAACTCACGTTCGTTATAAAAAGGACATGTCTTTAATAGAGACAATCGCGTGGCTCTCGACGGAAAAATATAATAAGTAACTATACTTTTAACCGACAATTTATTAGGTACTAACATTTGAAACGGGATGGTAAATTAATTATAAATTAAACATATATTTATGTATAGTATCAATTTACAGAATATCGAAATTTATTTCTATGCATTTGTAATTTCATAACTTTAGCCCGCCGTAGTCCCTGCTTCTAACTAGGGCCCGTATTTATTGTAAGCCGCTCTTGAGACACAAACCCAGTTCAATGCTGACGTTTAAGACAACAATTGATTGATAATTAAAAATTGTTCTTCCTTTAAGGTACTAATTAGAGTTGGTTGTACTAATTTTATATTTGCAAGACAATTCAATCGTTTTAATTTCATACTGAGAAATAATAAATAAGTATAATAACTGTATATAGATGTAGTCATTTTTGCTTTGACTCAGATCGCTCTCAATGTCGGTTTACAATAAGGGTCTACCATAGGACACACGATATTTATCGAGTCACTAGACACAAGGAGCAGTCGGCCGAGCCTGCAACCACCGTTGCAGAGCCGAGGGCCAGTCGACCATTCGACCACACACTCGCTACAACAGATACTATATCATACATACATACATGTATCACATAACTTTTGACGCTGATAATAGACAATCAATTTTCTGTCCGCCAGAACTAGCTAACTATACATTTATTAGACGGTAAGTAAAAAAATTAACTATAAACACGACTGCGGCTCATTACTTTACAATGACGCCAATTTAAATGGTTCCTCTTTTTTCGACAAAGTAGGATAAGCCGCTACTCTAACCGATCGTTACATCTACGAAGGCGAAGGAACAAACTCACATATGTACATAGAAACATACATGATCTGCAATTTAACAAATCGTTTGGCGCAGTCGTGGAAAAAAGTTACTATCAAGGCATCGAGTAACATAGCAAAATATTACGTTAAAATATATCCTAGTTATTATGGCCGTAGTCGACCGAAAAGTTTACAAGGTAAAGTGCAGCCACGAATGTGCCGCACGACACTGGGATATGCGAGCGCAATAAAATTATGTTACTTCGTTCTGCAGGATTCCACCGGCAACCCAATGTTATTTATTTAAGCGACAACACATTAAAACACTCAAGTGCTGGGCATCAAAGTTTTGTTGCCGCGGCATTGTTAAAGCGTTTTCTGCCGGGAAATATCATACAAGTAGATTAGAGCTGAATGCGAAAACCGCATGCGCGACTGTTGTACGCCCTGCGTTAGTAAAAAGTAGCGGTTATAAGTACATATCGTATAACACTAACACCGATATTTTTTTAATTCAAAGCAAATATAATATCATCTAGGTTAGTAAGCATTAAAATACCAGCAGCGAGACGACTTTTGGAGGTTCCACCAGGAGATCATTTAAATAAAAATACTGAATACAAAAATTATTTTTAATTAAAAAAAATGGCTTAAAGAGAGATTTTATTGCGCTCTCATTTTACACTGGTAAGTAAATAAGTAATGTAACTTTACAGGGATCCAGTCCGCTCCGGCGCTGCGCAAGCGCAGGCTCCGCATACAATGTGAAGTCACACACTAGTACACACTAGTGCGTCACCCGACTCACATGCTTGTTCGCGGCTTCTCCGGTTCTCGACTGCCAACTGAGAATATACTACATTCTGTATTCGTCTAGTTTGTTTAGCGGATGTGTTCAGAACTTGAAATTCAACAAGATTAATTAAATAATTTAATGGCTAGTTATGGTCAGAGGAAGGACAACAGATAAACATTCCTCAAAGCCTTGGTTTCCTGGCACATCTAAAAAATGGACAAAAAGAAAAACTTCATGATTCGTTTCAGTTGATTCATATAAAATAATTACGTAAGACGAATAATTTTAGTGACAATGCTAAACAAAAATGAGACTTCATAGACAAATAGAGAACCGGTGAAGGCGAACTAGCTCCTACAGCATACTAGTGACCAGGCCACTACCGAGCCGGCCCGGCCGGACGGGCCAAATCAATTGATTCACTATCTAACTACTTAAACCGAACGAGAAGCGAACATATACGAAGCGATGCGAGCGAGAGAGACCGCACCATAGCGAGACCGCTCCCGGGCCGGTAATCAACGCGATGGCACACGGCCCTTGGATCAATAGAACCGGGCCCGGACATACTATGGAAGTGTTTTAAAATATAAAAGTATTGTAAATCCGCTATCTTGAAACGCCAATTCCAATTTTTTAGTATGACGGTACAAAGCCAAAGGAGTGGCAACCAAAAAGAATTGCGATTTTGTAAACAATTGTATTTTTTTATTGTAAAAGCGTAGTCCGAAGCACACTACAAGAATCACGTTACGAACCGGCATTAAACATTAGTTAACGTGAAGGAGGTCAATTACCCGAATCGAACGGAATCAATAGATTCAGGTGAGACTTCGCGGAAGTTCATCTGAATAATTTTTGAATGTGTGAAGTATATTTTGATTCCAACTACAAGATGACATAGAAATATCTAGTGTATAATACGTTCCGCGAAAAATTATACTTTACAATCGCCGGGTAGGAGCTTACATCGTGTACGAAATAGGTATTTCTAATTGGTACGTCTTATCATCAACAGCCTGAAGATGCTGATCATAGGCCTCCCCAATAGAGCACCACTACGAGCAGGTGCTCGCCTCCTGCATCCGCCGGCTCCCCGCGGCTCTCACCAGTAGTTCAGTCCACCTAGGTAATAAAGTTGAGGTTTTCTTCCCGCCTCAGACCTTATACCTAAAGATACCTATAAATTGTCCACTGCGCTACACAAATTACGTGAAATGTCAGGTCTCAATTTCCGTACTATAAGTTCACTAAAAACACGATTAATACACAATCACACTAAATATTTCTATGGCCCGTATTATAGCGTATTATTACGCTGTCGTCTATAGATGATCAAATCAAAATTATATTCCCAGAGACGTCACATTCTGAGTGAAATGTTGTCACGAGCATCCATTTACGACTGAGCGCTGTTCTCCCTGATCTCTATTGTCAGTGGTTGTCGTGTAACACGAGCCTATATTATTTTGCATTTGGAATCAGAACTGTGTTAATATTACAGAGCAAGCGGAGCACTGTATCAATAGATCACTTTGTTTAATTCGGTGCCTGCGGTGCGAGCGCGGTCACGGATGGCTAGTGTAGCTAGGCTAGTGTAGCTAGCGACGCTAGTGTAGCGCTAGTGACGCTAGCGTAGCACTAGTGCCGCTAGTGCCGCTAGTGTAGCGTGGCTAGTGCCGCTAGTGCAGCGTGGCTGGTGCAGGGCGGTGCGGGCGGCTAGCGGCGGTAGTTGGCCCGCACGAAGGGCGCGCGCGAGCCGGAGAGGGGGCGGCGGCGCGGGGGGTCGCGGCCGCGCGCCTTCTTCTCCTCCACGTTCAGCTTCACGCCCTCCGCGCCCTCCGCCGGGAAGTACAGCGGCTGCGCCGGGGCAAACGGGACACCGTTACTTATACTGTTCCCACAACACACACTTTTTTTACTTAATAATATAGGGCCTTACTTATAAACGCCGCTTAAAGTTAGTGTTTTAAATGTTCAGTCTCGTTTTCAAAACAGACAAAAGTTGACAGAAGGTTTTAGGCATTGACTAACTTTAAGCAGCGTTTATAAGTAAGGCTTATAGAATAGAACATGAAACTAGATACTAAATAAGATAAATATGATTATTTGTGCAATAAGAGAGCAAACTTGATTTTTGTTTTGAGTGCTGTTTGAATTCCGAGCAAACGAGCACGAGTGAGTAGGATTCAGTACTAGAATCCTTCTCTCTCGTGCTCTCTTGTTGTACAAATAACTATTTTTCATTTCTATAATTGTGCCAAGTGCGATAGCAGTGAGACATCAATAGGAATATGTGAGCACTAGTGGGTGATGTGGTGTGGTGCGGTGTGTGCGCGTGTGTACTCACGGCGGCGGCGAGGCAGTCGTGCGCGGCGTGTGCGGTCCCGTAGGTGATGTGGTGTGGTGCGGTGTGTGCGCGTGTGTACTCACGGCGGCGGCGAGGCAGTCGTGCGCGGCGTGTGCGGTCCCGTAGGTGATGTGGTGTGGTGCGGTGTGTGCGCGTGTGTACTCACGGCGGCGGCGAGGCAGTCGTGCGCGGCGTGTGCGGTCTCGTAGGTGATGTGGTGTGGTGCGGTGTGTGCGCGTGTGTACTCACGGCGGCGGCGAGGCAGTCGTGCGCGGCGTGTGCGGTCCCGTAGGTGATGTGGTGTGGTGCGGTGTGTGCGCGTGTGTACTCACGGCGGCGGCGAGGCAGTCGTGCGCGGCGTGTGCGGTCTCGTAGGTGATGTGGTGTGGTGCGGTGTGTGCGCGTGTGTACTCACGGCGGCGGCGAGGCAGTCGTGCGCGGCGTGTGCGGTCCCGTAGGTGATGTGGTGTGGTGCGGTGTGTGCGCGTGTGTACTCACGGCGGCGGCGAGGCAGTCGTGCGCGGCGTGTGCGGTCTCGTAGGTGATGTGGTGTGGTGCGGTGTGTGCGCGTGTGTACTCACGGCGGCGGCGAGGCAGTCGTGCGCGGCGTGTGCGGTCCCGTAGGTGATGTGGTGTGGTGCGGTGTGTGCGCGTGTGTACTCACGGCGGCGGCGAGGCAGTCGTGCGCGGCGTGTGCGGTCTCGTAGGTGATGTGGTGTGGTGCGGTGTGTGCGCGTGTGTACTCACGGCGGCGGCGAGGCAGTCGTGCGCGGCGTGTGCGGTCCCGTAGGTGATGTGGTGTGGTGCGGTGTGTGCGCGTGTGTACTCACGGCGGCGGCGAGGCAGTCGTGCGCGGCGTGTGCGGTCCCGTAGGTGATGTGGTGTGGTGCGGTGTGTGCGCGTGTGTACTCACGGCGGCGGCGAGGCAGTCGTGCGCGGCGTGTGCGGTCTCGTAGGTGATGTGGTGTGGTGCGGTGTGTGCGCGTGTGTACTCACGGCGGCGGCGAGGCAGTCGTGCGCGGCGTGTGCGGTCCCGTAGGTGATGTGGTGTGGTGCGGTGTGTGCGCGTGTGTACTCACGGCGGCGGCGAGGCAGTCGTGCGCGGCGTGTGCGGTCTCGTAGGTGATGTGGTGTGGTGCGGTGTGTGCGCGTGTGTACTCACGGCGGCGGCGAGGCAGTCGTGCGCGGCGTGTGCGGTCCCGTAGGTGATGTGGTGTGGTGCGGTGTGTGCGCGTGTGTACTCACGGCGGCGGCGAGGCAGTCGTGCGCGGCGTGTGCGGTCCCGTAGGTGATGTGGTGTGGTGCGGTGTGTGCGCGTGTGTACTCACGGCGGCGGCGAGGCAGTCGTGCGCGGCGTGTGCGGTCTCGTAGGTGATGTGGTGTGGTGCGGTGTGTGCGCGTGTGTACTCACGGCGGCGGCGAGGCAGTCGTGCGCGGCGTGTGCGGTCCCGTAGGTGATGTGGTGTGGTGCGGTGTGTGCGCGTGTGTACTCACGGCGGCGGCGAGGCAGTCGTGCGCGGCGTGTGCGGTCCCGTAGGTGATGTGGTGTGGTGCGGTGTGTGCGCGTGTGTACTCACGGCGGCGGCGAGGCAGTCGTGCGCGGCGTGTGCGGTCCCGTAGGTGATGTGGTGTGGTGCGGTGTGTGCGCGTGTGTACTCACGGCGGCGGCGAGGCAGTCGTGCGCGGCGTGTGCGGTCTCGTAGGTGATGTGGTGTGGTGCGGTGTGTGCGCGTGTGTACTCACGGCGGCGGCGAGGCAGTCGTGCGCGGCGTGTGCGGTCCCGTAGGTGATGTGGTGTGGTGCGGTGTGTGCGCGTGTGTACTCACGGCGGCGGCGAGGCAGTCGTGCGCGGCGTGTGCGGTCCCGTAGGTGATGTGGTGTGGTGCGGTGTGTGCGCGTGTGTACTCACGGCGGCGGCGAGGCAGTCGTGCGCGGCGTGTGCGGTCTCGTAGGTGATGTGGTGTGGTGCGGTGTGTGCGCGTGTGTACTCACGGCGGCGGCGAGGCAGTCGTGCGCGGCGTGTGCGGTCCCGTAGGTGATGTGGTGTGGTGCGGTGTGTGCGCGTGTGTACTCACGGCGGCGGCGAGGCAGTCGTGCGCGGCGTGTGCGGTCTCGTAGGTGATGTGGTGTGGTGCGGTGTGTGCGCGTGTGTACTCACGGCGGCGGCGAGGCAGTCGTGCGCGGCGTGTGCGGTCCCGTAGGTGATGTGGTGTGGTGCGGTGTGTGCGCGTGTGTACTCACGGCGGCGGCGAGGCAGTCGTGCGCGGCGTGTGCGGTCCCGTAGGTGATGTGGTGTGGTGCGGTGTGTGCGCGTGTGTACTCACGGCGGCGGCGAGGCAGTCGTGCGCGGCGTGTGCGGTCTCGTAGGTGATGTGGTGTGGTGCGGTGTGTGCGCGTGTGTACTCACGGCGGCGGCGAGGCAGTCGTGCGCGGCGTGCGCGGTCTCGTAGGTGATGAAGCCGTAGTTGGGGTGGCGCGGCGCGCCGGGCGCGGCGGGCGGCTTGCTGTGCACGCGCAGCTCGGCCACGGGCCCGAACCGCGCGAACAGCGCGCGCAGCTCCTCCTCCGTCGCCGAGTGCGGCAGGTTGCCCAGGAACAGCTGCTGCGCGTCGCTGTACCGCCCCGAGCCGCTCGACCGGGGCTCGCGGGGCTCGCGGGGCTCGCGACCTGCGCGCGGTACGATCTCAGTGATACACCAGTATGGATGGTGATGCGCATCAGACTAGCCTATCTCCTTCTTAAACCGATAGGCATGATGACTACTATTAAAAATAAACAAGCAAATGTTAATTTCATAAAGAAGATTAAAAATGAACGCAATAATGAAAAAATAAAAAAAGAATCGGTAAATAAATCACGGAGTAATAAGCTTTTAAAGTTTCTATAGGGGGCATCTCCTGTCCCTTTCTCGCGAAACAGAGCGCCCCACAGTTACTATGAAAAATCTACTCGTGACGTCACATGCCAAAAAGATCGTATGAGAAGCTACCACAGCTTAGTAATGAGGTACTATAACGACTAGTGATGGCAATTAATGCGATTTTGCATAAATTTCATAAACATGCTATTTCATGAGTCTTAGCATGCTAATTGCTATTGCTATGCTATTTGCTAATAAGACGGTAAATTGATAACAATATTCAGTATTTATTATGATTACGGTTAATATGCGAATTAAAGAACGCATTTACTTAAAGGCTTATTAAATTGCACTAAATTCAGTCGCCTAAATGGTTCAGCCAGACAGCCACTGTCGATCTAAAAATGCGCATTTAGACTTAATACCTACAGGCAGACTTTAGACTAGGTAGCCGTAAATTAATTTGCTAAACCTAAAATACCTATTCAATGACTGAATTTAGGAAGTTATATTATTATCTAAATATCATTAGAAAGAACAACGGATTATTTTGTTAGGTAATGGAAAATAACGTTAAATTTGCGTGCTACTTTTGGCACATCACTACAAAAATAAACTGTTCATATAGCCTTGTAACAGCGTAGTGTAGTAATTAATTAATTCTGCAATTAAACTAAAGTTTACCGCTAAATGACAACATTTTAATCATACATTATTCATGATAATTATCAGTTAGTACGGCAAATTCAACAAACAATTTTTTTACAGAAGCAACGTTTTGTCAAAGTTACGTCGTTTGTTTGATCTGAAACGGCAAATTAAACCATAATATTACGTTTATATGACGTTTTACAAAGTTACGTCGGTTGTCTCGACCGTTGGATGATCACGACCTTTAGGGCGGGTTTTTTCACCAATAGTTAACCGATAGGTAACCAATGGTTAAACACTCTAAGCGCTTCGTTCTCTATATTCGATTAAAGTTACGATTGCCTTAGCCAGTTAGTAAGACTGATCGGGACGTAAAGGCGGCAAGTAGTTCTTCCCAGTTTCACGAACGAAAACAGAGTTTCGATCAGCTACTCAGTGGGTAAAAATTTAGGGTGATCTGTTGCAACGTCAACTGTTCATTTCGTTCGTTCAATAGTCACCCTGACTGCTGTCAGTGACGCCATTTTGGGTTTGTTTTTTATTTTATTTTTTACATTTTTATGTGCCAGCTATATGCTGCGGTGCGGTAGGTGCCCTTCAAAGAGTATTTATTCCTTACCTAAAAACAGTAAGTAGGCCTTATCTACTATTATTGTAAAGGTAAATCCTTATTTACCTTTACAAAATAGGGTATCAACTAATTAAATTAATATAATGAGGAATGTAATACGAATTTAGATTACATACCTATAGGTACCTGAAATATGGTTTTATCTTGACGCAATAATAAAAATTAAATATCATATCATAATATTATATAAGTATTTAAACATATTATAATTGAACAAAAACTTTTTTAGTACTCATCATCATCATAATCATCAGCCTGAAGACGTCTACTGCTGAACATAGGCCTCCTCCAAAGAGCACCACTCTCAGCGGCTGCTAGCTTCCAGTATCCATCGGCTTCCCACGGTTCTGAGCGGACTGTTTTAGTAATTAAATACAATGATTTCTATATTCATAAGTATCTGATCTCGAACTAGAAACGAATACTCGATGTTTTTATAGCAGTAGCGTAATCAACAGGGTTGGTAGTTTTTAGTTCCGTAGATCTCAGTATTTGTGGCATGCAAACTATAATAATCAATTACAAACACATGCGAGCTTGCAACAAGTTTTAGCCGTCGGTTAACCGTACTAATCGGCAGCTGATGTGTCCTGTAAGTAGCAGCCTGGTTTACGGGTCGGCTAGCACTACTCGGACATTCTGAAATTCGTTACTGCAGTTACAAGTGACATTACGTGGTGGCTAGCCAACTCGGAACTTTACTCGAATATAGAGAACGAAGGCCTAAGAAATCTTGACCATTGGTTAGAATTTGTTAGAGTTTTTAACCATTGATAACGTTTTGATTGTACTAGTACACTTGCATTTTTATGTAATTATGATAATGATTATATAATAAAATATATTTAAGAATGTAAAACCTTTCATTACCTATTTACAGGTAGGAAATAAGCTCACTTTACACTAATTTATTCTGAGTAGGTACCTACAGTTAAATAACTACGTCTAAACTTGCACTTCCTATGACTTGCCAAAACGTACTGAACTCAACTTCGACACATGGGACTATAGACAATCCGACGCGACAGCGTGGCGCCACGCACGCACTACCGCACGTGCCCATATCCCCATAAGGTATTAAACAATCATACGCATCACACGGCATACGGCACACGCATACATTCATTCAATAGACGACCGAGTTCGCATCGCACCGGCGCCAACATGGCGGCACCGACCCGCTGGGCTGCTAAAATTTTAAACAAATTAATCACACGCATGAAATTCATTGGAGTTCATTCATAATACGCACCATTTTTCATATCACTTGTGAAATCTGCTAAAATTCACGTGAAAGACAAAGATAAGTAGATTTAGTACCCCGTGGTTGCAAGGGAGCGCGCACGATGCCCATTTTTCATATCATTTGTGAAATCTGCTAAAATCCACGTGAAAGACAAAGATAGCTCCTGTTTGGCCTTCTTTTAAGTCTGTAAATTTGTTAATGTATATTGTATTGTAAACGCTGTTGGATTACCTTAATAAATAAATAAATAAATAAATAGGTAGATTTAGTATCTCCGTGGTTGCGAGGGAGCGCGCAGGATGCCCATTTTTCATATCACTTGTGAAATCTGCTAAAATTCACGTGAAAGACAAAGATAGGTAGCGTAATAGGTAGATTTAGTATCCTCGTGGTTGCGAGGGAGCGCGCACGATGCCGGCCCGCGCTCAGCTCCTGCGTGAAGCGACTAGCGAGCGAGTATTCGAGTAATGAATTCATGAGATATCTTCATTTCATACTTCATAGAATTTCACGACTACATTTCATTTGTGAATTGCTAATACAGTTTTAGCATATTACGAATTAATGTTTATGCTAATTAATCCACCGCTAATAACAACCTTCCTCTGACGTCACTGGCCGTTTGAGCTATCTATTTCTATTCCGGTTTTTAAAATGCTTGTAACTTGGTAATTTTTTGAGATATTTAATTTTTGTTTTTACAAATGTTTATCTTTTGAGGAATATAATTAATTAATCAAAAAAAAAAATGTTGTCATCATGCCTATTGTACAAAGAAAAAAGCTCATATATATTGGAGGTTACCTAGCTGTCCAATACTACTGTAAAGGTAGAACGTATTTATTTCTATTTTCTACGCTAATGCAATAAACACCATCATCAAGAGAACACGTCAGTTTTATTTACCACCGACCCATCAGACTAAAATGAAAAGCTTGATGAATTATAACTTTTTCTCAAACATGCTTGGATATTTGAGCATTATATTGACAACCTTCTTCGAGATAAATCGAACTTGATGTACTGCAGCGAGCAGCGGCCGGCAGTTTGTAGTATCTGTCGTGGTTTAGCAGCCAGATAAATTACATAGTAAACCCATATCTGTCGTGCTGGCTTGAAAATGCTCATGGAATTGATTTTTAAAGCATAAAAACCACAATGTTGTTCTTTAAAATTTATCAACCATCGGGATTTGAACCCGCGCCCCCCTACTCCCAGGATTGGACACTCTGTCCACTAGGCTGTGGTCACACGACCACTATTGTTTACTCATACTACTAAAATCAACATAAGAATTTTTTTTATTCCAGAAAATAAAATTTGCAAGTGTAACTACACCTACAATAAATAAAAAAATAAAAATAACGCCCAACGATCACATACATAAATCCTGGACCCTAACTAGGATTCCCTGTATCTAGGGACCCAGGAACCACGAGGACCGTGAGCCCACAACACCCAGACACACAAGTATTTGCGCTTTTTTTTTTCCTTTGCAATGTGGGTAGAGTCAAACCCCCCTTCTAATGAACCGATAAAATTGTTGTGTACAGTTTGATGCGTACCTTCACGTCCGTCTCGTCCTTCCCGTCCGTCCCGTCCCTCTCCCGTCCCTCTCGGCTCCCTGTGCTCCCTGTGTTCGCGGGGCTCACGGGGCTCTCTCGGGTCGCGGGGCTCGCGGGGCGCGTCCCCGGCGGGGGGCGGCGCGGGGCGCGGGGCGCGCGCGCGGGGCTCCGGGGGCGCGGGCGCGGGCGCGGGGGCAGGCGGGGAGCCTCGCGCCCCCGCGCCTGACTTCAGCAGGTTCGCATATGTCTTCGGCTCCGGGGGCAACGCCGCCGCCACTGAAACACAGGAGTACATCATAAGTACTCGATATATATACGATTATGATCAACGCTAATCTAGTCACCGATAGAAAAAATCCTATTCTACTAAGGCCCAATCTTACCAAAGTAGGATCAATTTTATTCCAAGTATAAAACTACTATTTACTTTTAGATAGTTGTGTTGCGGCGATAAGGTTGCTTTTAGGTTGTGTGGTCTTAAGGAAGTAAACAAGCGTGTGCTCTCGACAAGGTATATTGCTAGACTAAATAAGATCATACAGGTACGTGAATTATAAAGAAATTAATCGATAGATAGCTATAATCTAACTAGGTACGTCTGTATGTCTGTCATTAAACTAAATCTACTAATTTGACTGAACAAGTTTTTTTTTTTTGCTATTTCTAGAATGCCTGTTTAAATAGACATTCTATTTATATTACAATCTAGTCATCTACTTGACTAATGAGTAATTCTAATTTAACCTAAACTTCTACAATCAAAATATTCTGAGAATGTGTCCAATAACACGTTTCTTATTGTCTCTATTAAGGCGAAGACACATGGTTCTTGTGTTCTTTTTAGGTAGCACTTGTTTGCACTGCACCACACTATACTAACATTTTATACACTATGTCACTACACTAACTCAAATGGTTTTGTTCTTCTAACTATATCCGTGTGGTCGAGCAGCTGGATTGCTTCGACGTTCACATGACGATGAAGTCTGTAATGGTGACTTTCTGCGGTGACTGAACAAGTTGTTTTTTCATTTCACCAAAAACTTATTCCGAGAACAACCGAGTTATATGAGTATAACCCAGGGATTTATTCTGAGATTAAATGCATGGAATAATATTATTCCAGGTAACTATAGTCATTCTCGGATAAGGATCCCATTGGTAAACTTGGCCCTAAATACATTATATGTGCGAGTCTGAGTGTAAATGTTTGTTATCTGATGGAATTGTGAATGTATATTAGCTTATACGCTGGATTGACACATAGGGTACTTTTTTATCCACGGATTAAACCGTCAGGCACAACAGTGTGTGAGTTTGTTACTCCTTCACGCAGAAACAGCTGAAAGGATTTATATGAAATTTGGAATAGAAATAGCTTATTATACCGGTACTTTTTATCCGGGTGCAGCTAGTTGTAAACAATATTTATAGATGTAACTTCTTCTTTTAATGTCATAATGTTTTTGTATACTCAGTTGTAAAATTGTAATTTTTTTTCAGACAATCACTTGACTGTCCCGCCCGATCGATAATGAGGATTTTTTTTGGGCAAAGCATTTGCCCACTGTCTCACCTGATGGAAAGTGACCACGCAGTCTACGACGGTGCATGCCTGCTTAGAAGGTACCTGTCCACTCTAGACTTGAACACTCCCAGATCATAGTTAGCTAGAAACAAGGAGGCCGGCAAGGTGTTCCACTCATTGGCTGTTCGCACTATGAAGTGCATAGCAAAACGCTTAGTGCGGGTCGATGGAATTTCAACCATATAAGGGTGCCGTGTTTTGGTGCGCCTTGATGTCCGATGCTGAGGATATCAGGTGATTGAAGTCAACATGCGATCTGTAGATCTTGAAGTAACGATCATAATGCCCATAGTGAATGTATGTACTATGTAGTGATGTGACGTACCGGGCAGGGCAGGGGCGGGCGCAGGCGCGGGCGCGGGGGCGTGCGGGGGCGGGGGCGAGGGGTCCCGCTCGGGCTGCGGCTCGGGCGCGGGGCTCGGGGCCGCGCCCTCCGCGCCGCTCGCCGGGCTGCCCGCGCTACCTACTACCGGGGAGACTACGGTCACTACAATACACATTACTAAAATACCGGGAACTTTGGAAACTAATCACGGTAGGGATCCCGTAACAACTATTAAAAATGCAACGAGAATAATGTATGGTATGTGGAACTGGTCATTCTCGAGGTTTCAGCTCCGAGAACAACTCATCATTATAATAAACAGCTTGAAGATGTCCACTGTTGAGCATAGGACTCTCCCACACACTACCACTTTGAGCTGCTCGCCTCCTGCATCCATCGGCTCCCGGTGAATTCACCAGATCGTCGGTCCAGCTGGTGGAGGACTGGCATATACTGCGATGTGGCCTACCCATTGAAATTTCAACTTGCCGAGAACATCTACTCCCAGGGAATATCAGTAATTGTAGATGCCTGCAACAGTTCTGAGATGGGAAGTCTCGTTGAGTGGTGGTCACTGACCTCTTATTTATATAGTATACAGTGAGTGAACTCAGACCAAAATAAACCAATCAATTAACATGGATTGGTAAATTATAGTTCCCAGTACACTCGACGTAGCGCTTCAAATCTGCACAAGAAATTGTCAATTTTCATTATGATGTATTTTATAGTATATCCGATTGAGAGTACTAGCATTAGAGATCGATCCGTGGAGTACATACCATGTATCGCGGCGGCTACCACCGCGGCGGTCCTCAGTCGGGCCTCCTCCTCCACGTGCGGCGGGTGGCCGTTGAGTGCCGGGGCGGGGGCGGGCGCGGGGGCGGGCGCGGGCGCGAGCGGGGAGCCGAGCGGGGCGGGGGGGAAGGGCGCGCCCGGGGGGAAGTACCCGCCCGCCGCGCCCTCCTCCTCCTCGCCCTCCGACCGCCCCGACCCGGACCCCTCCTCGTCAGAGAACACTATGTCCTGCAGAAACATACTACACGTTACAACACTTGTATCGCCGCGGGATACGGTTGGAAAATGGTGTGATGGGGCGTGATCGCTCAATTGTCAGCCGCTAGTTACGTCAACTCGCTTCAAAAGTTATACATCGCGTGTTTTAAGAGGTGCTAGGTCTACACGCGCACAGTTTTACGCCAATGTATAAACGTTAAGTCTCATATAGATAGTGAAATTAAGAGGCAATCATTACGTAGTGTTAAAAAAAAAACAGGAAATTTAGATTTGGCTTAGATAAACCAGACTTGCTTTGTATTTTTTTAAATAAATTATTATCCAAGCAAGGCTATTAACACAATGTATGCTCCACCTCGTGAATGGTATTGAAGCAGCTGTACCAGCAGCTTCAGACAGACACCATTAACACATTAAATCAGTCTTTTAGTTCAGAGGCGACATATACACCATGCTTCTTGGCGATCGCAATACTTCAGGACTTACAATCAGAATGCAGACCGAGATATTCCCTAACTAGTTCTGGCGGCACACAGGGTAAGAGATGCACATTACGACCAGCACAGGACCTCCCATTACTACCCCAAATGAGGACAGCAGTAGGTAGCTAGCGGGCCCCGGACAGGTGTCCTGCTGCGGTACCTGGTATCGGAAGATGTCGTTGTGCACGTAGTACTTCTTGGGCGACTGCGCGGCGAGCACGAAGGTCTGCGTGAAGCGCCGCATCGGCGCGCCGCCGTTGGACAGCTCGCCCGTCACCTGCACCACCACGCCGTTGCCCAGCGTCGCCTGCGCGTCCACCTGGAAATTAATTTCATTAATTTACCTGCCAGTATGCCTGCCTACTACGGTGGGACTGGGGGCCTATCAAAGATCCCATTCTATTAACGTTTCCCCAAACAATAACTCCAAAATTTATAAGCATGACATTACCTGCGTGATGTCGCTTTTCTGCAAATAATGTCACTACTATACCACAGCATAGTAATAGCCCAGATAATATAATACCTACAGCACAGATGCCTCATCCTATACAATGAAATAACGCGGGCTATTTTATCAATTATTTTATTTCTGCATAACACAAGATTATCAAGTGACATTTATTGCGTGTTGGCGAAGTATTGAATGAATACACTGGAGACTAACTAGTAACTCTCTATTTTTCGTTTGTACCAGATGGGACCGCATGCACCATACATGGTAATAGTAATGAATGAGGTACCTCAAACGCCACACAACGCGACGTCACGTCACTGCATATTTGAAGAATTGTCTCTTTCTATTCCTGTTGTTTTAAATGCTTGGAACTTTATCATATTTTGAGATATTTAATTTTAGTTTTCTCAACTGTTTATTTTTTAAGAATATTATTAATTTGTGCAATAAAAAAAAGTAGGACTCTAGCCTATTATGCAACCGTTTAGTATATGTTGTAAGTATACCTGGCTAATCTTGGCATGGCAGTCGCGGAAGTTAAGCTGCTGAATGCGATTGTGGATCTGCTTCTGTCCCACCACGGGCAGAGTTTCCCGGTTGGGCGCGTCGAGGCCGCCGTGGACGAACGACGAGAAGTTGTTGTAGAACCTGAGGATGCATACCACCACCATTATCAATATCTTACAACTAAAACAGATCTTCACAACTTCACCATACATATTATTATATGTATTTATAACTACGACTAATACAAATAAAAAATAAAAAAAAAACAGGGATTAATAATTTTTATGTATGAACTTGGAATGTTTATATTACAACAATCAGCTGTGAATCGATGCTGAACGATGACGGCCCAATAGCTCAGTTGGTGGTATTCCTGCCTTCTGAACTGAGGGCCGTGGGTTCGATTCCTACCCAGGACCAACATTTGTGTGATGAACATACATGTTTGTTCTGCATCTGGGTATGATATTGTGTGAAATGTCCACACATATTTATTTATTTAATATAGGATAAAGAGATGATGTACAGTTAATCCAATGCATCAGAATTCTACTGCCTAATTTAAACAACATTTTTTGATATTGTTGTTATGTAAATAAGCTTATTAATAATAACAAATTTGATTTCCAGTGAGTGAGAAATATTTTTCAAATGTAAGTTTGCTAATGCCTTACAAAGTTACATAGGGTTCTCATAATTTGTTGTCAGCGTCATTGGTTTGTGTCAAGTGTGAGATATATGTACCTGTGCAGATGGGCAGGTGCTTTGTTGAGCAGTGTGTAGTACTGGCGGACAAACTCGCGGCCAACGCTCTGAGGGGATGGGGACGCCTCCATTACCATTGCTGAGATCGCACTGCCCGGTACAGCCCTCTGCCTCTGCTATACACCTGCCCGGCCACAAACACTAGTCAGATACTATAATATATATATAATAAGAGGACACCAAGCTGGTGACAACTCGGTGAGCCTTGCCCGACTAAAATTCAGAGTTTAAAAAACAAATATTCAGCAAACTTAACTACCTGGTTTAAAACAAGGTTTCTGAAAAAAGGAACCCTTGTAATTGATCACTTTGTTGATTGTCTGTCTGACTATCAAGAGACCCTTATTCTCAGAAATGGCTAAGGTATGGAATGTTAAGGTAATGGAATGAAACAAACCTTAATTTTATATAATTGATTAATTATTAAGGTGTGGCGTCCATGATACATGTAGTGTTTCTTTTTACACTTAACCCCCCGCTCGGATAATCATTATCTTTGAATCCTCCTGCTATTTCCTAATTGCATACCAGAATCTTATCATTTTCTCTGTTGATAGAATTGAGTAAAAACCGTCTTTTAAAATTATTTTATACAAAAATCTACGGTTTGTGAATTTTATGTCTCAAAACTAATACAAAAAAATCAATACCAAAACCTAAAAATAACTTTTTCAGACAACTAAGCTAAGCCTTAAAAGCTGTTTAAATAATACAAATAGATTATTTATAGTATATTTTTTAAAGAAATCACAACCTGGGCGATGTGCATCTACTGTGTAGACCAGACTGTAAAACTAAACATAATCTTGACAAGTTCCTTCTTACTAATGTGTTGAGTTGGAAACAAGATTACATTTTTCAAGTTGGTAATGCTTTGAACAGGATCTGCATTCTGCAGGATCACCACAACTTAATAATCAATTTCAAAACCTTTTGCTTTCGAGTAAAAGGGCATTGATTAACAGACAGATGGACAGCCAAGTGGCTACTTTGTTACATTCTATAAATACAGGTACCTTTAGAGCATTAAAATATACAATTATGTGTATTGTGGTCACATTTATTTATTTATTTATTTCACATAATCCACAGATAATACATGAACTGAATAAATGTTATTTTCTTTCTTTGTTTTTTTCAGATATTAAAATAGTGTCTTATATTGTATTTCAAATGTTCAATACTTACAAAGAATATATCAGTGAAATCAATGTTATGTTGTGTGGTGACATCACAGCATCCTCAAATTATAGACATCGAGTAATAATAAGAGAATCGATTGCCATGTCAGGGTTGATGGTGTCAATATATTTTAACAATTTATGGTTTTTGTTTTTGCTGAATAAAGCCTAATACTACAATTACGGGTTATTATTCACTAGGTACATATTGGAACCCTGCCAAGCCCATTATGTTAGGCATGTTTAAACAACCATTAACAAAATTTATACCGGTATCACAACTTTACTGTTGCTGCATTTGTCATACAAAAACACTGGTAATCACAGAATTCCCCCTATTACATAGGTCCAGAACAGAAGTCTCCATACTTAACCTTGTTTGAACATGAATCAAACCATAGAGCACATTTTTTTTTTCTTCTAATGTCAGTTCCTCTTTCAACATACTATATAAATAGTATTACCCGATTTAGTCGGGTACCTAAATAAAAATCTAGCTAGATGTAAAATGTAAATAATAAAAATTATATAACGCCTACATTAAAAAAATATAAAATAATAAAATTAATTACAATCATACTACTATCTATAGACAAGAAAAAGGTCTATAGATACCTCATGCAGTCTTTTAATAAAAAGGATTCAAATTAAGTAAAACCAGCAGTTTATCCAACATTTCTTTTAATAACTCACGAGTTTTTCAATATTACCAAGTTAAAGGGATTAAAGAACAACAGTTATGTAGGTACAGGGGGTCCAGCAAAGATACCTACCACTAACGCTAACGCCAAACGCTAACTCCAAAATGTACTGAAATGACATTTCGGAAATCGCTAACTTTTCCGTAGCGAATGTCATTTCGATACATTTTTGGAATTAGCGTGAGCCGTTAACGTTAGCGATTGCGATCTTTGCTAGACCCCCTGGGCCTCAACCAAAATAATGTTTCATATTTTAGAATAAAAAAATAACCTTAAAAATGGAAAAACAGTGGGCGCGTGGAACGTTTATAGTTGACAATAAAACTATTATCAGTAATTGCACTTCTGTGTTCTGTGTGTTCTTTACTATAGAAATGCGCTGAACATATTGTTGAGCGAGTATTAGGTTTATGCACAATACACCCCTAGCGGGACGTCAGTGCAGGACTTAGCGCCCCCATGTTGAATTAGGTTTCCACCAATCTTCATTTCGACTTTTTCGAACTACTTTTATCCAACGATCAGCTAGACATGGATCTGTTGGAAATCCATACAAAAGGAATCGGGTAATTATTCAGATGTCGTGTGGCAATACTGATTTTGACATGTCAACTTTTTATTGTAAAATGGTTCTAACTCTTCGTCAAATAGAAATAATTAAAATAATCTTATAAAAATACATGATTAAGGCCACTTACAAGTGAAATGTGATCGTGTGCTTCTGTGATTCGTGCCTCAAGTGATTTCGGCACAGTTTTATCACGCAAGACGGAATTTTTTGGTATGTATTCAAAAGCACACCCAAGTAACGACTGATTTTGATTTTGACAGCTGAGATCAATCACACCCAAAGTATTGTGTACGGTTTTGCCCTGCTTTAATTTCGTATTAGTGGTCTGGATAAAAAGTCTTTGCTGGTAATAAATAAAACTTTAAAAAGCACTTGTGACCCCTTTGCAGGATATGCAGCTATGAAGACATAGACACACAAAACTGTATAAAATTTAAGCCCACAGTAACTTCAGACTATTTAGCCCAACTAGAGGATGAAAATAATTGGTAACAAAATAGACAGCAAAAACTTTTTAACAATATATTTAAAATTTGGATAGGCACCTATAGTTCGTCGAAATGACTACAATAATCTGGCTGAACGTGGAGAAACCATACCACATACATGGCATAGAAAGATGATAGCCTAGCAGTACCCATACATTTATCTCATCCAGCCGCCACTGGGTTAACTTTCAAACACTGTCACAAATACTACACTTGTATTTATTCCACACAGCGCTCACAGCTCTTTATTGTCAAAGCCCAAACCCAAAGCACGCATGGCGAATTGGGGATGAACCTATCATGACTATTTACGACTATTTGCAACTCAAAATTACAAACTATAGTTTACTCTACACGGTTAAGAATAAAATTGCAACGATTAATCACCTTTGCAGACGTAAAGTCTTGTTTATCGTCATTCTAACACGAAAATATAGAGGGATATTAACCTTCAACGAAAATATCTTTACCGACAACAAAAATAGCAAATTATTCAATCCTCTACAATGTAATAACCAAATAAAACATACCTTAGTACAGTTTAGGCATTAAAATGGTGTAATCGGCGACTAATTGGTAAGAAAATCGCTTACTTTTCACAATAAATATGACTGAATTCTGAAAACAGAAAAAGGCCTACCTCACCGCTCGGGTGTCAACTTTTCAACCATAGACTATTCACGATAGGGGTGCGTTCCAGGGGTCGATTCTCGTATAAAATTGCATTTGAATGGCTATAGAATGTTGTGTTGCCAACTTTATGTTTTAAGGGATCGTACACATTTGTCTACAAAATGCATAGAAATTTCAATGAAACTGATATAAAGTTACGCGTGGTGGGAGTGATTAAGGCACAGTAATAAGTATAGATATTTACTATATTAAACTAGAATATGGACATATTATAAAAACAATTTTTTTCTCAAATTGATACGAAAGATATTGCAGACAGAGTACCAAATGACATGCCTCATGTCAATGTAAATTCAAAGTAGGTTTACAACAGAAACAATGCGGAATTATTTAAATACGTAACGTTATAATAAGTTTGAAACAATGTAATTTCAAGGTACACAACATTAAGGGTACCTATCTAAATAATATTTAAGATTTGGCATTTTTTATTATATCAGTTTTTGTTTTGATTTTTATAACAGGTATAGTAGTTCATTTAAGATACAAACAATTAGTGATTTGTCTGGTTACCAGAGACTAGATGACTGGACACATTTCATACATGAATCAAAAACAAAACCGGATGAATTTAAATTATAAAACTCCGAATCAAGACCAGCGACTAGTTAGGTGGTAGGTACGCTGCGGTCTTATCAAGTGTAAGAAGGATAAAGTTCGACAAACTATTTATACCTATAATAATGCACGGCCTGTTCTACCATCTTATTATTAAATCAATCAATCAATCATTTATTTGCGAGAACACAAGCACAATTCACAAGGAAGGTCTTAAAATAACATACGTAGACATATTGCGTTCAACTTGCGTGCAAGTGTGCAAATATTAAAAAGTATTTTTGTTACAGTACATTTGAAATTCCTTAACACTATAAAATGCGTGTTGTAATAACCAGTCATACAAAGATTTCTTGAATAAATTGCCTGTTAACATTTTTAAATCATTAGGTAAACAGTTATATATTGATATGCACATATTGTAGACATTTTTCTTATATACATCTTTACGACAAGGAGGTTGATGCAGTAGGTTAACAAATTTGGCTCTTTTCTTTCGTTTAATAATTAATAAATATTATTTTATTTTTTACGCCTGATAGGCTTACGTGTTATTTAATTTTTATTTTATTATATTGTTGTCAGAAACCTTACAGCTAGGAACAAATATAGAGAAGTAAACATATAAAGAAGGGCAATTACATGTTTCCATAAATTAAAAAGAATAATTATATATTCTAAGAAGGACGGACGCACGCATAAAAAATCAAACATTATTGTGTAAATGAATAAAAAAACACATTGAATGACTTAATCACCACCCTAATTACCAAAAAATTCACTGCTGATCAGCTTCTTCAGCTGCAAGTCCAACCCTGTACTTGGCAGTTTGTAAAAGCACGTTACTTACCGTCAAATCTGCAAAAATATATACACACATACACACACACCCCCCCGCACACGCACCCCCACACCTCTATACACCCCTAGTTATTTATCTATCATTAAAGTAATAGAATACATAATAATAATTACTACTACTAATTATATAGATAAGTACTATTCATTACTACTGCAAACTTTATTTGTTATCCCAAATCATATCCTTATATACACCCAATTCCACAAACATTACACACCCTCACACTCCAATACATGTAACAACATACCTACACGTAAGTTTCTGCGGTAGCTGTGTCTCTTTCATATAATCATGTACTTAGAATCGAGACCTATTATTGGCTGTATTTTCTATTCTGCTTATTGTATTTACTGGTTTTTTCTTAATGCTGTTGGTCTCTTAATAAATAAATAAATAAATAAATAAAATATTTATTTTTCACCTACCTACATTCACAAAAGGAGCTGAAAATAAAAATAATTCTAGGAATAATAAATAAACCCATCACTAAAATTCCTATCTTCTCTGGTAATGCTGTAATATTTTCTGTTTTTAGAGAAAATAAACTTTGATTCCAATGTTAGAAATGTTGTCAATGACGTGATTTTGTTTGTTTCCTAACATTAAAAATGGCTGAATATTGAGGCGTTTTATTAAAAAAATGCTGTAATTTTATAAATACCCGATAAGATGACGTTAACACGGGGGTTTTTACGTTCTGTCATTGTTAAGATAATTATGTATCGAGTTTAGTATTCTATATTTCTCTTATTTTATGGAAGGTATGTAACTCTAATACTTTCTATCGACAAATGAACAACATACTCTGTAATCCACTCAACTGAATTTGACTTTTCCTTGTACTCCGTGGTTTGAAACTACGACCATGTTTGAAATACGTCGTTACAACGCAATCTAGTAACAGAAGCGGAACTATTTTTTTTTAAAATAAAACGGCTCATTAAACATCAAGGTGCACATTTTCGATCAGAACTAGTTAAATACGTGAGCGGCCCTTGGCTGTGGCAACATTAGAAAAGGACAAAGGAGTAGGTGTGGTGCCTTTCGCTAGGTCTGTTTTTGCCATTCGCAGCATTCAGTCCTCTGTCTACGATTCAGTCCTTTTGGGCAGTAGTGCCAACATGAGGGAAAGCCTAAGAAAAAAAGCCATGAAAGCCAAGAAAAAGGGCGTTCCAGTTGGATAGAATAATCATAATTTTTGTTATTTTACTGTCAAAAACTCTCATAGGTACTTAGAGTATTTAGAAAAGGAGGTGGCAAGGCAAGGCGTTCCTTTCTGCCGGTCATATGGTGCTACTTGGTTATCTACATCAAAATGTGCGTGTAGACACTGCGTAACTACGCTAGTTTATATAACTATGTGCGTGTCTCAAGATGGTGTGCGGCGTGCGTTTACACGCGCATTTTGCGCGTGTGCTATACGTTACGTGTTTACCTCGTCCCCCGTAGAAATTGGCAGAAAAATGGTGCTTGCGGATTATAACGTTAACATCTCTATAGATGCTCTAAGCATATGTACAAGCTTCTCTTATTTATTTTTCACATAGAGGGGATGAAAAGCTGAGTGTGTGTGCCACACGGTCTTAGATTTTGTTTTTTATAATGAAGCATCGTAAGTAGTACGTCACTAAAATTACAATCTAGCCATTTCTACGGCTAATAAGTAATTTAACTTTGACTTAATCTGCTAAGGTAGAGTAATGCTAAGAATGTGTCCATTAACCATAGATTTATATATCTAATATATATGTCTATGCTATTAACACTTTTCTTAATGTCTCCATTAAGGGGTAAACACCTTATTCACGTGTCTTTTTGAGTAACACTCACTACACTATGTTTCAATGTCACTATCACTAAACTAACTAAAAAGGTTTTATCCTTTTTATTTAGTTTACTGATCCTTCTCACGGTGTCTGTGTTATCGAGGAGCTGGACATTCACATGGTGATGAAGCCTTCGGTCATGAGCTTCGGCGAACTTTATCATCACGTTAACGACGAGGTCTACCTTTAGGTCCCGGTGTAGGCCCTCATTTCTAATATACCACGGTGCATTTACAGCGCACCGAAGTACTTTTTTGGAAAACGTTGGATAATCTGTATATTATTTTGTGTGGAACAGCCCCAAAGCTGAATACCGTATGTCCATATTGGTATTGGCGTCAGTGTCAAGTTTTGTTATTTTTCATCGTTAAAGAATATATCACGTAAAGTCAAGTGTTAGTCATAGTCCAGTCTAAGTCAGGTAGTCGTAATCCAGTCTACGTGATGCTCCAGTAAAGTGGTGGCAACTTTACTAGAAGCTTCTATGGAATTTTGGAAGCAACACGAAAACTCACGTTTTACCACATTATATCACTTGTGCTCGTAATTCAGCACTTAATGCGTAAAACGCCACCAATTTTAAACATTAATACTGGAAAAGCACAAGTTTTGAGAATATTATAATGCAACGACGTGAACATTTCCGTTCATTTTGATGTTTATTCATAGTGGTGTGCAACTTGTAACATCATAATCTAGATTTTATTCTGTACTTAGTCTGTGGTTCCACGCCATGACGTTCGCAGTGATGTGAATTAACTTATCAATGGTTGTAGGTTTTTTTTTTTTATGGGAATGAATGACGTGACGAGCTGGGCCCCGTTTTATAAAGCTACAAGTCTTGTACTTGTAGCAAAATCCTGGCAACACAGCCAGAAAATATTGAAATAATGCGTTTTATAAAGGTACAAGTTAACAAGTCTACACGCAAATTGGCCGATATATTACTTTACTCTATGAATTACAAGCACTTGTTCGTAGATCATAGACAATCCATAGTGTTTTTCCATTTTTTAAATGTAAAATCGAACAATAGTTATGGTCATTACATGTGTACGAAACTACAAGTTGTAAAATTTTTTACCTAACTAAAGAGCTAGGTAAAATGAACTACAAGTGTAGATAAATTTACTGAAAGTGGGTTGTATTGGTTGTGTCACGTACTTATGAATGTTCAATTAGTAAAATTAAGTAAATGTGAATTAAATATCATTATTTAGCGACACATTCAACTTGATCTTAGTAGGTAG
Source organism: Ennomos erosarius (assembly GCA_963580505.1). Classification (NCBI taxonomy): domain Eukaryota; kingdom Metazoa; phylum Arthropoda; class Insecta; order Lepidoptera; family Geometridae; genus Ennomos; species Ennomos erosarius. Next base: position 15,307,350 of record OY756984.1, on the reverse strand, counting down.
GTGTAGGTAGCATACCTGCCAATATGTATGCTTACTATGTGCCTAATTGTCGTTGTTGCAAATAAACTAATTTCATATCATTTCATTTCATCTTAGCTTATGAATAATGAACGCATATCACAAAACCTAATATGAGAACAGCCATATATAACCTTGACCCAACTTAATTTACTTAAATAGCTTTGCATAAAAATAATGACGCCCGTGATTTCACCCACAACTTATTTATTTTCCCGCGGGAACTTTTCATTTTCCGAAATAAAACGCATCTGTCCTGGTAATATAAGTACCCATATTACCTAAATAAACTTCATCCAAATAGATTCATTATTACACATTAATATGGCTTGAGAGCCAGAACAAACAAAATAGACTGTTTTAATAGTTTATATTATTATGTAGGGATTTAATGTAAACTTGACACCGGTTAAATTCACTAATAAAGGGAAACCAAATTAAAAAATAAGCTATTTACCGTGACGCATATCCCCTACCTAGTCTGTGCCGTGACGTTTATTCATAGTGCTGTGCAACTTGTAACATTATAATCTAGATTTTATACTGTACTTGGTCTGTGGTTCCACGCCATGACGTTCGTAGTGATGTGAATTATACTTGTAATCGATGATTTGTAGGTTTATAGAACGCTTGTTACTAGTAACTTGTAGTTACTAGTTCTTGTAGCTGCTACAATTGTAAGCTACAATTGTAGCTTTATAAAACGGGGCCCTGGTCGTTCACCTAAGCAATACGGCCGCTCATAACAGTTGCAGTGTCACTCGGAACTTTAAAATAATAAAGTTTCGCGTGCCACTGCACTGGCACGTCATCCTGAGACATCACACAGTCTAGTAATCAGATTACTACACTGTGTAATCAAGTCATAAAGTCTCATTTGCCCAGTAATTTCACTAGCTACAATGCCCTTCAAACCGGAACACAGTAGTGCTTACACACTACTGCTTGGCGGCAGAATAACTGGCAAAGTGGTGGTACCTACCTAGACGAACTTTGCAGAAAAGCCCTACCACCTAGTAAAACTAGTGTAGGTTTATAAAACGCTTGTTACTAGCAATTCTAACTTGTAGTTACTTGTTCTTGTAGCTGCTACAATTGTAAGCTACAATAAAATTGTAGTTTATTATAAAACGGGCCCATGTCTGTGGTAGATTCCGTCGCACGAAAGACGTCCCGCGGCCAGTGTTACCAACGACGACGGGACTAATATCGCCATTTTTCTCAGTTTAAGTAGCCTAAAGTAGCCGAACTTCAGCCTCTGTCGCCTAAAAAGTAGCCTAAGCTTCACATGTCAAAACTTATCGTAAAATGAAATAATATAGTCATTTTTGACGAACTTTATTTTTTAACAGCTAACCTCTCCTCTTCGCACAGGTTTATTAGTTTTACGCCTAATCTCAGTATAATGAAAGAGGGGAAAAAATAAAGGAAAAGGATGAATGGATGAATCGGTGAACGGAGGCAGGTGTGCCTGCCTAACTTCAACTTCATCCAGTCATCGTTTTCCCTATCTTTTCCCCTCCCTGCTCTCTTTCTCATAGAACAAGATAGGAGTGGCTTTGGGCCTAATACTGAATTTAGGATGTCTACCTTCTGAACTCGAATCGCGAATGTTCTTCGCCGTGCGTTTGTGCAATTTTATTGTGATTTTTTGTTAAGTTTAATAAACACCCGGAAATTCGTTTGCAAAATGGATCCTCAGCCAGGTCTGGTCAACTTCAAGGACTTTGTCAAGATCAGAAAATCTGTCAAAATTAGTCAAAAAGCGGCCTCGGGAAGTCTAAGATTATGGAATGGGGTATTGTTTGGTTATGCTTCATCCTCTAGCTATAACAAGACACGTCATACAATTTTGTGGTAGTGAAAAATGGCTACTTTTGGTTGATTTCCTTAACTTCGTTGCTTTTTTGGCCGGTTTTTTACTTTTAACACTTTTACAAATTATAAGGCTGATAGTTTAGATGATATTATATTTTTTTTCCAGAATACTTTTAATATAGCACTCTAGTAGTATTACAATCTAGCCATAGAAATTTGGCTAATAAGCAATTTGAGTTTAACTTAAACTTCTAAAACCTTATTTTCTAAGACTGTGTCCATTAACACTAATCTTATTGTCTCTATTAAGGTGAAGACACTTTATTCATGTGTTCTTTGTAGCACTTGCACTGCACTTATATCTATTATTTAACACTATAACACTACACTAACTCGAACGGTTTTGTTCTTTTAAGTCTTCTTACTATATTCGTGTGGTCGAGGAGCTGGATTGCCTCGACGTTCACGTGATGGTGGAGTCTATGTTGGTGACTTTCTGCATATTTTTTAACAACTTTGTCAACGAACTCTATTTTAAGGTCCCGGTGGAGGTCGTCATTGCGTATGTACCAAGGTGCGTTAACTATTTCCCTCAGTACTCTATTCTGGAAGCGTTGGATGATGAGTGTGTTGCTCTGTTTGGTACAGCCCCAGAGCTGTATACCATAAGTCCACACGGGCATTAGGACTTGTTTGTATAGTAATAATTTATTATGCACAGACAGCGAAGAGTTTCGTCCAAGCAGCCAGTACATTTTATGGAATCGAAATTCTAGCTCTTCCTTTTTCTTCTTGACATGAGTTTTCCAGCGCAGCTTTGTGTCAAGAGTCATACCCAGGTATTTTGCTGTATTCTCATATGGGATTAAATTATTATTAATATAAACCGCAGAATACTGGTGCCTCTTATTGCTAAAGTCAATATGAATAAATTTGAATTCATTCAATCCTCCATTTTTTCGTCCAATCATATACTTGATTAACAGCTGTTTGTACCTTTTCCGCTGCTTCTGCGTGGATAATTCCCAGTGCCATTATAGCAGTGTCATCGGCAAAGGTAGCGATGGTACTATTGTCTAATTTAGGTATATCACAGGTGTACAGAAGATACAGGACCGGACCTAAAACACTACCTTGTGGTACACCAGCTTTTATTTCCTTAAGTTCTGAGTAGGTATCTTCTTGCCTTATTCTAAATACTCTATCAGTAATATATGATTCTAAAATATCGGCGAACTGTTTCGGTATCAGTTTTCTTAGCTTATGTATAAGGCCTTCGTGCCACACCTTATCGAAAGCTTGTGCTACATCTAGGAATATTGTTGTGCACACTTTTTCCTCTTCCAAAGTTTTCTCTATTATGTCTGTTATTCTGTAAACTTGGTCTATAGTAGAGTGCTTTTCTCGAAAGCCAAATTGATGACCTGGTATTATATTTAAACTATCTATTATTGGTTTTAGCCGTCTGAGCAACAGCTTTTCCATCAATTTAGACATAATGGGTAGCAGAGAAATCGGTCTATATGATGTTATTACATGTGGCGGTTTTCCTGCTTTTGCTATCATGATAACTTCAGCAATTTCCTATAGGTTAGGTACATATTTTAATCTTATTACAGCATTAATAAGAGTTGTTAGTTTCACGACAGCCTTTCTTGGCAGATTATGGAGTATTTCTCCTGATACTAAATCATAACCAGAAGATTTTCGTTTGCTAATATTGTGTTTGATTTCACGTACTACTTCCCTTGGTGTAACAAGTTTGATATCGTCATGTGGATGTGACATCAAATTGTCATTGACGGAAGATAGTGTTTCATCTGTTTCACTTTCGTTAGGCTTAAATATAACCTCTAAGTGTTCTGCAAACCTCTTAGCTTTTTGTTCATTGTGAATTGCCCATTTCCCATTCTCATCTTTGATTGGGGGAATATGAGCAATTGGCCTTTTAAGATTCTTAGTGGCTTTCCATAACGAGTAATCAGTACTGCAATCACTGGTCAGCTGCTGAAGATGCTTATTGGTGGCCTCGTCATTGAGGTTTTGTATTTTCCTCTTTAGTTTTTTTGTAATGTTATTCAGCTTTCTTTTTTCTTCTGGGTCCCTGGATTGATGCCATATTTTTGTTGAGCTCTTTTTTCATAAACAAGCTGTATGATGCTATGTGGATATGTATGACCCTTAGATTTCTTGTTAATAATTGGTGTATTTTCCCACGCTGCTTGTTGGATTTGTCGCATAAAATTTTCTATTTCTGTATTTAAGTGTTCCCGAGTTTTCAGCGGAACTCTTAAGTCTATATTGTTATGTAAATTGATTTTAAAGCCATCCCAGTCTGTATATTTATTGACTAGGGTGGGAGTTTTATCTTTGTATAAGACTTTATCACCTATTTCTAGGAATATTGCAGAGTGATCAGAGTTCATATCATAGCTCTGCTTAGTTTCTAGGTAGCTTGATGATAAATTTTTATAGATGAAGAAATCGATAAGGTTAGGTATTTTATTGGGATCTGTTGGCCAATATGTCGGCGTTCCAGTAGATATAACATCACATTTAGTCTCTTTTATGGCGTATAGCAATCCTTTCCCCTTAGCTGTAGATAATCTGGAGCCCCAGTATGTATTCTTTGCATTAAAATCACCTCCCAGAACAAATCTATTACCAAGGGTCTCTATAACTACCTATAAAACAGAAAGTTATATTATGTATTTACATCGTACTAATGTTTAGCACATTTTGGTTAGCTGAAATAAACACAACATAATATAGTATGGCGGATCCGTCAAATATTGTTACGTGTCGTAATGGTAAAAGAGCAAATTAATAAAATAAATTAAAATCAAATTCTAATTAATTGTATTAACTAGAACTTCTATCCCGATGTTTTCTTATCACTTGCTCTAGCTAGATATTGTGAGCCGGTCCATTTCTTGATCTATCAGGCTGATATACAACCTGACCTTGAATTGATATGTTATCCCGGAAGCGGGTGAATCTACTCCCCAACCCAAGGTTGACTACGGTGTTTCTACGACCTTTCGTAATTAATAGTTTTTCATTGAAGAAATGCCATGCAAAGTTTACGTAACAATATCACCCAAACGTGTTGAATACAGGTGCACGAAGCTGGGTGTAAATGAACTTCGTCCTTGACAGGTAGCTTGAAAGGAGCTTCAAACTACCTATAGCGACGGCGAGCGAAGCGAAGAAGAGCTTCAAACTACCTATCGCGACGACGAGTGAAGCGAGGATGAGCTTCAAGCTACCTCTTTGAAGAAATAAAACAAAATGGCCGCCATGCAAAATTAAAAGGCGCACACTATCGAAACTAATAGAGGCTAACATAGCGTGTTTGGACTCATGTTACAGAGAACAACGGAGACTTCCTTACAGTTTTAACATAATTCAAAGATGGCGGATTCAAAATGGCGCCCGATTTATAGTAACTCAGATTCAGCTGATATTTTATATTAAGGGATGCTGATTTCAAATTTTGACCTTTTACTTGAGTGACAGCATTTTTCAAGATGGCCGCCATGCAAAGTCAAGCGCATTATCATTTGCTATGAAAAATACCGCCGTTTTGTACTTGTTCTTGCAAAATTTAAAGTTTAGCACCAAGTATAACACTTTTAAAAATAGAACAGCCACGAAAACACCCACAGAGCAAAATACTAGTTTCTAATATATTATTCTAATATAGGTAGGGGAGATGGGAAATAATATTTCTTTTATTTTTATTATTTCTTATTTAAAACGTTTAGACCATACCATCTCCCAAAATATTGGAAAAGTTTGCTAGAAATGGTCACACTCCTATGCCAAACCCACCGCCAATGCTATTTTCGGAGTTTTGGCGAAACGCGGTAAAGTTCACGTCGTTGCATTGTATTATTTCTCAAAACTTGTCCTTTTTCAGTGTTAATGTTTAAAATTGGTGGCGATTTACAAGTGCTGAATTACGAGCATGAGTGTAGGCAAGTGATATAATGTGGTGAAACGTGGTTTTTCGTGTTGCTTCCAAAATGCCGTAGAAGCTTCTAGTAAAGTTGCCACCACTTTACTGGAGCATGACTTAGACTGAACTATGACTTAGACTTGACTTAACGTGAAATATTCATAACACTGAAAAATTATAATACTTGACACTGGTTAAATACACTATGTGTGGAGCCAACATATAAGAAGAAAAAAAATGCTATTTTCAAGATTAGTTCTCCTTATTGCCGCGGGACTTCTTTGAGACTGAGGCCTTCGTTCTCAATATCCGAGTAAAGTTCCGAGTTGGCTGGCCAGTGAGTAATACTGATCGGGACGTAAAGGCGTCGAGTAGTTCTTCCCAGTTTCACGAACGAAAACAGTTTCGATCAGCTACTCAGTGGGTAAAAATTTAGGGTGATCTGTAGCAACGTCAACTGTTCATTTCGTTCGTTCAATAGTCACCCTGACTGCTGTCAGTGACGCCATTTTGGGTTCGTTTTTTATTTTTTTTGACATGTTTATGTGCCAGCTATATGCTGCATTGCGGTAGATGCCCTTCAAAGAGTATTTATTCCCTACCTAAAGTAGGTAAGGATTTACGTTTACAAAAAAGGGTATCAACTAATTACATTAATGTAATGAGGAATGTCATACGAATTTAGATTACATTGTTTAGTTCAAGGGGAAATGTAATAAGTAATAACTATAGGTACCTGAAATATAGTTTTATCTTGACGCAATAATAATAATTAAAACAACACAAAACAAAAATATCATAATATTATATAAGTATTTAACATATTATAATTGAGCAAAAACTTTTTAGTAGTCATCATCATCATAATCATAAGCCTGAAGACGTCCACTGCTGAACATAGGCCTCCTCCAAAGAGCACCACTTTGAGCGGCTGCTAGCCTCCAGTATCCATCAGCTTTCCACGGTTCTGAGCGTACTGTTTTAGTAATTAAATAAAATGATTTCTATATTCATAAGTATCTGATCTCGAAATAGAAAGAGGAATAGTCGATGTTATAGATGGAATAGTTGGTAGTTTTCAGTTCCGTAGATCTCAGTATTTGTGGCATGCCAACTATGATAATAAATTACAAACACATGCGAGCTTGCAACAAGTTTTAGCCGTCGGTTAACCGTACTAATCGGCAGCTGATGTGTCCTGTAAGTAGCAGCCTGGTTTACGGGTCGGCTAGCGCTACTCGGACATTCTGAAATTCGTTACTGCAGTTACAAGTGACATTACGTCGTGGCTAGCCAACTCGGAACTTTACTCGAATATAGAGAACGAAGGCCTGAGTCTACTGAAGTATAAATAAATAATAAATAATAAATAAATAACGCCCAACGATCACATACATAGATCCTGGACCCTAACTAGGATTCCCTGTATCTAGGGACCCAGGAACTACGAGGACCATGGTCCCACAACACCCAGACACAGAACAAGTATTAAATAAATAACGCCCAACGATCACATACATAGATCCTGGACCCTAACTAGGATTCCCTGTATCTAGGGACCCAGGAACTACGAGGACCATGGTCCCACAACACCCAGACACAGAACAAGTATTTGCGCTTCTTTTTTTTTTTGGGCATAAATACTTGTTCTGTCGCGGGAATCGAACCCGCCACCTCCGGGTTATGAGCCGACCAGCAGCCCTACCGTGTAAGCATTCTGGTAATGAACATCGCCTGCCATCCTGCTTACGCCAATGTACAAGCCCTTGAGTGCGAGCAAGAGAGCACACGATTACGATTGCCACCGGGCTTACGCGGTAAGGCCACTGCTCAACCACCACACCACGGAGGCTGTCAAATGTCAAATAATGGTTGGCTTCATGGCTTGGCATTGGCATGGTACTGGCTATATTGGTTATGTTGTCAGATTGATCCATTCATTGGTTCATGACTTCATGCCATTCCATGGTTCATTCGTCAGGCGTGTATCCTTTTCTATCTCGTTAATTTTTACACCTTTCTCTTTTTATTCATCGCAAAATGCTGTTGACCCCTTTTCATTACTACTCTCTGATTGGTTGAACACTGATCTTGGGCAAAAAAAAGCGCGTCTTTCTACGTTTAGCCAACATAACAAAGTATTTCGCGCCGACTCATCGTACATTTCCTCCCACCTCCCATCAAAATCCATTCTTTCTTTCTTCTGCATTTGGCGTTCAGTGTTGAAGGTCGTGTGTAGACCTTAGTGTTTAGTTTACTGTTAATTTTAGTCTGTATCTATCTACTGTAAGAACCATGGCAAATAATGATAATTTTGCGCAAGATGTTACTGATAATCAACTAAATGGAAACGGCGAAAATGGTGGAGGCGATGGACAAGAACATAATAGTGCTGAAGCCCCGGGACGCGATGATGACAGGTAAATGATTTTGTTCTAAAATTTAGTAACTTTCAGTCCTTTGTTATAAAAATTGGTACTGAATGGAGGTTTATGTAAATTATGGACTATTAGCTTTGTAAAGTTCTATTTTGCGGTTCAATTCTTGCTCGCCGCAATGGCGTCGGTTTGGCATTTGCATTATCGGCTTGTTTAATCTCTCCATATCCTCTGAATCTTTTCTAAATTCAACAGTTTCACTTTTACAGCGTGTTCTACGCGGCTCGAAGTTATTATTAGATGTTATAGTTTTCATTTCAGAGTAGTATGAAGCGAGATTAATTATAACTTAGATAACGCGAGCCGCATGAAGTAAAATGGCGTCCTATTTGCGCGTCGGTTTGCACCCGGCCCCGCCTCGAACCCGTTATCGATTTTTTCGTCAGTTCCATAGCATCTCGTTTGGTCAGCTCGTAACTGTTCATTTGAGTAAAGGTAACGACGCCTAGGTAGTTGCAAGATTTGAAATCGGTGGTAGCGCTTGGACGCGCGGGGGTCGTTGCCCTCGCGGCGCGGTCAGTTTGGGCGCCACTAACGCTGTGTCTCTCTGCAGGTGTGAGCCTGCGCCGCCGCCGCCGCAGCAGCTGGAGGACGACGATGGTATATATCTGGGCTCACACTAAAGTAAACGACCAAACTGACTAGAAGTCTTGGCCACTTAATTTTGGGCCTCGCTCACAATTTGCCTATTTTAAATCTTGCGATATCACTGTAACATGTTTCATCTTTCGTTGTTTTGATAATGTAAATTTCCAGTTTACTTTTTATAACTTACAGGTTGTCAATTTGTTTTGCTGCAGTGCTTGGAGTTTGTTTTAAACAAAAATGTAGCTGTAAAGTACTGTAAACAAGTACTGCATAGTTTTAATGTCAATTTCTAATTTTTAAGTCAGTTTCATGATCGAGACACAAAAATTACACTAATTGTACCTTATTCATTCAATACTTACTTGCAATATCATGTTCACAGAAAACTTTTTGTTGGTGGTCTAAGCTGGGAAACAACAGACAGTAAGTATACTTATTTTAATTGTTTCAAACATGTTAGTTTTGATAGATTTCTCTTATATTATCAAGGTTTTTAAATACTTATATCAAAGTGGCAGAACATAGGTCATGTTCAGCAGTGGATGTCTTCAGGATGATAATGATGAAATGCTTATGTTTCAATTCTTTCACTCTGTTGATAATATATAGATAAGAGCCATACAAAAGTGTCTTATGATGACTTATACAGTTCTGCTTCTGAATGAGTTTTGAAGAAGCTTTAACCCACATTTCTGATGAAACAAATGTAGATTTTGACTGTTCAATCATAGTGGCTGATTATTTACAAACAATTTTATGTTTTTAACAGAGGAACTACGTGATCATTTTGGAGCTTATGGTGAAATTGAGAGCATCAATGTGAAGACTGATCCTAACACTGGGCGGTCAAGAGGGTTCGCATTCATTGTGTTCAAGGCCCCAGACTCTATTGACAAAGTGATGGCAGCTGGGGAGCACACAATCAACAACAAAAAGGTGGATCCCAAAAAGGCAAAAGCAAGACATGGGAAGATCTTTGTTGGTGGCCTTAGCAGTGAAATCTCAGATGATGAAATCAGAAACTTCTTTGAAAATTTTGGAAAAGTAAGTTTTACATCTGTAGTCTACCTACCGTTTAGTGTTTCTCCTTGATGATCATGAATGATGACATTTCCGGATTGGTGAGATAAAAGCTCTTGATTATTATTGAAGAGGAATCCGGGCCCCTGAACTAAAAGTACTAAATAATCATTTAAATAGGTCCTCGCCAAATTAAATAAGTTTTATTTATGGTTTTCAGATCATTGAAATTGAAATGCCTTTTGACAAAACCAAGAACCAGAGGAAAGGATTCTGCTTCATCACATTTGAATCTGAACAAGTTGTCAATGAACTACTCAAGACTCCCAAACAGACCATCGCTGGAAAAGAGGTAAGTTTAATGTCTAATAGTTCATATCACTATACTAGATTATATTATTTGCCTGGTGTGTAATTTTAAGCTATTAAAAATGTGCCACTTTTGATAAAACAATTGTTATAACATTTCAAAATCAAGCTTATCGTAGGCATGTGTGCATCGGTCAGAATTTTAAAAACTGCTTAAGTACTAACATTGTCTTACATTTACAACTGGGACCGATGGCTTCACATCAGTAGCACTCGTCACTATCCATTCGGCATCTAATTGTTTAGTTGTCAGATGGCAGTGATAATAAATAGGCAGCATAGGTACAAGAAACATGGTTGTGTACGCAGGTGGACGTGAAGCGCGCGACGCCGAAGCCGGACGGGCCCGGCGGCATGGGCACTCGGGGCGCCCGGGGCGGGCGGGGCGCGCGGGGTGGGCGCGGCGGCCGCGGCGGCTACGGCGGCCAGGGCGCCTGGGGCAACCAGGGCTACGGCGGCTACGGATACGGACAGGGAGGCTACGGCGGCGGCTACGACGGCTACGGATACGGCGGCTACGGATACGACGGCTACGGGGGCTACGGCGGATACGATTACTCCGGATACCCCAATTACGGTAAACGCGGCAAGCAGTTGTAGTTGAGCGGCTCCCGCAAGCCCGCTCACCGACACGTTACCTCGACTGATGTTACCTGATCCCTAGGATGTAATGTAAACGTAGAGTAAGGCTAGGTTAGCGTTGCGAGCGAGGCGCACTCCGTCCTCGAGATGCCTATTTACATGTACTGAAACTTTTATTGTTTTACATTATTCGAAGAGATCGACATCACGCGAAGCTTAGGTATTTAACTTAGTGTAGAAAATATTTATTTTTCTATATATTTAATATTCCTATCGAGATATTGTGTAGTGAATGTTGTCGAGGCGACGGTGTATAATCAGAATATAAATAACCATGGGTCGGTAAGACTTTTCCGAGTATAATTAAGATTTTCCATTGGTATATTACTTGCAAATATAATTTTGGCATACCTGTACCTGCGCGGCGCCAGAGCCGGTCCCGACCCGGGATTCTGACCGGGGTCGGGATCCGGCGCCGCGCCGGGTGGCGGTGCTGTCGCGTTCTATCGCTCTTTGTCATTGTTTCACCGGGTACTAGTATATTCTGTACATACATTACCTGCCGTATGTTTATATAAGTGTTTATTTGTAATACCACTTTTGACACATGTAGCAATGTCGCTCGAGTTTTTATTTTTTTTCGTATTATTATTTATACTTATTGACTCACGCCACATGCTACATATGGGAAATGGGGTAAATATGGAGAGACATTGTGAAAGTGATAAAGATATGATGAAGCTTTGAATAAAGCACTGTTACAAAAATTCTCAATGTGTTTCCATATTAACCCCACTCCTCCCCCTCATCATGCTTCACATTCATTTATTGCTGCACATTTTAGTTAACAGCTGCATGTATACTTTTGGGATATTATAGCCAGGCTTGCAGTTTTTGCATTTTATTGGGTTTATAACCGTAGGGTGAACGGCAACTTAACCTTGTGCAGTAAGTAGGCTGAAAGCTTAGAGAAATATTTCTTTGTAGGTCTATGTTAATATCAGTTTTTAGAAAAGGTATTGAGACTACAGTTGCATTCATTTCTTACGCTGACAAAAATTAGATCCTAGGGTGGCAGCTAGCTTGCAACTTGGACATTTTCTTTCTTTTTGATGTCGAGCGGTGTCGGCGAGTGGACTTGCACAGCCTGCACAATATGAGCTGCAATATTTAAAACAATTTTGATTACCAGTATAGATAGTTTCGATGAAAGCTGCAGCTGAATAGTATATTTAGTTACACGGAAGATGTGAGCGACATTTCGGTTAGATAGTAGTCGGCCGGCCAGACTAACGTGTTGTGTTGTGGGCAGACTACGGCGGGTACGGGGGGTACGAGGGCGGGTACGGCGCTCGCGCGGCTCCCCGCGGGAAAGGTACTGCCTCACCACATTACATACTGCTACTACTACAGTACATGACACCCCTCACAAATGTTTTCGCTGGCCGCACTGCGCGTGCGCCCTAGGTGGCGCCTCTGTCTTTGGTTCCGTGCGGAGGAAAATATTTGTAAGGACCGTAGATAGAAATAGTTATGAACGATACATGTTTGTCACGCTTTCGTAATTTTATTCTCGACACGTTTTGGTTCTGTTGTTTGCACTAATCCATCGGTAGAGGAGTGCTGGCGGATGAGGCCAGATCTAACTAGGAAGCTGCATTCGTAACGTTATGTTGGAGCGCAATGTTTTGTGTCAACGTCGTCGTTCGTGTTGGCATGGCAGATCTGCTTGTTGTGAATGCATCTTGCTTCTTGGTTACTAACGTCGATCGAACATTGCATAATAGATATACTAATTTTCAATAGTATTTATTTATACCATTATGTTGCTATAAAAGTTTATTATAAGAAGTGGTCAAGAGCTTGTCGAGTTTAGCGACAGATTTCGTAGGTGTTGTTCTCCAAGGTTAGTATGCAATGCAAGCTCAATAAGACTTAAAAAAACTTCAGCTTTTATCAAGATTTAAATATCTTTGTCATTCTGATTTTTGAGCAAGTATTACTAAACTTTTGCTCACAATGATGCTTTAGATATTATTTTTAGAAATATGTCCACTCTGATCTTTAATATTGTATTTTTTAGAATTCAATAATTATTGTATTCCCTATTCAATAATAAACATCTCGCCCACCCATTAGTTAGATGCTTATTCCCGTCTATCGGGACACCACATGCTGGCAATGTAACAGACAAACAATAGGTAAAAATATAATTTTCGTGGATAGTGCCACTTCTGACTTCCCATAGCCATAGTTTATCCTGATTTTTCCCTATTATGTCGAAATTGTCCGACGATAAAGGCCAATGCAATATATTTTTGTATTTTCTGCGTTCTCGTCACTTTGGTCCTAATGCTGACTTGTCGTGCTTCTACATTGCTATCATCATTTTCGCGCGTATGCAACATAATAAGTCAAACGAAGCATGCTCTATTTCTAGCACCACGTCTAAATTTTAAATAATATGTCAAAGGTACTTTTATAGTAACATAAATAATAATAATAAGAAAATGGTAAACTTAGTACTACTTATTATAGTATTACTGTTATTTAGGATATATTCTGGGCATGTAGTATGTAGTCACTTTGTTTCAAGTAATGTAGCCCAGTATGATTCAACTGGCAGTAATCTTATCATGTAGATAAGTTGTTGGTGTACTGCTGAAGCCAAATACTGGTAAATTTTATTTGTTTTGACACATTTGATAGTCCTGCTTAAGGGCACTAACAAGTCGAGATGTTTTCTACCATTATTAATATTATCGTCTTGGAAAATATATTTTAAAATGAAATTTGTTACTAGCAGATTTAACTGACTTGAAAAAATGAGAAGATTTATGTTTGTTTTTATTTTTTTTCGGTTGGAACCTCGCTACTTCCGTTTTTTATGAATTAGTTTTGACAATCGTGTTTTAATTTGAAGGGACATTCGGTCGGAGTTATTCCATTCAAATTTTGAATTTAGTGTGGTCAAACACAAGCCAACATAAATAGCTATTTGTGCAACAAGAGAGCAAAGTTGATTTTTGTGTCGAGTGCTTATGTTGAATCCCGAGCAAGCGAAGGAGCGAGGGATTCAAAGGCATGAGATGCAAAAACTTTGCTCTCGAGTAGCACATACAACTTTTCACCTCAGCATTGAGAACATCATTACTGGTAGGTACTTAGCTAGTAACGAAACACTATCACGTTCCCGCTTTAAGCATGCCAAAGAGAAAAAAAATTCATGTACTCTCCAAAACTCTATATAAATGTAACCTAAAGCTGGCTAAATAGACTTACCGCAAAGTCATAATATTAAAAAATCACTTTGTCTCACGCAGTGAGCAAAATACGATTTTGCACAAGGTTTTCTCGCAGCAAAGGGTGCCATTTCGAGCTGGGCCATTATTCCGTATCGATTCCTTACTTCGAAACCACGCGAATTCCTTTTCTTACATGAGAAATCTGCAAAACTGTATTCTCTATGAAACGAAAACAAAACCGCGCGAAATGAATTTGGAATTGGCGCGATTTCAACTGTCAAAAATCGTATGTTTTACCGAGACTCGTTTCGAAACATAAACACATCAAAAGATTTGACCACTTATGTCAATATATTTTATTCAAAATAAAGATAACTTTAATGTAAGTGAATGTATATCTAACGCTGTAACACGATTTGAACAAGACACGATAACGACGTGGTTTCGTATCGTGTGGAATCTGTCTTTCCATAGAGAATAACCGCCCAGCTGAGGTAAAAATTAAACTATTGCATTATTTTAATTTCGAAGTTTAGAACTAATAGTGGTATGAAAGGAAGAATTAGTTTCGTGGTTTAGTTTCATGGTTTAGTTTAATTTTTTTATCTTGACATGTATTAAAGACAATTTATTTAGGCTTATTTTGGCTTTAATTTACCAGGATAAAACATACAAAACTTCGCATATGTTTTTCGTATCAGAAGATACTTATTAATTTATTATCTTTGGGTTTAATGCAGTACTGGAGTTTGACTGTCATTATAAAATTTACCAGTGTTTGGGCTTCATGCGTAACATTCCAAAAATAGCAAAGCCGCCTTATTATTTTGGTATGACATTTTAGATGTTAGTATGTATCGACTATCATTATTACCGTTAACGGATGTTAGTAGTGGAACGTAACTAACTGCAGAGGCAAGGTATCGCATACATGACAGCCAAACGGTGACATGTACGTCAGTTGGCATGCGGCGGCGCGCTGTAACCCGCGCTTGTGTTGCAGCCGGATACCAGGGCGGCAAGACGCAGCGCGGTGGCGGCGGCGGCCGCGCCAACCAGAGGCACCAGCCCTACTAGACCCCAGTACCTGCCGTTAGTCATCTCAGTCCAATAGTGAGGTGAGCTACTCGTGTGATGTCGCGGCACTGGTCCCGTGTAACGGCGTGGGCCCGTACTGACGCGAATGTTTCTTGTTGCAGGTTAAGTCACCGGTCATGCGTGCTCCCCGCGCCGCGCCTGCGCCGCGCAGAGGGCATGTCATTCCATTCCACATAATTAATTTAAGATATTACTAATCTCTTAAGGAAAATTTTAAGGATAAAAAGTACTGTCGTATGCGATCAGAACGCGTTAGAGCGTTTTTTGCATAAAATTATTATAATATAGTATGGATTATAGATTCACTTGAGTATTATTGCTGATGGATTAGATTCAATTTTGACATATTGTCTAGAGATCTTTACCTTTGGAACTGAAGCATAGGAGTAATTATTAATTAAACAGAGCTTATAAATTAAATACAGTCCCCGCGTCTCGGGGAGCCGATCTAACTGGAGAATGTGTGTGCGCGTGTGTGCGTGTCTGTTGTGTGTGGTCGAGCCTCCCTCCACTCGATTGACAGTAGATGGTTCTGGATCTCATTGCAGAAATGTTGTAGTCTTGTATTTTAATTTCGTAAAAAATTAAAAAATCAAATCATGTATTTTTTACAAACTAGATGTTTCTTCCATCGTGTAGGGATGAATTTTTTAGTATTAAGTATTCGGACATGAACAAACTTACAGATATACAAATTGTGTATGTCTCAATAAACCAATTGTAAATAAAATGACTTTGTCTGTTTTCTGTTGTGTTTAAGGATTGTTGTGTATATGTGGATTGGGCTAGTCCAACCCTTTTGCAGCGTTTGGGTAATCTACACAACACAGCTCTGCACTGGTAGACACCGGCCGTATTATCTCGTCTATTCTCAATGTTCAATTAACAGTTCGTTGATTGAACCACTGAGACTGAGTCTCACTAGTTCAACGAAATATTGAAATATTTTAAATGAGCTACCGATACTCGACTATTCTCAATAGTTCAATAGATCATCTGTACCCCTAGTACGAGTTTTGATAGTTTACTAAAACTTGATGAGTTTACGTTTTCTCCCTTTTCTCCCATACACTTTGGATTCGCGCGGATTATTCACTTATTGGAAAGCTCTTACTAGGGGTACGGGAGGTCTAGCAAAGATATCAAATGTACTGGAATGACATTTCTGAAATCGCTTGTCCGCAGCGAATGTCATTTCAATACAGTTTTGGAGTTAGCGTTTGGCGATAGCGTTAGCGTTTGGATCTTTGCTAGACCCTCAGCAGGGGGTCTAATGTACTGGAATGACATTTCTAAAATCGCTTACTTGTCCACAGCGAATGTCATTTCAATACAGATTTGGAGTTAGCGTTTGGCGATAGCGTTAGCGTTTGGATCTTTGCTAGACCCCCAGATGAGCCTTGTTACTCACTTATTTAGTTCTTCACACTTATAGACTATAGATAGGCCACCTTAAATTTTCCTTGTAGTAGGTAGGTGTAACTTTGCTTTTACTGCGATAATACATGTTTTATTATTGTAGTTTGAGAATAAAGGCATAAAGTGACTAGTAACAAGGCTCAGCGTCGAACTACTGAGAATAGACGATATCATGAACGCGTACCATACCGTAGTCGTACATTTACAAAACGCTAAACAAATACTCTGCTAGACGACCCAGGCAACCTGTCATCGGGCGCTGACGTTTGAACAAATGGGAGGGACAATGGGAACTACTCTACATTTTGAGGTAGGAGATTGAACAAGTAGGCATTTTTAGGAAAGTGATCGTAATACTAAATACAAAACTAACTGGTAAGTATTGTAGCGATTTATTTCGACGACACGAATATACAAATACCCATTATGTACATTGTACAAGCCAAGAAGTCCTATCGGGTACCGGCGGAGGGCGCATCGGTCAGCACGGCGAGCTGCTGGAAGTGGCGTACAGCACATCTAGTGCGTTGCACAGAGCGCGGTAATTCACCTGCGCACGCATATTGGAGGAGGTTGATAATTTTTCAGGTTAAAAGTATCGACAAGTTTTGGTCTCTACTCGGTAGTACAAGCAATTCTTATCCATATAGATTCTATATGGATAAAAATTCTTATATAATAAATAATAATATAGAAGCATCATCACCAGAATGAACACGTCCACAGTTGAGCGCATTGTTAGGCAGTACCCTGCTGCTTGCCTCTTGCCGCAGATAATATAGTATGCTGACTAGGCTAGGTTAGTTAAGTCTTGCACTGATGCTTGTCATAATGAGCGACGCCGTGGGCGTGAAGCCCAATGGCACACCCCCTGAGCTAGAATTCGTTTTCCGATCTCTATGGGCACACCACTAGATTATAAACGGTACGAACGAGAATAATCCTTGTAGGCACCACATCCCTTGGCCTTTTGTATTATCACCATAATTTTAGATGGTTGTTTGTTTCTTGTCTCCCCACCAGATCTGTCCCACCGTGCGGAGGAAAAATTAAAAAGAAAGTAAGTATTATTATCGAGACCGCGGGGAGCCGATGGATGCAGGAGGCGAGTGGCCGCTCAAGGTGGCGCTCTTTGGGGGAGGCCTGTGTTGAGCAGTGGACGTCTTCAGGCTGTTGATGATGAAGCGAGAAGGCACCGACCTCGTCTCCGCAGCCGCGGCGGTAGGCGAAGCACCTGTAGAGCAGATCCCGCTCGCGCGACGACAGCAGCTCCAGCAGGCCGCGCTGCGCCAGCGCTCGCGAGCACGACACCGCCGGCACCGTGCCGCACCGGGACTGGTCCATGTCCTGGCAACCACCACATGTCTGTACCCGGTCTACACTCATTGACCACTTAGTTGCTACAATAGGAAGTAGGAGCATCCAGCGGTGCTCATTTCTTTAGGGACATTTTGATTAATAACACCAATAATAGAGATGAAGTAGGTAAAGATATGGACCGTCAGAGAGAAAAAAATTATACCTAAGTAGTTATAAATATAGGCAGGTACCTTGAACACCTCCAATATGTTAGAGATGTGATCGGGATGCTTGGCAAGCTTGGCGAGCGCGCCGGAGACGATGCTGCGCTCCTCGAAGCCGAGAAAGTTGAGCGGCGAGTCGGCGGTGGGCACGTGCGGCACCGGCTGCAGGCGCGGCGCGCGCTCCAGGCCCGCCTGCACCAGCGCCTCGCCCACCGCGCCGCAGAACCGCTCGTACTCCACGCAACGCCGCCGCCCTGCCGCCGCGAACACCTGCGCCGGCGTCACGTTACCTATGCTACGTTGTACAGCTGGACCCGGGCTGGGAGCGGCCGGCCCTTGTGTGGGCTATTTATATTATGCTAAACAAGCATGAGCTAAACGACGTAATATTTATATTGGCATCTATTCTTTCGAAAAAGCGTTTGATCAATGAACGATCACTTTTATATCTACCTCATGTTAGCGTTAGCCCTGTACTGTACATATCTACACAACGTGACATGCAACGTATTATTGTCTGCCTTATACATTTTTAGAATCCTACGCTACGTGTTAATAAAGCTCAGCGTGCAGCATAATCTATTCTTGGTTGCAGTGCTACCGCTTATGGTTGGTTTGGTAGTTGCGCAAATTTATAACTCCGCAGGTCTATAATTATCCGCATATGTACAAAATATGATTTTGACCACTTACACCTCGACTCCAAAGTTACTTGTTCTGTGTCTGTGGGCAGAGTGCTGGCTGGTATGTGCTAGCAAGGTGCTAGCCATTTCGCGTACCTACAGTAGGTACTTGCTCACCTCCATGAGCGTGTCCATCTCTAACGGAGTGAGCGAGAGGCCGGCGCTGGCCAGGCCGCGGTAGAAGTCTGCGCGTGCGATCACCAGCTCATTGTGCGGGTCGAACTGCCGCAGGAACTCGCGCGGACGCACGCCGTCGCGGACTATCTGCGGGGGGCAACAACTTGTGAAAAACCCCCATCGAGCCTACCTATATCGCGTAACGAATAACGATAGAGTATACCTTCCCCTTGATCTTGGCGAGTATCTGCACGATGTCAGTCTGCAGGGGGTCGGCGCGAGCGGCGGGGGCGGCGCGGGGCGCGGGGGGCGGCGCCACCACCGCGCTCTCCGCCGGCCGCTCCTCCAGCTGCATTGGTATTACATTAATACTAGGTAAGGTGAAAAGCGTAACTGCTGTAGTTGCGCTTTCCACCTTCACGACCACTTTTCACGATCTTTTCCATCACCCAAATGATATCAAGCATGGCATGATTCGTTGTACATAAGTATGTAGGTGAAGTATGTACTAGGCACCTAACATTTCAGTATCTAGTCTAACTACTTATTGCTATTTGCAAATGGGTTAGAGTGGATTCGAGTTACCAAAAAGTCTGTGAACACTGGGGGCCTTACCTACTTATAAACGCCGCTTAAAGTTAGTCACTGTTTAAAATGTTCCGTCTCGTTTAAGCGCGTGTAAGAAATGATCTTCTATGTCACCAGTGCTAAGTAACGATTTCTGCGACTGGTCTTCATATCAGGCGTGCTCCTATTCATGGTACGGTGGACTCCAAGGAAACTACGATTCACGGACACAAATAAATATATAATTGAACTGATACATAGGTACTGATATAACTAAATAATATAAACTATGACATGACGCGGTAGTGGTGGAGAGACGACTAAATTACATATCGCGCCCTTTATATAGGTCGGCGCCGCGGCGTCGTCCATATTATAAACAAATGTGTCCCTATACGCGTGACATTTCAAATCAGTCAAAAGTTTACAGAAGATTTTAAGCATTGACTAATTTTAAGCAACGTTATAAGTAAGGCCCTGGATAAATAAAATTATGTTGTTTCGTTGGATAATAAATCTGACAAATCGGCTGAATTCCAAGTTGGGGAACTGACTACACTATGTTACCTGGCGTAACACGTTTATTTAGATATCTGCGGTGAGGATGTATCTAGTGTGGTGAGAACCTCGTCAAGCAGGCGCACGTAGTGGAAGCCGCAGTCGTCGAGGTAGCGCGCCTCGAGCGCCCGCAGGTGCGCGTGCGCGGGCAGCACGCCCACCCGCGCCAGCGCGCGCCGCACCGCGCCCCGCGGCACGTGGCCGCTGTTGTGCCTGCCGAGTGCCGAGTGCCGACCGCACACCCACGCAACGTTACAGCCTGTTCCTACTTAGGTACTTTGCCTACCTATGTACTATGTTACCTACCACTTGGTTACAGCGAGTACGTTGAGCGTGTGATTAGTAGGTTGTAGGTATAATGCACCTTACACTTCGCTCGTCATTACCAAGAAGTTGAGGAAATTTGATTCTTGCCATTTTGGGGTAGATTGCAGTGGAATTATTAGGTAGCGCCCATACAAAGTAATAATTTATTTAAGTAGATGATTTATTTAAGCAACTGTTAGTACTTAGGTAGAAATATCTGAGCGAGGATTGCGAGGCAGCGAATAAACCATATACTTATTTAATAGTCTTTTAATGGTCGGAGTCCCTAAATCTTCAGCGCTAGGAAGCTTACGTATATATTATATACCTACTTATATAAGTAGGTACTGATACTTATCATCATCGTCAACAGCCTGAAGGCGTCCACTACTGAACCTACTGCCTTAAGAGGAGCACTTGGAGCGGCTACTCACCTCCTGCATCCATCGGCTCCACAAGTCTTTCACCAGATCGTCGGCCCACCTAGTGGGGGGTCGGAACACGCTTCATCTTTCGGCGAAATAAAGGCCATCAACCTCACTGGTGGTCGTCTTGCACATTCGTTACCTTTCGTCGTTGGTGTAGTACGATGGTACCTACCTACCCATTATTTTTGTTCTGTTTTATTTTCGCGTTGTATGTAATGTTGTGTGATGTCCTGAATAAATGTATTTTATTTCTTTCTTTCTTAGTGCATGTGTGGCGCTACCAGGCGCTACTCACTTGTCGTGGTCGGCGAAGGGCGGGCGCAGGTCGAGCGAGCGCTCGGCGCAGGCGGCGCGCAGGCGCAGCAGCGCGGCCTGCGCCAGGTCCAGCTCGGCGGGCGCCAGGTCGGAGCGCGCGCCGGCCGGGGCAAGCTCCGCCACCGCCGCCGCCGCCGCGCCCGCTCCACCGCCCGGGTGCTTCTCCAGCTCCTTCACCGTGAACACTGCACAACCGCAACTGTTACTGTACGGACGGGACGAGGTCTGCTTTCTCACGGTACCACCACATTCGCCCGTGGTAGGTGGAACAGCAAAACTAGTAACCCGTTAGGTACTACCGCTGTGTTTGCGAAATAACTTCGTGACCATGCACGATGCGCTATATAGAAGCCGAATCCGATGGACAATTTAATCGTCAAATCAATCAATCAATCAATCAATCAAGTTTTTTATTTCAGAAATTAACAAGCATTCAAAGAACAAGCAGAATGGATAAAAATGATAGATTTTTATCTTAGGGTAATGTCACCCATGTTTATTGGGCCGGTGACAGATTGTGTTGCAACCGGGTAAACATTTCTACGTGGAATCGATGACTTGCAGCTGCTGTTTGACGGGCACAGATTGTGAATTGCCTATAGAGAACGTGCTGGAACGACACAGCATGCAGAAAATGCAGAACAGACCAAAGAGGATTATGCTAGTTTGTACCCGCCGTACCTTGGTCGCAGTCATCCTCGAAGGTCCGCCAGCAGACGCGCTGCGGGTCGTTGGGGTCGAGGTAGTGCCGCAGCACGCAGAGCGCCTCCGCCGGCGACAGCACCTCGCCGAGGCCGACCGCGTCCAGAGCGCGCCGGAACTGCTGTGGCGCTATCCGTCCGCAGTTCAGGGGGTCGTAGTCCTAACATCACAACAATTTACTACCTTACTATAAGGTACATTACTTATGGTATTGAATGATGTGACGAGATTGTCGTTCGCGTAATGGCTTCCCCTTAAAAGCTGTAGTGTCACGGATCTCTAAAAAATTTGGCGTGGGTCAGCACTGCGCACGTCATCCTGAACCATAGCATCAGTCTAGTGTTGGAGTTTCTAGATTGTGAGATCAGAGTCTTATTTTCCCAGTAACTTTACACCGCTAAACATTCTGGCCAAACCATAGGTAACAAGAAGGACTGAAGAACATCTGGGGTAAGAGAATGGAATGATAATGATAATCGAAGAGTAGCGAAATACCTACACGCCATAATACCTACCAAAGCTCTTCTTGGGTACATCCAAAGAGATGCTGTATGTGTAGGTACTTAATCTTTGTGATTTTGAGTAAAATATTCTTATAGGAGAGATCAAGATGTAGTAAGGTAAGTAGGTACGTTTTCCGTTCATACCAGCATTCTTATAAGTACTTAGTTAAAAGTACCTATATATAACTGGCATGATTTTAGTCGCTAGCACTATTCAAAATGACAGCATACCCTGAAAAACTCAGCGACGCGCACCCTCCTCTGCTTGACGAACTCCTGCACCCGCAGCATGAGTTCGACGAGCGGCCGGTGCGGACGCGGCGGCGCGAGCGCCGGGTGGGACACGTCCGCCGCGCCCAGCGCCGCCGGGGACCGCCCCGCCGTCACCTCCGGCCGCACCAGTTTCGGGAGCCTCGTGTCCACCACAGACTTGGGGTTGCGGTATTCCTGACAAATACAGCTACGTTTAACACACCAGCCGGAAGACATCCACTGCTGAACATTTAGGCTTCCATAAACCACTCAAATCAAATCAACGTGTTTTATTACAAATAAGCTAGTCATAGAACTCCTACATTATTTTGAATAGCGTCCAGTTTGGATAGCTCAGACTATTATGGATTTAACAAACCAACCGAAATGTGATTTCGATTTTGTTATGGCAATAAATTTGTCCAAACAAATGCAGCCTAATATTTGATAGATACCTACTAGAATGTGCTTAGATAAAAAAAACACTATTGCAACACCTATTACGGAAACAAGCGATAAGACGAACTTAAAACCAAGTGTCACAATTCGTGGTCTTATCGCTTAATGCGATCTCTTCCAGATAACCTTAACTAATGTATTAATGAAACAAAACCCTCCAAAGCTAACTCCAGCAGGTAGAAGCAATAGGTAAGTATACCTAAATTCAAACTCAATGGCGGCTGATTCGACTCGAAACACTGCGCAGATGCAAAATTAGATGTCCGTGGAATGAAGTACCTAAGTGGTGTGTAGTTGTGTACCTACACAAGCGAGGCAATCTTGCAGTGCACTTCACAGCCGTCTCAATGACGGCTGTGAAGTGCACGCACTTCGTGCAAGCTTGAATGGTACTCTACTTAGCTTAATAAAAAAAGCAGTATGTACGTTACCGGTCCTAATCCTTGTATGCCCTCCTTCTTGACGGCCTCGACGGCCTTGAGGAACTCGACGTAGTCGAGCGTGCAGGAGTCCTTGATGAACTTGCGCACCAGCAGGTTGAAGTCCTCCGGCGACACCAAGATGCCCACGTAGTTCAGGATGCGGGCGAAGTGCGCGAACGTGATGCGACCGTCGTACTTTGCCACCTGAGGAATAAATGTCCGTTGTGGGCGGGGTCGGGTCTTCGATGGCATTAATCATGATAGGTAATTACCATACAAGATAGAGGTCATGTGCGTTTTAAGTGCGATATTACTATAGTGTAATAATGTAATAGTGTAATAACACTGTAATAGTAATGTAACTGTATTATGATTTTTAAATTATGACTATTATATTAGTGGGGCCAAACTGGATTTTTTCCTGTTGGCCCCCATGGGGCCGAAGACGTGGGGGACAACAGGAACAACCCGTTATTTTTCTAAAAGGGGGATATACCTAATTCATCCTTCCGCTGAAACGTATTAATTTTTTTATCTTATATGTACAAGTAAGTACCTAAGCATACATGCATGTGCTTTTTGTTATTCCTATGTGGTGTCATATTTCACACCTAATATCAACCGGAATTTCGGAATCTCTTTCTGCAGCTTAGGAGTGCATGTTTAGTTAAAATGGAGATGCTAGTCTATAGGCCCTATAGACAGACAGGCTACCTACCAGTTAATGCCCTGTGTGTGTGTCACAGAATACATCCTCTAGGCCAGCATGTACCATCGTAGACCGCATCGTCACTTTCCATCAGGTGAGATTGCTGTCAAATGCGGAAGTTGTAAAAAAACCGACCAAGTGCGAGTTGGACTCGCACGCAAAGGGTTCCGTACCTAAAAACGAACAAATAAAATCACGTTTGTTGTATGGGAGCCCCTTTAAATATGGCTGGTGACAGACAGACAGACGGACAGCGAAGCGTTAGTAAAAGGGTCCGTTTTACCCTTTGAATACGGACGGAACCCTAAAAAAGAGGTAGGCAGTGCTTACACTGCCTACCTCTTTTTTTACCAGTTCATAGTCCTGGAAGTAGGGCTTGAGCGGCAGGTCGCGGTCCGCGATGGTAGCGAGCAGGCAGCACAGCCGGCGCAGCTGCCACTGGTCGAGCGCGTGGCACGCGGGCTCCGGCGGCGGCGGGCACGCCTCCAGCAAGCAGTCGGCCGATGTCTTGTCGCGCGCGCCCGCGTCTGGAGGCGACGCGACCATTGTGTGTGTTACATTTATGACAAGACTATGATTAAACCCATTGACTATAAATCCACTTGACCAACGATACAACTTCCCATCGTACGAAAATAAGTAGTGTATTTCAACTGCTAATATTACGATAGGAAGCGGGACACCCAATGTGTCTTTTGTTCCATCCTGCTCTGTCCTTTGTAATTTCGTATGACTTTGTCTCGTTTTGCTACCTCGCCCCCTGCCCCCGTAGGTGAGTCGTGTTTGTACGAGAAATTATGTTCAAGAGCTATCAACGGGCTTTATAATCTTTGATAAATCCTACTTAGCTTATTCAGGTTCACTATTTACCTATTGCTTCCATAGTGTGCATAGGTGTACTTAGGTACATAATAGGCAGGTGGAACATAAAACTAGTCATAAGGCCTCTGTGTCCAGTAGATGTCTAATCTTCAGCTCTTATCCCAACTTGGCTATCTGATGGGTCAGCTTTAGTCTTTTAAGTTAGTTAGACCTAAATAAATGTTCTATAGAGGTATACCAATACCTAAATTCAGTCTTCAGTGTGCCGCCTTTAAAGTCTCGCATTGAATCACGAGAGTATTGATTTGGGTGACCTGGTTTAACTGTTGCTGGAACAGCTTAGATAGGTGAGTGTTTTTGTAGGTATACCTATTTAAATGAAATTTAATAATGGTGATTATATTATACGTAGGTGGGATATAAATGGGACACAGATTTACCTTTTTTATTAAACTGCGCATATGAAAGTAGTTTAGTTTACCCCATTATAAATGTTTTGATTTAAAATTTTAACGTTAGCTGAGCTGGTTAAAAAAAAGGTTTCCGAAAAAATAACAATGAAAAAATGAGAAAGGAAGAAAGTTGGGTCCACAGTGGAGGCCAAGTGGAGGCGTCCCTATTCCCCTACTTATTGAAAAAAATGTGTCTTTGTTGTAAGGTAATGGTATGCAGCAGCACTAGTTATTGTACCCTCCCCGTGTATGATCTGGCAGAGCTGGTGGTAGAGCACGCGGCCGTCCTGCGCGCGGAAGTAGTCCGCGAGCTGCGCGATCTCCGAGTCGGCCAGTCCCACCACCGAGCGCAGCGGGCCCGCCAGCACCGACACGAATTTAGACTCTGTGGAACATCCGACCTTAATCATGTCATAGACAACACAATCCTTAATTATGTAGGTACCTAAGTACTTGCCTTATTTCCTTTTTACATTCACTTTGAATTTACAGCCCTTAGATTTGGTCTACTTATCTTTCAAGGACGTACCCAACAGCATTGTATTTGGCACGTCATAGAGATAAGCTGGTATTGCTTCCAATAATAGTTATAAAAATACCATAACTTAAGTAGTGCATTGTCAGTACAATAACATCATTTGTTTGTGATTGGGTGGGTATACGATAGAAAACGAGGCATTAAACCGTTTCATGAAATCTGCTGTCTTGCTTCAGACCAGACATGCTAGGAAACGATCGGAAAGAAGTTTTGCTTGAAATAGGTTGAATAGTTTAGCTACGTAGCGTAGGCTCGTGCTACGCAGCGTAGAGCTGCTACGTGGCTACTACAATAACAACAAATCTAATAGAATAATTATTGGAAATTTTAGTCCGATCAATTCGATCTTTTTATTTTTGGGTCTATTCTGATTTGATCTACTGTAACTGTACAGTCTGAAAGTCTTATTTATAAATAATGGAATACTTAATGACATAGTCTGTATTTTAATAAGGTATTCTGTACTTTAGTTCTTCCCTGAGACCCTATATACCTTTACTGAAAGTCGTTATCATCGGATTATCATCAACAGCTGAAAAATATCCACTGCTGAACATGGCTCTCCTCCAGAGAGCGCCATTGAGCGGCTGCTCACCTGCTGCATCCTTTAAGCAGATAATCGGTCTACCTACTGGCCAGTACCAAGTTAGTAACTACAGTAAGTATAGTATAGGCACCAGAGATGAGCGAGTTGCCCTCAGGGTCGAGCGGGCGGTACCAGTCCCACAGGTTGAGGCCGACGCGGAACGCGGCCGCGCGGATCTTGTTGCACGTCTTCCATACGTCGGCCAGACGGACCATCTGCAACCACCAGGTAACGATCAACCTATCCTTAGCTTCTACAAATGGTGATGTACGTGACGATGGTGAAGTACCCTCGCATGGAATTGTTCACTCTCCTCGAAGACGTTGCTTACTTACATAGGGTGGATTCCAGTAGCTGCTAAAAATGCCAAGAACGATAAAAACGATCACATTCAAACTGCCAAAGACCCTCACACACAGTGATCACTTTCATTGCTAGTGGAACGACTTTTTGTGATCGAAAGTAACGAAAATAACACCAACTGGAACGCACCCATAGTTAACCATACGTTGTAATTGTAATAGGGGGAATTCTGTGGTTGTAATCAGAATAGGTGCGTACTGCGTACTTTGTATGTACTAACTTTGGAGTCTTCGTTAAGCCGTAAGAAGCATTCCCGTGACTTAGTCATGATTGTTGCTAGTTCCACGGGAGGAGTACCAGGGTACCTCACACCTCACAGCTAGAACAGGTAGTACCATTCAGGGACTTACCGTGTCGTGCATTTTGACGGCTAATTACTGCGCTACGAGTAGACCACTTAAGGAATGGTAATATATTGTTTCAACGCATAATAATTTAGATCTTGATAGCCTAAATCGAAGTACAAAACATAATTCTTCGAGTTTCACATGAAATTGAAATTCCGAGTCTGACAGATTGACATTGCGACCTTTCTTGTCACGGTTGACATTGGGAAATTATGGCATTTTGATTATGGAGTGAAGCATGGAGGTCTATGGAGAGAGCCAAAATCTGCCAATGCTGCGTTGCCGCTCCGCATCCATCGTGTAAACATACTGTCTTGTATCTCTGTCTAATACACGAATCGTCGCATAGAGTATGCGAGAAAGCGAATGTCGGTACGGCAACGTCGCCTTACCGACACCGCGTGTCATGTTCTGACAGTTTGGTGTGTCATGAAATTAAGTGCGAGAGCATAAAACGTGAAAATTTAGTGATTATATTGTTATTAGGGCTAAATATTGTATCAATAGTGAAATTGTGTCGTGTTGTGCTGTGTTTTGTGCATCAAGAGTAACCCGAGGAGTCGAAGGAAAACCAGAATCATCATTTTATACGTTAAAGTTTACTGGCTATTTTTATGTTAAACATCGAAGTTTCGAAGTAAATATGCATTTCATATTAAGAATATACGTTTTTTCCACCGTATAATTACCATGCGATTGCAATTACTGAAAGATTTAATGCTTTAATTGATATTTTTGGGATGGGCGATTTTATGCCTCTCGAATAGTGATGTACCTACACTGTCCATTACATTTTGTCGATATTCGTAAATCTTCATACATTTGCACAAAATTACTTTGGTTTTGGGGAGATTAAAAAGTAGAAAATCTCTTTCCTTAAAAGTGGCAGAATGGATTTAGATCAAAGTGCAAACAGAATGAAAAAGTAGGTGTAAATCTGGCAATTTAAAAATAGGCACCTAACCTACTTTTATAAAATACAATAGGTAGGCCAGTGTCGTCTGGCTTCAGTATGAGTTATGAAATTAATAATAAACTAGCTGACCCGCCCCGGTTTCGCACGGGTTTATTAGTTTTATGCCTTACCCTGTTTATGGGTAAGAGAGAAGCAAAAGTGAAAAATATAGGGGAAAAGGATGAATAGATGGGACGGCGAAGGGAGACAGGCGCACCCGTCCCATCCATTCATCCTTTTCCCCTATATTTTTCCCTAAAATAAATATAGGGGCTTCAATACAACAAACGTGATTTTTTGCTCGTTTTTATAGATAATGGTACGGAACCCTTTTTACAAATTTAACCATCATTTTAATGAATAGAATAAGAAAACGCGAATGTAAAATAAAAACTAACTATTATGGAACAATGTTATTTGAACAGCCTGACGACGTCCACTGCTGATCATAGGCCTCCCCCAGGGAGCGCCATTTAGAGCGGCTGCTCGCCTCCTGCATCCATCGGCTCCCCGCGGCTTTCACCAGGTCGTCGGTCCACCTAGTGGGGGGCCGGCCTACGCTGCGTCTTTCAGTTCGTGGTCGCCACTCGAATCCTTTCATCCCATCGGTTGTCAGCTCTACGAGCGATGTGGCCTGCCCATTGCCATTTCAACTTGTTAATCCTAAGAGCCACATCGGTCACCTTAGTTCTTCTGCGGATCTCCTCATTTCGGATCTTATCTCGCAGGGAAACACCGAGCATTGCTCTCTCCATAGCTCGTTGCGCGACTTTGAGCTTAGTAATGAGGCCAACAGTTAGAGACCACGTCTCAGTTCCATAAGTCATCACTGGCAATACACATATAAAAATGTTACTTACAAACCTTATTTCATATAATGTTTCAATATACTTTTACTAGGGTCATCATCATCATTATCATCATTAACAGCCTGAAGGCGTCAACTGCTGAACATAGGCCTTCCCCATAGAGTGCCACCTTGAGCGGCCACTCGCCTCCTGCATCAATCAACTCCCCGTAGTTTTCACCAGATCGTCGGTCCACCAAGTGGGGGCCGGCCTAAGCTGCGTCTTCTGGTTCTACGAATATCTAATTTTCTTTATTGTATTAAAACTAAAAAGTATCGAAATTCTGCAGCACTGTTTGGTTAGGTTTATTATATATCGATATATTGTGTAATAGGGGTCACTTCCCTACTCACGCATACTAATGCATATTTAAATACTCACACCAACAGAAAATGGACAGGCGTTTTGTGAATGTCCGCCGTCCATATGATTCTATGTTGATGGAGTGAAGAGTAGGCTCAAAAACCTTCTATTAAGAAAACGGGCTGTATAGGCATACCTGTCTAAATATATATCAATGGAATATGAATATTTTAATGGTAATCTCACAGAGCTTTGAAAAATATGACGCATCGCACCTAGAGCGAAGGGTTTTTTTGCTCGGTGGGTAATCTAAGGCTCCTTATTTTTTTTCCTACTGTTAGATGAATATTTAGAGGTTTTAGCTTCTATGAGGTGAATTTCTACCTTGCTGCTTGCACGAATTTAGCAAAGCTTAATTGCCGACCTAAGCAACATGATGCGTATTTGTAAATAAAATTACCATTGACTTGGATTGAGCTATTGGCACTAGAGCTTTAGAACAGGCATGGTGTTCACGTGCTGTTCAAATATTCAATACGTGATATTATGGGTATATTAGAGTTTGTACAGTTTGGTCTAAAGCGCAGGTGTAGGATGGGTGTAGGTACGCCCTCACGTGACTATTGTGTAGGTTGTGCAAACACGTGGGTGCGCTGCGGTAGGTACTTATATAGGTAGATATATGGCTGCAAACGCTACGCCAATACTAAACTTATATAAAAATATATTATATTAGAGGTATAATAATTTAAACTTTCTTAACAATACAAACAATAAATTTCATAATCCGGAGAGCCTCATCAATGGGAATCTTCAAATCCAAATTATATCAACACTTCATATCCATTCCAGTCAGAAAAATTGAGCACTTAAAATAGTTATTAAATGAGTAGGTCCTTGTTTATTATATAGGTATTTTATTCTAATTGGCAGTAAGTTTAATATAAAATATGTAAGTTATTAAAAAGTATGTATTATTTGTTTAAAACCTTATCTATCTAAACTCATATTATTATCTATTGCTACTTCTTATGATTATTTTATTTGGGTAATTCTTTTTCTTATTCTTTTTCAACCAGCACTACAACTCGTTCCAAACTACACAAAGGTTAACTGGAAGAAAATGCTACTTAGCATTAAGTTCGCCTATGTACTTGATTTACTCTTGTGCAATAAAGCATTTTCTATCTATCTATCTATCTAGATTCTGGGATATAGTCCTCTATAGGATTCGCTGTATCTATATAGGGAAATTATGAGGGCCATTAAATAAATAAATAAATATGTGTGGACATTTCACACACATCTAGCCCCAAACTAAACATAGTTTGTACTATGGGAACCAGATAACTGATACAATACTTATATACTTTTTTGTTTCTAAATACATGCACAGAATACAATATAACACGACGCGATTCTTGCGGTCGTTTCTTCCACGAACCTGCAAGATGTGGAATGATCTTCCTCCTGAGGTTATTCCGCATAACTACAGTATGGGGAGCTTCAATAAAAGTGTTAAAAGAGTCCTCTCTAAGGGTAGGCAATGCACCGGCAATGCCCTTGGTGTTGCAGATGTCCATAGGCGGCGGTGACCACTTACCATCAGGTGGGCCGCCTGCTAGTTTGTCAATCGTTACATAAAAAAAAATAACAAAAAACTGAGCTATCGGGCCCGTCATTGGTCCCACATAACATTCAGACACAGAACGAATTATAATTTGCGTTTTTTTTTCCTAAGTGCAAAACTTTGTCCTGTCCTGTCTTGGCAATCGAACCCGCCGCCTTTGGGTTATGAGCCGATCTGCTCAACCACCACACCACAGATGTCTACTCTATTAATCCAATAAGAATACGAACTTGAATAGATCTTGTAGTGTTATAGAGAATAGTGTTATATTATCGATATATGGTCGAATATAGTGAATGTATACTGGATACTTTGTTTTTACCAACTCCCACCACTCGCGCACGTCTGAGTTGCGAAGCACTACAGCATGCCTGGATACTTACTAAAAAGCGAAGGGTCAACAATATGACACGGCCCGCCATTGTTAATCACAATCATCACTCAATTTGTCAATGGGAAAACGTACTCTATACCATTCTCATACCTTGCACCTACTCCAGGAATGCTGGAGCCCGTTCTGATTTTAATAAGTACATCTCTGGTTATGTGTGAAGGTTACGTCAGCATATAGTATATTAAAAGCATTGTATAGAGCAGAGCGATGGCACTGGAATGCGTCGAAGGACAGGCATAGGTGGTAGAGGGCATCAGGCATGCGCAAGGCCACCGGCGACGGCAGCGACGGGCGGCGCGCGTCCACTGACGTCAGGGGATCGATCGGTGCGCCTCAGCTCAGCGTCCCGCGCGCGACCGTCGGCGCCGTCACACGGCACGTGAGCCGAGCCTGACTGCCGCGGGTTATGTAACGCCAGCTCCATGTCCGTGCAGGGCACCCATGTGTGGGCTAAGCTTTAGGACCAGGAACAGCCCTTCGCAGAAGACCTCCCTCCGATGGGGCGACAGCTGCCCCGCCACGGTTGACTCGCCAGTGGCCGAGCGCCGACCTGCACCCGTTATCAGTGCACAGTGACATACATATCGATATAGTGATCTATTTTTAGAAAATGTTTTAGATGGATATTGTTTAGGTGTAATAATGATGGACGAGAACTAAAGTGGGGTGTGGGGGCGATCGCGGTCCAACGTGTAAATTTTACGTACTGAAGGGTAAGTATCTTAAACGTAGCCAGATGATCGATTTTACCAATTTAGCAAAACATATTAAAAGGCTGCCTTTTAATTTACTTTCTATAAAAAAACATTTGCTAAAGCTAAGTTATACCTATCTACCTACTATTCACTTAATCCCAAAGATAGATGACTCGTTAGTCAGGCTGTGAATGAACATTTTTCTGAAACTTCTCCTGAGAAACTGCAATGATGAATAAGAAATCCATTTTACAACCTTTTTAATTCGCCCTTCATTTATTATTTTATTTTCTACCATGTGCGATAATACGCTTTTTATTTATTTCTTCCACAAACTTGAGTAATAAAACAACTACCGCATCTGTTCGCACAAATATAGAATGATGATATACTTAGTCTCCATTTTGTTTTTGACGGTTGAAAACCCTTTCTAAAACTATCTATAGAGGTCTCCTTCTTGATAGCCTTTTCTGGTAGCGTCTCTAATTTTATCGATACCCAAGACAAAGACGACGGTGTTCTAACGTGTTATTCTATTCAGTAATCAACCGTTCAGCATTACCTAGTCCAGCAAATAACATCAGAGACTTAAAAACTTGGTGCCTGTATATCCTGAAATTAAAATGAAGTCTGCCAGCCATTAGCTGTGATATATTTTTCCAGCAGGGTTCAAAAATCATCCAAGATGATCAACGTGGCGGGAGTGATCTCCATCATCCTCTTCTATGTGCTGATTCTGGCAGTCGGCATCTGGGCGGGCCGCAAGAAGCCGCCCGGCAATGACTCCGAGGAGGAGGTCATGCTGGCCGGCCGGTCCATCGGCCTCTTTGTCGGGATATTCACCATGACAGGTTTGTTACGCAGCTGATGAGGGCTGATGACTCTTCTTACTGGTGTTCGTGTGTTTGATCGTGCCACAGCCAGCAACAATGGGACTGTATCTCAAACACAATCTCCAGAACACATGGATAAAGCTACCACTGACTCTGAATAATGATGTCTTTCTGCACTGGAATTTCAGGATTTTCTATGGGAAACCAACGTAGGCATTTGGAATTCAGACCAACCATACTTATTGCATCAGGTTATAGATTGAATAGAATACTATGTTTTGTTTTTTTTTATTATTGGGAGTGCCAATATATTCAGGAAATATTTGGATTATTGATGTCTCAGTTAATAGAAATTATCATTAATAATGAGCTTAAGTACTATCCACCCGCACCATACGCCGAAATTACCGGCTCACACAAAGGGCGGCTTTCCATTACTTATAATGTACAGTCCATTTGATGTGGTTGCATCGCGGATCGTGTTTTATTACGGAGTGTGCTTGCAGCGACGTGGGTGGGCGGCGGCTACATCAATGGCACGGCGGAGGCCATCTACACATCGGGGTTGGTGTGGTGCCAGGCGCCCTTCGGCTACGCACTCTCGCTCGTATTTGGTTAGTATTGTAGTAACACTATAACGTGAGAGGCGTTACACCTTCATGAACAACCATCGCATGGCATACCAATGCAGTTGCAGAAAAAGCAAGCTTCTCATGTATCTTCCTTTGAGTCTGTGGTCCATTCCATATTATTCGACATCATTAGCCTGAAAACGTCGACTGCTGAACTCAGGCCCCCATACAACGCCACCATAAATGATGAAATTGAATATTTACTAGCTATAGGAGAATCCATATATTTATCGCCGTATAAGAGTTGTTTTTTTAGTGTGCATACCTATTTGAAGCATTTTATTTACATGAACATCACATCTTGCATTGGTAATGAAAGAAATGTGGTATTTCCGCGATTCAACCTGGATATAATACTAGTCACAACAGCTGACTTTAAATTTTTGATCCCAAAAGTTTTACTAATACATTACATAATAATATTTATCACGTGTTGTGTGCGCAGGCGGTATATTCTTCGCGAACCCGATGCGGCGCCAGGGCTACGTGACGATGCTGGACCCGCTGCAGGACTCGTTCGGGAGCCGCATGGGCGGGCTGCTGTTCCTGCCGGCGCTCTGCGGGGAGGTGTTCTGGGCGGCCGGGATCCTCGCCGCGCTCGGTGAGTTATATAGTGCACAACACACATGCACTTGTAGCGACACATGTTGCATATGCATTGATTTCTGCCGATTCTAGCAAACGCAATGCATGTCGCGAGTAGAGTACATCAGTCGTCACCCCTCGGCACGCTAAGTAGTCGTAGTCGTTAACATAGTTTGATGTAATATCGAGCCGAAAGTATAAAATACCATAGTAACTATCTGGCGCTTTGATTTGCTCCTCGTCGATTAGGCATCGGGTAGTTCATTAGGATATTCATGGTAAACACTCATGCAACAATGTGCAGTGAGCTGCGCAAAGGCATTTTAATAAATAATGGCTCTTTGCAAGAACGCTACTACAATTCTACTGTAAGAGCAAGCCATTGTAAGCTGCTACTCATTTATGGAAAGTGGTTGCATAATTATGTTTTATAATTACTGGAAAATTAGTTGGTTGGCATTAGAG